>JAJTUO010000010.1:1200000-1673541 GCA_021399455.1 Flagelloscypha sp. PMI_526 | reverse complement strand
CTAACCCTAACCCTACCTAACCCTAACCCTAACCCTAACCCTAACCCTAACCCTAACCCTAACCCTAACCCTAACCCTAACCCTAACCCTAACCCTAACCCTAACCCTAACCCTAACCCTAACCCTAACCCTAACCCTAACCCTAACCCTAACCCTAACCCTAACCCTAAACATGGAAAACTCGCATTTTGGCTGAGGCAAGTGGACAAGTGTACGCTTGTCCAGGACAAGTAGATTAGTCGGCAAGTGGACAAGTGTACACTTGTCCAGGACAAGTAGATTAGAGACCTGCAGATGGATGATTTGGCCCATAGATGAGTAATGTTGGCCCTAGGTCAACAAAACTGTTAAGTGTGGGAAAACATTACAGATCTGCAACAACTGGTAATATAGATAGGTAGTTGAGAAATGGCCATGGGTGGTTGAGAACAGCCCATGGGTGCGTGAGAATGGTGCAGGTGGTTGAGAATGCTCTATAGGGAGTGAATACTGACCATCTCAGGAGGTGAGAAAGGCAGCAGATGGGTGAGAAAAACCCAGGTGGTCGAGACTGTTCCATAGGTAACTGAGAAAGACCCTTATCTGGTTGTGAATGCACCCATCTAGTAAGGTTCTGGGTGGTTGAGAATGGCTCTAGATGGACGAGATGACAGACCGTGGGAGTTTCTCACCCATGGGTGAGACAATTCCATATAGATAGGCAATCATTGCCAGTGAGTCCTTATGCGAAGAGAGTAGAGTAAAGACTCTCCCGTGTAGCTTGGTGACCAGCTCCTTGGGCAACAGTTGGTTGATCTTCTCCTGAACATCAGCGATTGACGAGCAGAGTCCCTTCTTGAACTGTTCCACATCCACTGTCACCTTGTTCACCGTCACTCGTCGTCCTTCGAGATCCCAGATCGTGTTAGGAGGCTCAGCTTCACCAGCCGCATAGTAACTCATCGCCTTCATAGTCATGTCCATACTGGTGAAAAACGTTCGTTCACCAGTAGGAGCGATGTACGGATGACAGTACTTCATCCACATTCTGTTCAACCGATCAATATACAACATTTCAACTCAAAGGTTGGACGACTCACTCAAATTCCCGCCTGCTCTCCTCAACTGGCAATCGATCCTTCAGATTCCAAAACTCGATCGCATACACCGCTCTCAGAGACCAACGCAAAGCAGCAATGTTGTGAGTGACCTCGGTAGCCTTGATAAACGATCCATCCTGGCGAAGACTTCGAATAAGCTCAAACCGTAGAAACAAGCTCTCGTTCACTCTCTTGAGTTGAGAAGTGGGCGTATTCTGAGTGAGTACCAAAGAGGTAGAATGTACGGCGTCTTTGATCTCGCTGTCAGTTGAGCTGCTGTTACACAGAACGGCGCCGAATTGACTCAGAGCTTCAACATGAACCGAGTCGAGATAAGAGGGATAGGTTGGGATGGGATTTCTCGCTAGTCGAAGGAACATGAGGAGAAGCGATGCAAGAGCACGGGATCGCTTTTGGACACTATCCTCTGTATGCATGACCCTAAGAGATTCGTCTATATACCTGAAATGAACATGAGTTGAATCGTCAAAGTTCTGAAACCCGAGGTCCTAATCTCACTTTCCGGTGTTCCCCAAATCGCTCCGTACATCTGGAGCCAACTTGCTCACATCCTTGTTTCCTTTCTCCAAATAGCTTCGCACCACTGGTAACAGTCGCGCTTCCGGTGACCCTTTACTTGGCAGTGAAATCAAAGCTTGAAGAGCCGGAAGGCTGTTATTCTCCAACTCGGTGTGCCAGCCAGCAAAATATACCCATTCCCTTGCCTGACGGTCGTCCTCCAGCTTCTTGAACATCCCAACTGCTCTCCTCTTCTCATCCTCCAACTGCGGAGCCTTGACTATCCTCTCAACTCGAATGTCATACAGTGCATCAGTTGAGTTGGCAATCTCGACGTAGAAGCGGTCCTTGTTGAAAAGCGAGAGTGCAAAAGCTCGAACGTGCACAAATGGCCGATTCTCCAACTTTTGAACACCTCCAGGATGGTGTTCAGCTTGCCGGTGGTGAGTTTGGAATCTTGATCTAGTCGAAAAGATCCGGGACGTGGCATAACATACAGGAAGGGTACACTTGTACGCCTTCTCAACTACTCCGACACCCCGTGGAAGAGAGACGGATCTACCAACAAGCGTTTGGGGATTCTTATTCAACCCGGCCTTTTCCAACCAGGCTATGAGAACGGAGCGAGTTGGGGGCGCAGGAATGAATCCAGGAGTCCAATGGCCCTTGTTCCAGTAGTGGGACCAGACATGGTCGTGACGAACTGGAGATTTGCATCGCTCTGAAGGACAGATGACGATTCCCAAATCGCGGTCGTAAAATATACCCAGTTGAACTAGATTCTCATAAATGAACCGAGTCTCAACATTGTCGTCCAACAGAGTGTCGCAATACGTAACAAAACGTCTCTCTTGAAATGGTATCTTGGCCGGCCCATATTCATCCTCACCTTTTGTTCAGCCTGATTAGCACGAATCGGGTCTCTCAGTTGAAAACGTCCAAGAACTCACAGTCTTCGTCGAAAGTGTCCAGCTCAGATGTTCCCATTTCGTCATCCTCCACTCGATCCTCAGCATTCTCGACCTGATCTTCCACAACAAAAGATTCAACTCGACCGGGTTCTTCTGTCGCTTCTTCCACTGGAGCCTCCGAGTCGGCCATCTCTGCGTCTGGAGCGAGTGAAACAGATGTTTCATTCACTACTTCTATGGGCCACCTACATTCACACCGGTGTAAAAGAACGAAGTTTGGACACCCACCGTGAGCAATATCGACTTCCATAGCATTATGTTCTACAACTGGATGAGTTTCCACCGAACCTGTTGAAAACTTGTGAGTTGAAAAAAAAAAGCTTGCGCTCAACTGATTATGAAGTAAAAGGGAATTCGAATCGAAATATCAAAGCGAATCAGAGGAGAATGCCGTACTGCTTCCAAAATCGGGATCGGGATACAATCCCTCCATACTATTGTCCTCGTGGTTGTAAACGAGTTCCCTCAAAATCGAGAACGAGTACCGTGCATGCGCCGGGCGCATGCAAAAGCACTGAAACTTGCCATTCACTCTTGTCGGAGTGAATGTGATGTTCATCTCTGGAAGTTGCGTCTAGCATTTCCGACGAAAAGAACTGTGAAGCCTCTACGAACCCTTGTATTTAATTGGCCGGCCATAGTGATACTCTCGCACATGCTCATTTTTCTTGGACACGGGGTAGCTGGCAACTGGGCAATCTTTGTCGCTGCATCTGCAAAGTAGAGCGAGTCAGCAATAGTCCACTTTGTCCAACTGAATTAACGCACTTCTCTCGACGCCCCATTGCAGCTGGAAGAAAGAACAGAGAAGACAGGCCTTGAAAAGTTTGTGACGCGTTGGATTTTCAAGTCGTCTGCCATCTAAAAAAAGAATGACACCGACGATCTCTGTCAAAACAAGGACTGCCATTCAACTCGACACGTTGCAAGGGGTAGAAGAACAAAGGGAAGTCGATATGGAAGGTCTTGTAAGACTTAAGTAAAGTTGAATCCTACTCGCGAGTCGAGTTGAAAAAAAACACGTTCTAAAGACAAGATCCGAACGTCATTGTTGAATCTCAACTCAGTACAACGTTACGGAATTCTACGACCACATTTCTCGACGCCCAGCCCCTTTCATCCTTTGGCAAGCGTTCCCATGAATTCCAGCATTGGAATTCGTCCTTTAAACGCAGCCGGGAAGACTGCACCCGCACTTTTCACAAGCACTTCTCCCCCTCATACCCCATGGTTTGGCTGGGCATCTTCGGAGGGAGTCCCCGTGACAAAAATCGTAGTCGTACGAAAGTTTATATATTAAGAGAGGTATTAGAAAATTAAGACAGCACCCGGTGCCAGCACAGCCCCAATTCTATAGAGCGATTTTAATCGGTATTTCGGCCATATCTCCGTCAATACTGAATGTGACAACAAAAGGAGAACAGAAATGAGTTCCTACAAAAAATCCGGACCTAGTGGCCTACCCCCCCAACCCTAAAATCCCGTCCCTAATAACGGAAATTCAATGGCATTGAATTTCCAAGTCCTAACCCTAGGTCAACGATGAGCTCTTACTATAGAGGAATGCAAACTCGCAGATTGACGATGAATCTGCAGATCAATGATGAGCTCTTACTACTAAGCAATGAGAACCTGCAGATTAACAATGAATCTGCAGGTCAATAATGACTGCTAAATAATCGAGAAATAAAGAGATAATTGTAGCTCCTAGACTGTAGAAAGAGACCCGCAGATGGATGATTTGGCCCGTAGATGAGTAATGTTGGCCCTAGGTCAACAAAACTGCCAAGTGCGGGAAAACATTACAGATCTGCGACAACTGGTAATATATATAGTGTTACGCGGGTCACCTCAGCAGCCAGTGCTCGTAAGCGAACCACCATGCCGTTAACAGTGTTCTTCAACTCGAGTATTTCGCCTTTCGCCTCAGCTTCGATTTCCTTGGCCAAATCCCCGCCTGCGACAGCTTTGGTGACGATAGCAAGAGGTCGGACCTGAGTAAAGCAGGTGTTAGAATGAAGAGTCTGAATAAGATGAGTAGAAAGTGGGCAAACCTGGTTTGTTAAATTCATGGCAAGTGTGTTGACGACGTTCGTGAGCTCGTTCCATCGACCTTGTACCTCGGCGACATGGGTTTGACCCCGAGCTTGCCTTCCGTTCCGACTTCAAGAGAGACTCGAGTCACTTCGTCGGCAAATCGGAACAGGTGTCTATCTAATAACCATGTCAGCAACATTGTAAAAAGGTGAGAGAAAAAAAAAACTCACACCATACAGTTGATTACATCCTTTAGTTGCGCCATGACCTCTCCCTTTGCTTGCACCGAAATCTTCTGGCTGAGACCACCGAACACAACTGCTTGACACACACGACTAACATCCTCAACCTGAGCCTTCGCCTTCAGCAGACCCAGCTCCTACGGCACCCTGTCCTGATAACCGAGCTGCCTTCACGCGAGGTCCGCAGGGGTCAACAACAGGGGAATTGTCCTATGCGTCGGACAAGTCGAGTTCAGAGGCAAGCCGGGGCTAGGAAGTGCGGAGATGCCAATGTTCTTGGCGCAGTTGAGACATTTAACAGTATTGCTCTGAGAGCGAGTGAAGGCAGCGGGGGTACGGGCATAAGAAGCAGCGGCGGATTTGGCGTTAAAATACGCCGAAGAATCGTGACTGCTATTGGAAGAACCTGGGTTATAGGTTTCTGCAGGATTGGGAGGGACGGGATGAAGAGAGGAGGAGGAAATCTTCATGCCGGGTAAAGGTGGGATGGGGCCGGATCCCAATACGAAGTGTGCCCGCTGTTGAGCAGACGGGTCGGGCGCAGGTGGGAAAGGATTGAGTGTGGCCGGGACGGGGAGTTTCAGCGAGTCATGGGGCCGGCTATCGAGGTTTGCAGCCACGCGGTTACAGAATATGAACTTCTATTCAGCAGAGTTAGCATACAAAGACGATCAAAAAGAAAGAAAAAAAAAAAAAACGAACCTGGGAACGTGGACATTAGCTCGTGCCATCAAAGGCTGTCGGACAAGTCGAGTTCAGTGGCAAAGCCAGCGTTTGGAAGTGCAGATATGCCGATGCTCTTGGCGCAATTAGGACATTTGACGGTGTTACTCTGAGGAGAGCGGGTGAAAGCAGCGGGGGTATGGGCATAAGAAAAAGCAGCGGATTTAGCGTCAAAAGACGCCAAATAATCGTGAACGTGGTTCAGAGAACCCGGAGTGTTGGTTTCTGCAAGACCGGGAAGGACGGGATGGAGAGAAGAGGGGTAGCCGTCTTGCCAGGTAAAGGGAGAATGGGACTAGTTCCCTCGCACGAAGTGGGCTCGCCGTTGAGCGGGCAGAGTCGCGTTTGGACGGATTGAGTGTGGTCGGGACGGGAGAGGGCTGGTTATTCGAAGGATGCTGCCTGCTATCGACGAGGATGAATAACCGCTGAATTAAGTCAGCGTAAGAAAACGATCGAGAAAGAAAAAAAAAAAAGGACGCACCTTGGAACGTGAACTTTAGTCGAACTTGGCAGTGGGTGGTCGGTAATCGCGTGGCATGGCAGATTTCGGCTGAGATTGCGACGTTGGAGAAAGAACGCGTAAATCACCTATAGAATGAGCGTTAGATGAGCGCTGGACCTCTGGGTGAGATGTGACTTACCAGAGATGTACGCAAGGATGTTCTCGCGTCAGATTGAGGATGGGAGCATTGGATGCAGGTAAAGGTGTGGGAGCGTGCAGAACAAGCAGAACCTGTGGGGGAAAAGATATGGGTTAGTAACGCAATAAAAACGCCGATAATGGCGTGTAAGAATACGTACCTTACGATATAGAGATCGTGCAGCTCGTGCCAGGAGAGGAGAGAGAGGAGGAAACTCGAGGGTGAGCGCGAGAACCAGAGCACCGAGCAGACGAGAAACCGGTGGGAGGCAGTAGAGAACGATAGACGCAAGATTTCAAGGCATAGGAGCGTACAGGAGCGGGTTTCTGCGCGTGCAGGAAGGTGGGAGTTGGCGGTGGTGGTGGAAGTTGAGAGCAAGGGACAACTAAGCGCGAAGACCATTCTCCGAACGATTTCGAGCCAAAACCCGTAGGTAGAACTTAGATTTACGATAGTCCCTTCGAATTTTAAACCTGATTAGATCTAAAAAGAAGTTTATATTTTTGTTTTATAAAAAAAAGAGACCCTAGAGAACGATCTAGCGTTTGTGCTTGCCAATCCACCAGAACGCGATTCGAGCCTGTCCTGTAGCATTTTACCACTCATCTACGGGAATTCTTGTTCAGAAAGTTAAATATATAACATAAAACACTGTCTTCGTATCTTCTAAGTACTAACAAACTAAATAAAGCGGGGAAGACCAACGAAAGCCGCCGAGAATTCGCGACCCCGTGACTAACAGACAAAGGAACGAGGGAAGACGCGCAAATGGACACCTCATGCTGCCGAAATTTGGTGTTAAAATAAACATTAAATCACGACGTCACGAATTCTCGCTCGAAAAGAAGACGTCATGAATTCTGTTTCGAAAAGAGAGGCCAATTGACGTCACTGGAATTCGCGATCGCTCTCAACGGTCCTCCAAAACGAAATTGTATCCGCATTTTCACAAGACGTTCTCCTCCTCGTTCCTGCTGGTTTAGCTGAGCAGAACGAGAGCGGACAAGAGCGGACGAAATCGTAGTCGTACAAAAGTTTCGAAATTGGGGAAGGTCGCCTAATATTACAGCAGCGGCGGGGAACGGGGAGTCCTGAACGATTGAGAGTGTATTTACTTAATATCTCTACTAATTATTGTCGCGGACAAACGAGGGCGCGACCGTTAGAAAGCCCTAACCTGACCCTACAAAATGGCGGGGTCACCGAACCGCTCACCCCCGGAGGCGGAAGCCCGAAATTATGCCCCATAATTTCGGACTCCCGAAACCTAGGGAAATCGTACAGTCTCTTATGGGATGGGTACCCAGTGGAAGTAAGTCTCAGCCTGGGGCCTCGCAGGTATGCGCTTGACACACTCATTTAGGACTGTCGGCCGAGCTTCACAAATATTGCCATTGGATCGGCAGGTTCTGGCCGGTATGAATCAAGCTCTGGGTCTAGACCAGTGTGACGTACACAAAAGAATTTGGGGAGGAGCAACTGAGCGACCGCAAACATAAGCGTTCGGCTGAGCTGTAAGGCTGGTTAGCCTTGATTTAGTTAGACAAACATATTTTGACCCTGGGAAAGTCAATTATTAAGTCCCAACACTCCACAATCGCGATGAGCAAAAATGTGTAACCAACGCGATATACAGTCAGGACCAGATCCTATCTATCGTCTACTTTGACGAGTGCAAAGGTGTCTAGCCCATCTTGCAACCTCCCAACGGGGTCCAACTTCACACCTGCTTCCAATCTTGCTCAGAGCGGTACTTCTCCGCTATCTTTTTGCCTTAGCCTACCTTGATACTAGATCACGGCCACGAAGCCGTCAGAGCTGTGCACATTCCCAATTAAGCACTGATTGCTCCCAATAATGCCACGCAACCTATTGTCGTCCTGTTCTCGTGCAGATTACAAGCTTCATACGGGTTCGAATCCTATTGATTTACGATATAGTTGATTTCCTGCTGTACTATCTACATACATTCAATGAGCAGAAGAATTGAGATTTCGAGTGTTACGCCCTTCTCCCTATCCCTTTAGCCTAAACTGCCTAAAAAGTATCACTATTTGCGATTTAATGAATTACGCGTGCTTAAAACGATTAAATATGTGTCTTTTCCCATCCTTCTTTGACCACAACTGTTATACCGACTCATCTTCTTGGAAAATGAATCTAGCCGTTGCACCACTATCCAATGGAGGTTTCGTATAGCCCGACGACGAAATAACCATCACCTCGCATATAACCATCAATATAGGTCTGTTGATGAATAAACCATGCCGCAAACACCCTCGTAGCTCTGCAATAAGTTCTGGATGAGGGAAGCGTCGCTGTGAAGGCAGACGCGCGAATCTCAACAGGTTCGAAGGTGGCGATGCTGTTGTGTGAAGCTCAAATAGAGAAATAAACCAGGCCTTTTTTGCTTCAAAAGGAAATCCAGGGATATAACGAGGCAGGCGGAGTATAAAGGTCTGGAGTTGTGGAAGTGAATCGAGATGCATTTTCAAGAAGACATCGGGATCTGTACATATATCTTAATTTTCTGGTTCCACGAAGTTACAAGATTCAATAAATAATCGCCCTACCTTTTACTTTAGGCAACGATTGCAACTCCAAGTGGATTAGTTGTCCTGCGAACCGCTCCAAAAGAGGAGCCTGGACACCTGACGCGTATTCCCATGATCCTGGTAGAGAAAGAGTTTGGAGAGCTGTCGTTCGGCTGTCTGAGGAAACCAAGGAAAGATCCCTTTTTTAAGCAAGTCGGATGAGGTCTGACCCAGGATCTTTAAGGAAACCAGAGAAGGGAGAGCGTCTGAGTTGGCGAGAATCAGCTGAATAGATTGGGTCTCGTTCGGGGAAACATTATTGAGCCTAAGATCCTGAAGACTCGAGCAATTCCGCACTAACAGAATCAAACGGGAAAAATGATATGCTTTGCATTGAAAATGTCTTCACTTGAGAGAAGAATTTATGTTCCAAAAGAGCAGTCGATTCTTCAGGAATGCTCGTCCAGGACAATTGGCTGGTTGACGGCCGATTGGAATGATTATCCCATCCAAGCTCATATATTAGGAAAAGGCTCTCAACAGGTTGGAGAGCCTTAAGAGCAGTAGGGAGGGTCTCGGCGGCAAGACCCTTGCCGTAGATGACGAGGCTTCGCACGAATTTCGTAAGATGAGGGAAACGTGTGAAATGAAAGGCAGCTCGGTCGGACTGTAAATGAGGGCTGAGAGTAACCTATTGGACGATGTTACCCCAAGGTTTGAATATAACGACGATAGAAAACATCTTGGGCTGCGCAAAATGATGAAATGTTTGTTGACGAGACAGAGGGTGCGAAGGGCGAGGTGGTTGGGCTGCAATTGAACAACACGTTCAATAAGTTCAGGTGGCAGTGAAGCCTCTTGTTTTTAATACCGGTTAATAAATGAATTAATGTTGTGATACGAATAGCGTACCGCTTGGCCTAAGATCGTGGATCCTCATCTGAGAGTGTGAATTTATTGTCGACGAACTCATGAAAATTATTCTTGCGGTACTGCCAGAGTGGAGGAAATACGGACGCCTAGTATACTAGAATCCAAGGCTTGGCACAAGTTTCCTTCAATGAGAATGTCGAGCGAAGAATTGGCTTGCTGTAGTGTGAAGCAAGAGGCAACAACACCCGGCACCAGGCGAACAGTGCGAAGGGGCTGTGGTGATTTTCTATCACTTTTCGGAATTCCGGGACGAGATCAGGTTCGTGAAGTGGTCCCAGTGTAGATAATTAACAGGTGGGCTCTTGAACTTTCAGTCATCCTCGACGTCAAAGCTATTTGTTATTTTCGAAAGCTTTCGATTCTCCTAAGAAGTCCACATCGTTCCGTGGAAATAATTTATCCACCACCGACTGTATAACTGGATATCCAATCCATCCTCGACAGACGAGAAACTGTGAATTATCGGCCTGGGTTACTCTTCGTTAACTCATCAGGCTTGAGCTTATTTGCGTGAATGGGAGACTCAATACGAAGAATGGAGAAGGGAAAACCTTTTTCGGGATGTCTTCGAGGTTTTTGGAGATTGTCTTCGGGTAACTTCATTCTCTAGTTGACTCCGCTGGTAGTTACCGATTCATACGGCACTAAAGAATGGGCTCCGATACTCAGGACGAAGAAGACAGCTACCTAGAGACGTCGCCAAGACACCGAACAACTCGATAAGAGAAAGATAGTAATGACAGAAAGCTGCATCTTGAACCAACGCGGAGTCACAGGAAAGACACTGATATGTGAGACGATGCTAAGTATTCTACGACATTTTGATCAATGAACCTTTCCTCTTCAGCTTAAAATTGATTTCATTTGCTCGCAAATCAGTCACATTATTTACCTACAGACGATGTACCTCAAAGGCAACGTGCTTCGCTTTAGTTCTTCTGGCCGACTGGTGCATTTGACCATATCGGCCAGAGTCTCAGCCTTCTCTCCTCACTAAACCGGAGATTCCAATAGTTATACTAGTCTCTTTGATAATGGCTCTGCTTTGAATGTCCTTGATATATGTTCAGAGCTGAAGATTATTCGCTGCATTAATAAGTTTTTCTCCGTTGGTCTCCTCTCCGCTTCAGTGAATCACAATTCGGCAAGTCGGTGACAGTCAAGGCTCACATGACTTCGAGACGAGGAAGAAGTGGTACCTGCCCGGCATGCCGAGCAAATGCCGTTCCTTTCCGTTCTTTCTCGAATAAATACGACTAGCTTGGTGTGGTTGACATCACTTCCTTTTGTCCCCCTCAAGAAATTCTCACCACCTATGAACTATACGATGTCTGCGACTGGTTAGATCCTAATATCTGGAAACAGATCCGACCGTCGCTTGGTTCGTTGGAACTGCGCATGGGACATTTGACTTAACCAACATAGCCATTTCTTGTTGCCAACAGAGCTTTCTGTCCGTTGTTTACTGTTAACTTGTTTTATGTTTTGTTCGCTTACGATCCCTGAATAGAAGTCCTTTCCCCGCACTTGTCCCTCCCTTGGGCACCACCTAGATTAATATGCCCCTTTCTCGCGACGCCTCACACGACCACAAATTTACGAATGCGAGTATTCGGAGATCGCAAGCCCGGCGCGACATTCGTATTTCCGAAGCGCGCTGTCGGCCAAATTCCCCACATCCCTAGATCAATCTTTGAGTTCGAAGTATCACGAGGGACAGGTTATTAGCCGGAAGAATGGCGCTATGTGGGGTTCTAGGGTGGTATCATGGAGGTATAGTGACGCTTTCGGGAAAGCAGTACGTCTTTCCTTATTCGAAACGTGGAGTACATCGATCTCATAACCAGTTCCGGTTCAGCCATGTTCCTGGGAGAAGAGGACACATGATCTTCTTCCCCTCCCCGCATACGATCACACAACAGACAACGACGAACCTCGTGAAAATATCCACCCGACAGTCCCGACATAATCCTCTTGAGAATTTTGCTCGTTGCAATTGCACGACAATTTCTCCACGCGCGACCTTGGTTCGCCACCGCCCTGGGCTGTTGGCCATCGTTCCCCGCGTCACAACTGGTGAAATGGAGCAGTCTCAGAGTATTTCGTGGAGGCGTGGATGATCTGTCTGATGAGAAAATATGTGGGGTTACTGAGGCTGGGCCGGGCGAAAAAAAGTTTTGCAGGACTTTTTTTTTCTGGAATGTCTAAACTTTTCCCCTCATTTTCAAAAGGATACTCGCTACAGAATTCTCTCTCTAAGACTCACCTTTCCCCTTTCTCATTGTCTCACAATACTCGGAGAGACTGTGAGGGAAATTGAGAACCACATGATGCTCCGATTAAGGGTCAGTCATGTGCCCTGATGGGATCAAGCGTCTCCATCTTCTCGACGTGCCTCGACGAAGGCGGGGTATTTAAATCGGCTGGCTTGCACATACTGTTTGATTGCCCCTTCCCACCAACCTTCACCTCCCTCATCTCCTATCGCATCTCAAACCATGCCTGGAGGAGGAGTTGTTGCATCTGGCACCAGTGACGTCAACCGCATTGAGGCGCCTGTCACCGTTAAGGCTTACCTCACTTGCGTGTTCGCTGCCTTCGGCGGTATCCTGTAAGTTTCTTTACCCTCCCGTCTCCCTCTTTCTCCTTCTCACCTTCCTTGGCTAATAGTTTCGGATATGACTCTGGTTACATTGGTGGTGTGCTTGCGATGAATTACTTCACGCAACAATTCGGTGGACCAGTCCCTGTTTCCAACGATGCGCCAAATGGCTACGCTATCTCGACTTCGTGCGTTTCTTTCTTTCGAAGTTTGAACTGTTTTTAGTTCTGACAATTTTTCTTTTTCTTTTCAGAGACAAGTCGTTGATCACCTCTATCCTCTCTGCTGGAACTTTCTTTGGTGCCCTCTTTGCAGGCTGGCTCGCCGACTTCATTGGTCGTCGCTTGACCATCGTCGTTGCTTGTGTTCTCTTCATCGTCGGTGTCATCCTCCAGACTGCCTCTAGCACTGTTGGCCTTCTCGTTGGTGGTCGTGTTGTTGCCGGCTTCGCTGTCGGTATCATCTCCGCCACCGTTATTCTTTACATGTCCGAGATCGCCCCGAAGAAGATTCGTGGTGCCATCGTTTCTGGCTACCAATTTGCCATTACAATCGGTATCTTCCTGGCCTCCATTGTCGACTATGCTACTGAAGGCCGAAACGACTCTGGTTCTTACCGTATCCCCATTGCTATCCAATTCGCATGGGCTCTCATTCTCGGTGGTGGACTCCTCGTCCTTCCCGAATCTCCCCGCTACTTCGTGAAGAAGGGCAACCCCGAAGCTGCTGTCGATTCCCTCGTCCGTATTCGTGGGCAACCCGCGACTTCCGACTATATCCTCGCTGAGCTCGCTGAAATTCAAGCCAACTTCGAGTACGAGAGTTCTCTTGGTGGCTCTGGATGGGCCGACTGCTTCAAGGGTGGCTTCAAGCCCTCTGGAAATCTTCGCCGTGTCCTCCTCGGTGTCTTCCTTCAGATGTTCCAACAGCTGACTGGTGTCAAGTACGTTCTTAATTTGTATATTTCCCTCATTTTAGAAGACTGACGCTCTGCTAGTTTCATCTTCTACTATGGTGCTACTTTCTTCAAGGCATCCGGTATCGAGAAGCCCTTCATCATCAATGTCGCCACCTCCGTCGTCAATGTTGGTACCACCCCACTCTCATGGTGGACTATTGAGAAGTTCGGTCGTCGCCCTCTTCTCATCTATGGCGCTCTCCTCATGTTGGTCTGCGAGTTCATCGTCGCTGGTGTTGGCACCGCCCTCCCTGGCTCTGCTGTCGCTGGCAAGTGCCTGATCGCTTTCGTCCTCATCTACATCTTTGGTTTCGCCACTACCTGGGGTCCCGCTGCCTGGGTCGTCATCGGCGAGATCTTCCCTCTTCCCATCCGTTCAAAGGGTGTCTCCCTTTCCACTGCCTCTAACTGGTTTTGGAACTGGGTTCTTGCCTACACCACTCCCTACATGGTCGACGCTGACAAGGGTAACCTTCAAGCCA
Organism: Flagelloscypha sp. PMI_526; assembly: GCA_021399455.1. Lineage (NCBI taxonomy): Eukaryota > Fungi > Basidiomycota > Agaricomycetes > Agaricales > Niaceae > Flagelloscypha > Flagelloscypha sp. PMI_526. The sequence goes on along the minus strand of JAJTUO010000010.1, from coordinate 1,659,817 downwards.
AGATCTTCTTCGTCTGGGGTGGTTGCTGCACACTCTGCGCCCTCTTCGCTTTCTTCATGGTCCCCGAGACCAAGGGTCTATCACTCGAGCAGGTCGATCGCATGCTCGAGGAGACTACACCCGCAAACTCCGCCAAGTGGGTTCCTCACGATACCTTCGCTGCTCACCACGGTGCTGCTGCTTCAGAGAAGGAGGAGAAGGAGGAAGTTTAAAGTACTCCAGACCCTTTCTTTTTGTAGTTAGCTTAATGGGCTGTTTTTGGGATTCATACCTTGTTCTTACCTACTACGTACATCTTTCTTCACTGCTTCATGATTTTTTTTCTGCTACGATTTGCAACGCACATACTTAACCAATAAAACATAGCTAGGATACAATGCAATGTACTTCGTCGTTGAAAATTCCTGCTGTGCGTGAACCTCGTTTGCATGTGATTGGTCAAATAGAGGACGAATGAAACTCCTCGTGCTCTAGATGAATGAGGCTGTTGCTCAATATCACTTGTCTATACATGATATTTTGATATCCACTGAACTACGGTTCTCGAGATTCCAGTCCCCACTCTCTAAACGTTTTCAACGGGTGATTCCACAAGATTGCACGCTTTCTATTCACCTCACTCGCCTCCTCTGCAGACCGGAAGCCTGTTTTGGTTTGGCCCGAGCCTCCTTATTTTGAGCCGCTGTGCTTATCGTCGATATGGAAAATGAAAGAACTCTGCTCTCCAAACATGGATCCCCGAAGGATTACCACAACCATAATAAGAGACGGATAAGCTGCCTTTTCGGGAAAGAAATTGTATCGGCTCAAACATATAAATTCCAGAACAAGACACTTGCCACAAATGGGACTGAAAACGAGACTGTCGGTGTGCGTGAGACGGGGTGGCAAACATCCACGAAGACTATCATCTCCTGAAACACAGCATTATTCATCTATTTTACAGAATGGGATTCAGTGTGATACTTTCAGAAGAAAATTTACACTGACTTGAGCGAGGCAAAGAAAGCAACCGGCTTCAACAACGACAATAAGTATGAAAACAGATGATGACTGGCAGCCCTATGTATCGCCATGTTGCCTACAGAAATACTAAACCCCCAAGTTCTATAAACCTTGGTGGCCTGCGAGACACACTGGAATTTAGTCCCAATCGCCAGAGTTGCAGTTGCAGTTGTCAGGAGTGAGAAAGTAAGCTGAAAGAGAGGAATAAAGAGATATCGTGCCTCCTCAGCCCTGTGTAGCTGTGTGTTGGCCATCAGAATCACTTGTACAACACTGAGACCTTAAAAACATGAGCAATAATAATTCAAGAAAAGAGGCAAGGTATGATTATTTTTCCAATACACCTAAAAGGCTGGCTCACCAGCATTCAAAATGGCGATGGTTACAAGCAACCACTTGATGCCTCCAGCGTACTATCGTAAAACGCGTGCTCTCCAGAAGGGAACAACGTCGGTAATGTCATACTAGTATGAAGACCGGAGGTGTGAGGTCCATGGTATGGAAGGTGTCACCTACAATAAGCGGAGAAAGCAACTAGTTCATGAGAACATGAATTCCATTGGCGCCTACAGCATGATCATACTGGATTCGACGGGGAAGAATGAAATTATGGAGCCGCCCCCACGATGCGGAGGGTTGTTATAAAGTTGAGAGAGGCAGAGACCATCGCGATTGCAGTATGAGCAATTGATGACACACCAAAGAAATTGTACTGGGCTTGCTGATTTGGATGCACGCTTCCTGGTAAGTTATCAACAACAATGTGACGAACTTGGTACATCGAAAGGACATCACTGGAAAAGATATAGAGATACCAAAGATAAGGCCAGGAAGATTCCTCGAAGAAATTTAGAATTGACCAGGTTTTCAACCCACCGTGACACAACGCCCACACAAAGTATGCAATGTACGCACCTTATATGAAATTTGAGAATGCCTCTAAGGCAATCTCCCCTTGAGTGGTATGGTAGTATATGACTCTGAATAGCCAAAAGTGTACGGAACAAAGTAAGTCCGTTTGTCAGCCTTTTTGTTGGAGGATTCAAAGGCTCGATGTGATGGCAGACTCAAAAGTACTGAAGCACTACGAACTTCAAGGTGTCTCAACAAAGAAGCATGGCATCGAAGAATAGCCAAGGTATCGACAAGATTATTCAGCCGTGCTGGGAACCGTGTCACGAGCTGGACTAAACTATGAGGGACATGATATTGCCAGGATTAAATGAGAGTAAGACTTGATTTTGATTGTGAGTTCCGGCGAGATCTCAGACAGCTCTCTGGGGACAAGATAGCAGGTTTGTAGAAAATGTAGCACTGCCACGAGAGGAAGAAGCACAGCGTGTCACGCGATTGTCACCTAGGCTTCTTTTCCCGACCTCAGATTCCCTTCGAACTGCCATGGTCTCTTCCAACCATCTGGCCGCTCGACGGGGTAAACGTTCTCAGCAAGTTGTTGCGCCCAAGGTCACTTCTTTCTCGACCAATGTCGCGTCCTATGACCGGCAGGACCCATTCCTCGCTGTCAACACCCTCATGAAGCTCCTCACCAGCCTTCCATATCGTGGCTACAAACTCTCCTCAGAGGAGCACGCGCTCTCACTTTACCTTCTCTCGATTATCGAGCCCTTTATTGGGTCTACGCCATCCGAGAGACGCACGATCCTTACCCGCCAGCCAACTGAAATTCTGGACACAATCGTCTTTCACGTTGAGGACAAGCCTGACCTTTTAGCTTTGGGTCTCAGCTGTCGGAGATTACATGATGTCATTTTTCCTCGTCATTTTGATTATCGCATCGTTCGCGCCAAACCATCATCTCTTCGTGTATGGCACTACCTTCGTACTCATCCAATTCTGGCGCGACATGTCAGAATTCTGGAGGTCCTCGACGAGCGCGCTGTTGTCGGAGAAGTTCTCCCTCCGGGCATTCAGAATACGGACACAGATTTGGATTCCACAGACGACGAATTGACGCCTGGCGGTTTACAGGCCAAACACGAGAGATGCCTGATCTCAGCATTAGAAGAAATGTCCTCGCTCAGGTCCTTTACTTGGTCTTGTAATCACTCGCCGAATGGGATAGACGGTGTCTGGCAGACATTGCTCAGAAGATGTGAAGGGTTGAAAGAAATTAGAGTACACGATAATTTGATCTTTGCTGGCCCGGCAGAGACTGGTTTGGAAGGTGCTAACCAAAGTTCGTCACTGTTGGTAAGCGCGTCCTTCTTCACCTCCAATCGCCGCTGACATGTTTGTTTGTATGGGACAGTTCCCATGTGTTCGCAGCGTCTCATTCAGCTCAACAAAACACTCTTATGGTACTGCAAAACTTCCTGACCTGGCCTGTATCCGTTCGATGCTTGAAGCATGTCCCAACATTGAAGTTTGCAGTATTTCTTTCACCCTACCGAGACTGGCTAACAATACGTATCCAGGCGCTGAACATCAACTACCTTGCTCCCAGAAGCCAAACAGCTCGCCCTTCGGCAAACGAACTCCTTCTCTTCGGCCGCTGGCCGGCTACTCTTCGTTCTCTATCCTCAGTGATCTGCGAACAGCCCCTGGAGGTTACGCTGCTCTTTCTTCCTTCCTCATCGCCCACTCAAACATCCAGACGCTCCACCTCGATTTTCGCTCCATGGGTATCGGTCCTCCTCTTCTTGGACCTAATACTCTCCCTCACCTTCGAGAATTAAAGGCCTCTCGCGACTTGGCTACCGTCATACTCTCGTCACCGTGTGACGTTGTTCGGCCTCTCGAAACAATAAAGGGACTGAATCTCACCGGTGATCCATCCTTCTTGACGCAGCTTCGCCGCCACCAATCAACGCTCCGAAAAGTGGAACTCTCGAGCTGGCACGAAATGGAAGAAGTCCGGCACCTCGTCGGTACACTCCCACTTCTCACTGTCCTCGACCTCGGAAAGCGGTTAGCTACCACGCAGTCCCGACCTTCCACCTCTGCTCTCCCAACCACAAATGCGTTAGAATGGGCAACACTCCTCTCCCCTCTTACTCACCTGACAGCCTTCCACGGCGTCAAATTCTTTTATGAAATCTCCAACGCTGTTCTTTCTGTCCCCATTGAGCGGTTGACAACAGCAGACAGGAGCAGAGTCAAAAAGAATGAGGAAGTGGCCAGCGTCTTAGCATGGAAGTGTCCGAAACTAAGGAGGGTGGACCATTGGGAAGAGCTGTATCAGCAAGGCAGCGGGAAGAGAGACAAAGTAGTTGTTCTTATCAGGGAGAAGGAAGGCGTTCGATGGGAAGTAAGAAGGGTTAAGAGCTAGGATGGTTGCAATTTGGACTTGAAGAAAAAGAATGAATAAAAATTACTCTTCCCTCTGTGTATTCGAAAGGTCTCCTTCCGTTTTCATCGATCGACTCTGTATGACTTGGTTATTTTCATTCTCTCCACTGGGTTGCGAATTTGGTTGCGAAACTTTTTCTTTCGTTTTCCTAATCGTGCGTCGGGAGTTGAAATGTATCGGTTTTCTCTTTTTTTTTTTTTTTTCAACTTGAAACAATAATGTATCATGTAAGGTCGACTCATATTTAACGTGGAGTTTCGTCAGCAGCTGAACTATAACAACACCATGGTGTTACCCATGTCCATGTCTCTATGTTTACAGCATTCTTACAACTTCCATCATGTACCATCGAGTTCCCACCGTCATCTCAAGCTCAGTCTGATTCCGGGTCAGAGTGGGCTGTGTTGTTGCAGATTAAGCCTTCTCTTTCTTCCTGCTCCCATGCCCTGGCTCTGAGACAAGGCGTCTTTCCTGAAGCTGTTACCTCTGCTTGTCTCTTTCTGTATTCTAGTTAGTTGATTGGTTCTTATGCTCTTGCCCACCTTCACGCAATGCGCCTTCTTCCCAGGGATTTCTAACCAATCGAGATCTCCCAGGACGTGGTGTGTTTCCTTTCCAACCTTGTTCATTTTTCGTCCCGACAATTCCCATAAAATAAGGATACTATGGAGAACATCGTGTCCTTCCCTCTCTATTCCTTTCCATCTTCACCACACTATACTGCAGTCAGCTTGCAGACACAAAGAGCGGAAACATTCCCTTCATAGTTTTTCTTCTTGGTGCATTGATCGTGTCCGTATTTCTATAAGTCTTATCACAGTCAAAAAAATTATTATATATACCCTAAAGACGCTCATTGAAGGAACATTTGGACAGAATGGCGAATTCTTTGCTCCAGTCCTGGCTGGCGTAGTAGTAGAAGGTTGTTTAGGAGGCAAAGCGATTTTCTATGGCGCATCACTAACATATATTTCCCCTTTGTTCACCTTTGACAATGATTTTTACTGAATCAAATTTGATGTAGTTTCGCTGCAGATTTCTCGTCCACTAGTTCCTTGTCCGTCTTTTTTTTTTAGACTTTTCATTCATTCTTTAGCAGGATATTGACCTTAGTTTTTCTTCTTTTGGATTAGATTTCTTAAGTTCTATACAGTTGAAGCCACTTTTTCCCTCTCTCTAATTTTATCGACTTTCCGTCTGGTTCGTCTCATCTCGTATATTTCGTAGATGTTTCGCATCATTTTAACCTAGTCATCAAGAGTTTAGGAAGACGCGTGGGATAATCAACCCTTATCATCTCAAAGTTCGTGCTGGTGGTACTGATGCTTCCTTATGTGTGGTTCATTCTGGGAGCGGCCAAACCTCAACCAATATTGCTGGATGAAACCAATGATGACTTGTCGCGATCATCACATCTTCCTTCGCATAGCCCACCTCGTGCGATCTGTTCAGTTTGGATGGAAATTCAAACGAAAATGGACTTGCGGTACCTTTTCATTCTTACAGTCTCCACATTATTGTTGGAAATGTTGGCCGCTTCTCAGCTAACCGCTAGATACGTTCCATTTGTGCGTAGCTTTGATTTGACGCCAACTAAATACTTCAAATAATGTGCATTCCTGACAGATGGTCGAAGCCATCTATGTGTTCGTCATAAAGTGTGTATTCTCCTTACTCATCTATCGTCACCGTTATAAGTAAGTATTTTCTGTATTCCTAACCGCGTGTCATTGTTAACTGTTATTCTAGTCTCTCTCCTCTTCTCTGGCCAACTGGTGAAAATCATTATTTCGATTGGGAACTACAGTTTTGGGCTTGCACTCCTGGTCCAGTGTTTAGTCCTCTTTGGAACCTTCTCGAAGTACTTTGATTCCAAAGACTCCGCTGTTGCTTTGGAAATCATGCGCCACATTTCTTCACCTTCCCTCTCTTCTACTATTCCTCTACCTTGTGTGGATAGAAAAGGAAGATGGTGTCGGCCAGATGGGAAGCTTCTTTGGAATCATAGCCCTCATTCGAATGATACGTCCTTATCAAAGCTGTAAGATTACCCCCAAATATCTCGTATTGTTCTCTTTCTTCCTTACCTGTTCCTGACAGCTACCTTTTTGGTCATTTGGCTTTCACGTGGTCAACAACCCACCATGTTTGTTGCCGTCTCTTTGATCGCCTTGGCAGTGACCGCATTAGTATGTCTCTTTTTATTGGCTAGGATGAGAAAGATTGAATCAGAAGAACTTCCTGAAACAACCGCTGAGGGAGTTACGGCCTCACTGTCGCAGTTCATGAGCTGTGAATGCATGCCAAGACGCGTGCGATCACCACAATGCCAGACACTTTCTTCAGAAAATCTTCATTCATAGTCTAGCCGGAGATATTGCTTGTAGTCAATTGGAAGAGATGAAGTTCGGGTTGCGACGCTTAATTGGGTTCCAGGTGTTAAATTTTCGGTAAGGCAAACTCGGCATCCATGCGCCGTTTCCCGCCTCGTCCGTTTTCACTTAAGCTTCCGCACGTTACTTATGATATTCTCTTCGTTTGTATGATTCATCGTTCTCCCTTAGTAGTTATACGATATTTTCTTGTGTACTTACTCATACTCATATGTATTGACTACATACTTTGGTATAGTATGAAAACCCGAACGTTTACTTACCTTTTCTTTACCGAATCGCATTCCTTTCGCGTCCCCTCGAAACATAAACTCAACACCAGGGACCTCTTAATGATGCCTACTAGTATGCCCTTGCAGTAATCACTAAGAGAAAAGCGGTTCATAATGAAAGAAAGCACCTCATGAATATAATTCTTCTATCTCTCTTCCCGAGAGGTGCTAAATACACGGCGAAGGTAGCAATCCAGCATGTGTAGACCACCTGACCTCAATTCGAATCCATTTCGGTACGCAGAATGCCCAACGGTTCAAAAACAGACTCCCTTGAACCTTAAGACAAATTACAGTTTCGTTGATCTTTTTGTGGCCGATCCTGTCGAGAGAGTACTCTACGCGTTTACTCGGTCACCTCTTTCTCTACAACCTCCATGTCGAATCCAGGCGACTCCAAATACAGTCAATATTCTGGCCCGATCTATGACTTTCCACCTTTTCCTTCGACTCCAGATGGGGTCACTCTGATCTCGTTCGCTTCCTTCCAAGAGCACGGCATCTCAATTCACAGCGATCCCAAAACTGGTGAAGAAATTGACGGATTGGGTATTCCGACAATTGAGATCCGCGCCAAGCATCTTGAAACGGACGAATGTAAGTCTGATGCAATCAGATATCAGAAGCAGAAGGCGCAAGCAAAGCTTGTTCAAAAAGCCAAAGCGAATGCCTTCCAGGCTGGCCTTCCTTTCTGGGAACAGTGGATGGAAGCGGAAGAAGCGAGATGGATGGCTGGGAAGACAGATTATCCGTTTGTTCTTCACCTATTAATATGAAGTCATCTAAAATCCGAAATGAAGCAAAATTGAAGATCGATTCCTTCAAGCATCAAAAGACTTTCACAAGCATCGGTCAGTGTGGTTTATACGTCAGAATTCTCTACCCATTTCAAATGTCGACAGAAATTGGCCTCCCATTCCAGACACTGGCAAGTCACTTCAAGAGCTTTTCGACCACGTAAGAAGCTCTTTGACTTCCGTTTCACCAATGATAGTGCTGATTGGTGTTCAGTTTCGTCGCTTCACGGGCTTAATTTCCATGCAGTCCAAGAAGATGGCACGTACTTCAGATGAAGAGGACGTCCCAGGCACTTCGGATCGGACTGAAGAGGAACATACCTCAAATATCATTGCAGAAGATCCTGCAGGGGAAATAGACGAAGACGATCAATCCGTAGACAAAGAGTCCAATCCTGCGACAAGGAACATGGACCTATTTCTCAAGAATCCAGAGAGACGAGTCTCGGAGTATTTATCTTCCTATCTTCGCAACAATAACATGCTATGGTATGTCTGATTTTTTAACCATTCTACTCGGCTTGGTTTCAAATGGCGAACGATCTAGGGTCCCAGCAGACCTTCGAGATGTCCCCCACCTAGTACACATTTTTCTCACATATCTGTACAAGACAGACGTATTCATCGCCGCAAAAGAGAGGCTTGCGTTAGAGAAGGCAATAACAGTTTCCAGCAAGGCAATTGAAGAGCTTCCCCTTACTTCGCAACTCTCCAGGGCTCTGCCCTGTTCATTTAGCCAAGCATGCCGGGGAACATTCGGGAGCAAGCTTGGTTGGGACTTTGGCGAAACGTCTTCTCCTACTGCAGTAGCCGGAGTGGAGAGAAGCGAAGATGTGGACCGGTTGTCCACTAAATCTGCGAAGTCGGATCCAGTCGAAGTCATGGAGCCGGTTCTGATAGCAGAAGGTCCAAATATCGTCTCGATCTCTGAAACCCGCACTATTGAAACACTTGATATGGATTTAAACGAAGATGAACATTCCCGACCTGCGTGGCTTCACGAGTATTCGTCCGGTGAAGCAACTCCTGAAGACACAGAAGGCTCTAACGGTCGCTGGGCAGAAACTTTAGACCTCGACGAGCTCGCGCGCTCGCTTATCCAAGAAGAGCGCGCCAAATGGGAAGACGGTTTTTTCACCGCAGAGCCCAAACTCATTGGGCTGCTAGGCCCAACAACCTTTCCTCTTACTCATCGCACTGGTGTGATTGAATATGGTCTACGCAGAGTGAAGAACATTGTTCAGCCAGAAGTGTCAGCTACAGCAAATCAGCTATTTGAAGAGGAATTGGCTGTTGAATCAGACCTTGTGGAACGCTTTGCACGGATCACCATGACGCCCTGGAAAGACGAAGACGAGTATTCCAAGCCTTTCGTCCTCGAAAATTCGTGTCCGTCAAAGAAGCTAAAAGTACATGATCCAGAGGTTTCTGAAATCACTGCGCTAATCGACTCGAAGGTTGCTGAGTTCATAAAAATTGGAATGGGTATATGTGCATACTGGGTGCAGCTTGTGCGACTGAGTGATGATATTGAAAAGTTGAAAGATGGAGATCAGGAGAAACCAAAGAGTCGGAAGAAAAAATCTACTACGGTGTACTGGTATTTGGATACTGTCGTCTCTGTATATCCCACATACCATGTCGCTCCTACTTAGGGCGAAACGATATCATTTTGGTAGTACGAACTCGAAATCTAAATACAATTACAAGGTAAAGACAAATGGGCCCCGCACATAACCACCACCACATACTACTAGCAAGTCGCCCCCTTCCAACACGGTAATCCAGCCTGCGGCTTATAATGCTCTCTTTGGATCTCATACGTCTAATCATGCGATATTTTGATCCAATAGCGAGAGAAGACGTCAGCACTTTGAAGTCAAGCTGCCTGGTCGCCTCCATATTTCTCCATGCAGCGCAGGCACAACTCTTTTCATCCGTCACATTGGAGGCTTGGGGGTCGAAATCTAAGCATCCGGTAATTCGTTTTCAAAGGCTGCTCGCTGGCTCTCCTCACATTGGACCGTGGGTCAAAACTCTCTTCATGACGACACCCTCTAAAACTGAGGATGACGTGAAAGTATTCGGAGCTCTCATCTGTCTATAGTCACTCCAATTCAGTGACCTAGGGAAGTCTTGGCCCTCAAAGACTCTAGGCACTCGTACAATACTTCAGCGCCAGGTCTTACCTCGAGTACAGCATCTCTCTGTGGATTTCTTGATCCCAAGCGTCATAACTTGGAATCATCTTCCATCACTTCGCCTCCAGGCATTTGGAGGTGCCAGAAGGGCCTGGAAAGATCCCCTTCCCGAGTCCCAGAGGCTCCCCGTTGATCGGCTTGAACTCACTGGGAACACGGGTGATCATTTTGATCCAACTCGATACAATAGCTTTTTCATCTGGAAGTTCCTCGACTAGTCTTCCCCTGTTTCAATTACTCTTAACACCTACAATAACCCACAACATGCTCACCAGTGTCGAGCATGCTTTCGTACACTTCTGCAAGGAGCGCGAACAAGTCTAACAAGCTTGACTTGGCGGAAAGGAATATTCATAAGCTACAATTAGACAGGTTGTGCAGGAGCCACAGGAGCCACATGTGGCTTTTTGGCATTGTGCAAAGCCACCTAGAAAAATATTCAAGTATCAGACAAATATCATTAAGAACTATGAAAATCAACTCTTTTTATGAACTTTTATGGTGTACCCGAGTTTTGGGACATCGGTGAGCGTGCAAACGAAGCGCTGAAGACCGGCCGCTCCTGCATCTCCTCCGTTTTCAATATATCTGCTCACCTTTAAGTCCCTGATTCAGCAAGACTTTGTGATGTCTCATCTTATGGGAGGTTTATATCCCAAAAAAAAAGGGTAGCGCCTACCCCTGGTTCCAAACAGAAAGCATTGAGCAACGGACTTGGCTGTTGAGCAACAAGTTCATTAGGGCTACAAACAGTTCAGAATTCAAATATTCTCACTCTAACTATCACTTTTCCCATCTATATGATACTGTAAATGAAGACGCTCTGAAGGACGACGAAAACTTTCGGCATTAGCGAAGCTGTGCAGCGGCGAGTCTAGGGTGTCTGGGTCGGTATTTTCAAGGCTAGTCATAAATCACTTAAAAGCATGTAATTTCCATAGCATTTACTGTATTTAATATTATTGGACTTGATTTTACCAGGTGGCTTTGCACAATGCCAAAAAGCCACATGTGGCTCCTGTGGCTCCTGCACAACCTGTCTATTGTAAGAAACCATTCCCTTGTTTTTCACAACTTTGAAAAATTTATGACATAAAGGGAACCGCCTTAATGGAATATTTGATCTCCTACAATTAGAATTTTTACTTGCCCTCGAGGACTTGACGGTGGATTTTACGGACCAAGCAAATGAGCAGGAACCTTTCTTCTATGGCTGACAAACCATCTAAAGGTTTCAAGCAAACATCCTTTGAAATACCTGTCTCTCGGGGTTACTGAATGTGATCGTGAGGAAGAGTACTGGAACCCTGATTGGGACCATCCAGCGTGGGAGAGAATTGATTCGGTGCTTCAACAGGATGGACTCCACCGGTTTTGTTCTCTCAAAATAATGGTAACGGAAAGGATTCTTGAAGAGTTTCGTATGTCCCTGGATAAAGTGCTGCCTGCGAGTTGTGAGAAGGGGTTTATAGAAGTGCAACTGCTTGAACGCTAGCGGACTGTGAGAAGTTTTTACTGTGCCATACCAAATTCATTAGAGTTTCTCTCCTTGTAATATATAAATGAAACAGTTAAAAATTCAAGTTGCCATTAAACCTTGCCTCCGTTGCGGTGCCTGTGCTTGAATGTGATCATTCTGGGGAAGCATGGCAGCTTGGTTAGAGAGCTCCAGAGATTTTACTATTGGAAAAATTTGTGCATCTCGAGGTACTTGTTTCTCCGAAGGTGTCTCACCTGTCTTTTCGGACCTCCAAATGGAAAGAGAGAAGGTCGAAGGAAGGACAGTTGGGTCAAGCCGCGTTCTTGGCTGCTGGTGCGCAAGAAAAAAACAAGATTCGCCACAGCACATTAAGGGATTTCAAAGAGGAAGGTTGATAGTCCCGTGGAGAGGAGAACAACACAACCCTTCTCAGCAAGATTATGACCTTGGAACAGAACAACCACCTGCAGGTACTTGGATTCATTGGGGGCAAGCAGGAATCAAATTTATCTGGATAGGAAGGTAAATGATCATGACCAAGGAGACCCTGAACTCAAGGTACTGTCTAGTTCCACCCGAAGAAACATAGACGGCGTCAAGACTGGGTATGATGCACCTGTTTATACGAGATGACGGCTGAAGACTTGCGTTCTGCAAGGTGAACGGATCTAAGGTCGTGTGCATCGTAGCGAGCAGTGAACATGGGAGTCAAATCAACGGTCTCCTAAAAGGGTTCGAATGGAGCCGTCAAAAATTTGATACATTGGGTACCGTAGAAAAGTTGGTAGAGTCTAGCTCAATGAGTCCATGAACAGTGGAGCACAAAATCATTCAGTACAGTCCTGAAAAAAGATACAGCCATGAGAAGATATAGAAAGAAAGCAAATAACTTGCTTACCTTCTCACATCTCCTCCCCAAAAGAGGACCAAAAGTCACGAGCATGGGCTCGAGTTCCCCTCTTTGCAATAGCCTCGTTGATCTCCACGATATCTCTCCCTTCCTCGATAGCTCTGGCAACAGCTTCAACAGCTTTATGGAAGTCGCGAGAATGGACACGCTCTTCAAGTTCCCGTTCCGCGAGGGCGGCCTTGGCATCTGCCTCGGGTTCGGGGACACGGGCAGCAACATCCACAATGGCTTCAGGTTCTGGTGACGGTTCAGGTTCACGAGCAACGACTTCGTCTGAGCGGCGGAACTCGCGAGCATGGTTACGTGCCCAACGAGAAAAGACAGATTTGCCGGTCTGCTCTGTGATATCCCTAACCTCCATTGCATCGGCTTGAACAGCACAAGCAATCTCGGGAGGCTCCTTGGGTTCACGAGGGATTATCGCTCCTGAAACGACAGAAGAGAGAAGAAGGAGAAGAGTGGCAGTGAGGAAAGTGAAATGCATTGTGTAAGATGGAACAGGTCGTAGATTGCTGGGCTGGCAGGAAGAAGGCAAATGGACGGGTAGAAGAGAAAGACAAGGCTAGCTTGGGTGACGCAAGACTGGCTTGACCTAAAGGTGAACACAGAGAAAGAGAAAGTGGGAAGGAGTGAAGATGGAGGTTGGGAAGGAAACGGCTTCGAAGGGCCGAAGTTGTGCGTGGCGATTCATTTATGCTTCCCGACGTTCGGTATCCCCGAATGGCACAGACGTACCATGGCAGCTGAGCGTAAACGATGGACTGTTTTTCCGACGTTTGGAATGTATATCGACTTCCTGCACTCGAGTACAGGACTAAATACCGACCATAGCTCATGAAACTTCGGCTCGAGTGTGGAGCCGGATATACGCCATTTCTCGGTCGTGACCGGAAGGCCTCGTACGGCCAAGAATTCATGAATTTCCTCAAGTCTTGGTCGGAAGGGGACCAACCTATTGAACTCTACTAGCCAAAAGAGTTCCTTAAAGCATGCCTGTCCATCTCTAAAAGAATCAAGATTCTTGCTGACACATGTTCCCGCTCCTTCCGTCTTCCCATAACAGTCTATTCACACCACCACCTGCAGGCAAGATTATGGCCACTTTTGATATCTTAAGTGCAGCTACTGAAACTATTGAAACGGAACCTCGTTTACCCTTAGACATTTTTCAAGCGATTGTCGCGGTGTGCGATCACCACACCCTAATGGATTTGTCGCTTGTCTCATCCCACCTACATTCCATGGTTCAGCTAGAAATTTTCCGTGCACTCGATTTGAGTAACGTGACAAAACCTCTTCCCGGCGCTTTGTTCGAACCTAAATCAGTCATCTCTTTCCTATGTACGCTCTCTAAGGATCCAGAATTCACTTTCTCCGTTCGAAGAGATCATTTTCAAGCTCCTTTTTACCCTTCGTCAGTACGAAAGGCTTGAAAAGCTCATTCTTCCTGCTTGGGCTCTCGAAGCTCAACCCTCCCCATTAACTATACCTTCCCTCCGTTGGGTTGGCCTCACTGGGATTAATATCCTCCGCGGTGGGCGATGGACGCCCACCGCCGCAATCCAACTTCTCACAAATCCTCTAGTACGCAGTATTGAGTTTGTGGAACGCGAGGTTTTATTGATTCCATTGCCCTATGAAAAACCCAATGCCCCACCCCCACCTTACTTGCAACTGCCTCCTTTAGAAGAATTACGAATCCTTGGGAACGGCTCGAGGAACCTGGATTCATGGAAGAATTTCATTCGATTTGACACGATCACCAAGCTACTCGTCCCTGCCAAGTTCCAAAACCACATCCTGAGGCGCTTTCCATCTGAAAACAAGCTGGCCATCCTCACTGTCGGTAGGTCCATTTTTGCGTCTTTTCAGCGTCTGAAATGCCAAAACATGTTATCAGACCACCATTCCGCTAACGATTTCCGCCCTCTCAAAGACATGGAAGCACGATTTCCGTATTTGCACGAACTGGAGTACCTTCGTCTTCCCGAGACCGAGCTTCAGAACGCCTTTTCCTCCGCTGCTTCTTTGATGTGGCCGGCATCTCTCACTATATCTTTCAATATCAAACTCTCCTACCCGCCGGATGAATTCAAAATCGAAAACGAAGCGTTATGGGAAGAGCTAGCAACTCAAGTAACGAGTAGGTGTGGATCACCAGGGCTCAAGGTCGTCGTGAAGATTTTAAGCCACATCGACGAATCTATGATGCTCAAATTAGAAAATCGTCTGTCAGAAATTTTGTCATTGAATCATGAAAATGTGGAAGTGTGGATTGGCAGAGGGGCACAGGCGTATGTTCAGCCCATCTCATCAGGCATATTTTGTATTGATTATCGAATATTTTAGGGCATCGTTTATCAACACGTTACCTTCAGAGAAGCAGTTCTGAGATACGATGAAGAGAAATCTGCTCTGGTCGAATGCGATATAGATTCAGACCATTAACTGCACACTTTCAAAATCTCTCATATCGCTTATAACCACCTTTTGCTCGAGTAATTCAAGATAAAAGACCACCCGGACCTCACAGCCTCCATAACATCAGAAATACGGAGTCTTGTTAACTCTAATGGTCGGAACTTGTATTGGATGAAATTGTATTGAAAGAAAACTACCCAAATTCATATTTTTACTGTCCAGTCCTTCATTGGATATGTATGTGCTATCGTTAGAGGAGGCACATAAAACGTTGGCGTAAGCGACTCGAGTACGTGTCGAATAATCCGGAACTTTGTTGCCTGAAGCACAACGAGTGTCGCTCCTGGACGCTGCGCGAAACCCATCGCTGTGCTATTTATGCGAAGAGATTATCATAAGTGGGATCGGAAAAGTGAGCGCTTCCTTTCGATGTAGTTGAAACCGAGAGCTAAGATGAGGGCATCTGTCTGCGGCTTTCGTTTGACCATCATCTCTCCCCGGATATTGCTCACATCCGTCGGTGATTATATGCTGTCTGGTGTTATCCAGCGGCATGATTTGTTATGTTTGGTTCGCACTTCTCCGTTTAGTGGTGTCTTACACATGCGTCCAAATAGTCGGGTCATTGAACTCAATCGCACGCGTCGGTTCTCACACGGGAGGGCGGCGGTGCTTGTAGTTTCCCTAAATATCTCTACATTTCGAGCATGTTTGTCCAATGGTCTGATCACTCGTCTTTGAAGTGTCGAATGTGGCTTGTCACCAGTACATACCCTCCCTGCTCGTCACTTTCAGCCACATCATTCCTTTTTCATTTCCGGAGTCAGGCCGCGGTCCATCGTATAGAATTTTTTTTACTGCTGTCACTCGTCTCTTGGATGTGGCAAGTTTTGGATGGTCTGACATATGTGCGTCTCAAATTCCTAGTAGTTGGCCAGCTGACTACCATGTTTGCTCGCGGCCACCGACTCCGGACGATCACAGTTGAAATTCTCTCAGACACAAAGTATGTTTCCACTACCTGGACTCCCCTCAATCGGTTTGGTAGCCATCGCCACATGATCACATGGCAACATGCGGTGAAATTCGTTGGATTACCGATCCCGCCTTCCTTTTCCCACAGCGACTTGCCCCACAAATTGACAGGTCTATCAGTCTCTTTCAATGAGTCGTATATTTGGTCACGTACCTTACCTATCACACTTTGCTGGTATTTGGCCCTCGAAGAACTGTTAAATCGACCAAAGCTCGTGCCACCAATCAGCCTGAGTGGACTTCCTGCTTCTATCTTTTCGCCTTCTGCCTTTATTTTTTCTGCTTTGTCGATTCATATCTCAATTCTCCCGATTTTCTTATCAGTCTGGGTTCCCTTCGTTATACATAGCGCCTGTCACATCCCGTCGCCTACAATAGCTCGCCCTCTTATACTTCAAGAACTCGGGCAGGGCATTTGTGGCTCGAACACTGTTCCTTCCTATCCCACGAAGATCCCATCTTGAAGCGCGTATTGTTCTCATTGGATGGCTTCCACTCATCCAACTCTTCCGAAATTCGATGGAACAATCGGTCTCATTCCCTCTTCAGCAGCCCAAAGACGCCGTTTTGTACTGACAGGCATGTTTTCGTAGGTGCGATGGAGATCGGGATCCTCCTCAATGTTCTCCTGTGTGGTACATTGACGATTCAGTCGTACACCTATTATACACGGTTTTCTCAGGACCACCCATTTCTTAGGTGGCTGGTAAGTTCACTACTTGGTCCGTGGATCTATTCTGCATCTGACGTGATTGGGCCACAGGTACTCACAGTTTGGTATGTCACAGCCTCCCACCTTTACATGACACGCCTCTGAACATGGTTAGGATAATTGAAATCGCTCATACGGGGACACTTTGCCACACCCTTTATACAGTCACTGTCTCGTTCTTTGGAAATCCGACGACTTTAATTCATCCTCCACATTCTCTTCTGGTGACAGTTACATTTGGAGGTATTTCCACGGCGATTGGTGCGTTCCTTCTCAAGATGGTTGGAAGAAACCGGCTGAGGGTGCTACATCCAGTTCAAGGATTCCTTGCGCTCCGTGTATGGCGTCTGGTGTAAGTTCCTTCCCCAATTACGGTCATACTTCTCGACATAACTGACAGATACGTATAGAAATCTCTTATGGCTAGCGATTATCTGCTGGATCTTCACTGCTATCCGGCTAATGGGATGTCTCACTCTGACTATCACTGGGTGGCATATGACTTCTCTTCCCGAGTACAAATCCAAGTTCGATTGGATTTTGGTCACGCTCTTAGTCGTGAGTATGACCAATGATTTAGTGGTTACAGGTGGACTTTGTTTCACTTTATATCGATCTCGAAAGAAGGCACAGAAAAAGTAAAGATTAAAATTATTCTTTCTTCGACCGAATATTTACTGTACATTAGGATGACTAGGGTTATTGACAAACTCATTGGATGGACCCTTGGTGAGTATTTAATCATCTTGTTCCGATTTGAGGGCTTACTTACCTTTCAATATAATAGAGAGTGGGCTTCTAACCTCGTAAGTTACCTTCGCGGTGTTTTCAACCTAGGTTTGATTGACGGGTCAAGGATTTGTGGCATGCTTGTCGTGATCACAGTATGTGTTTCCCTCCATTTGTTGCAACAGTGTGGCTGATAACGTGCAGTTCTTCGCATCACCGAACACTTGTCAGTGACATCCCTATTTCCAAACCATTCAACCCATAATTCTCGATAGTTGCTTGGATTGGAATATATGTTATATCACCTAAATGTTCGTTCATTTATTTCAGAAGATCCCCGCTCAGCTAATTCGAGCAGTCTTTTCAAATTCGCTCCTTGCAGTCAGTCCTTTTGCCCTCATCTCACCGCTATAATCAACGGATAAAATAGATTCTGAACGGACGCTCCAACTTGCGTCAAGACATCGGATCAAGTGTAACTGCTTCGACCCTCAATGTTGGGAACGCTACTTCCGTGTGTTACTTTTCCTGTCTTAATAGCCACAAAGCACTAGAACGGTATGCAGACAAGTGGGATGAGGACACTTGATATCAAGATGACTAAGGTGCAGACGTCAGTCCTCGATTATGAGGCGAGTTTGTTTACTACATACTGCGTCTTAGACCTACGCTGATATACTCTGACCTGCGCTACAGGTGAGGAAGGAAGGTTATCACCAGAGCCAATGGTCAAGAAGTTGATGGTTCTTTGGAAACTGTAGATTAGGGCAATGTGACGATGCTATTGATTAGCATGAAGATCAAGGAATGATTAATTTTGGAAATTGACTGTACACATACAATATAATTCTACAATGGTAGCAGATTTCATATCCGGGCTGAATATCCACTCTCTGCAATCTGCAGCAAAAGCATTGGCAGGTTGTTTCTAGGTCTCGTGCTCAACTTGTGCCGCTTCTATTCAGCGAGTGCTGTATCAAGAAGGTGGATATCTTTCCAATGGGATGATCTTAGGGGAGACATAGCACCCCAAAGAGGCACAAATTTCGTATCCCAGTAATATCATCAGAGCTTAGAGGTATGGGATTTCAGGATTGGACTACTGATTTGACGGTTCTAACAGACTCGCCTCCTCTAGAGGCAATGCACGAAATCGCTCAACGATTCTTTTACTCTATTCCTGGATTACTGCAGAGAGGCAAGGGTTAGTTTCCATATTTCGTCAACTAATGTGTTTGAAGGGACCACTGCTTCGCCTCTTGGCTGATAACTCTTTTTAGAAGCAGGCGGAACGTCGATACGCAATTCAGATCAGGACCCGTAATTGCTATACAGTAAGTGCTATTACAATGCTCTGGCATCGTAAGAGCCACACAAAATACAAACAAATAAATAAGCGAACCCGAGGGGAAACGGACAGAGAGAGGCGATGAAGACAGGAAAAGTGGAAGCAAAATAGACTGTAGTCCATGTAGATAATGTTCCGCTAAGTTATTTAAAACAGTCCAACATGCTTCAAATTCCCTTTAAGCAGCATACTAAAAAGTCATCAGCTTATACATATTTCAGTGAAAGAGCGTGACTACATACTCTTGAACTGCTGTCATGACCACCTTTAATCCGTTGGTATCCGTAGCTGTTGTAATACTAAAATGATAATGAGATGAAATAAGGTCATCAATAACCACATGACTACTCACTGGATGTAGATTTCCCTACGATTCTCCCCTGGTTTGGGAGTTGGGGATGATTTTGCTGCTAATCGCCCAAACCGTGTTTTGAAGTAGTCTTTCCCTGCTCCGTAGTCTCCTTCTGGACCTTCATAATCCTGTCCAAAAGAAACAGCTCAATTAAATTTGAACTGACCACGTAAGGAAGGGATGTCATACGGGGAAAAAATCTTTGATTGGTGAATGAGCTATCCGCTTCTTGAACAAGTCAAATTTATTCAAGAACAGAATCTAAAAGATAAAAATATCAGGGTAGTATAGATTGAAAAGTAAGAGACTGAAATGTACCATAGAAGTCCGCTTGAACCACTGAGAATGACAGATAGAATCCCATATTGTCATTGCGTCCTGCATCTGGTTGGCATCCTTGTCCTCAACTAGACATTGGTCATAGCCGGACAAGGACACAAGGAAAAGAATAGCAGTGACGTCCTATTTGGCAGGGTGTGAGAATGTGGGAGTGATCAAGCAGGCAGGAAACGAACCTGGAAGCAATGTATCCATTTCCGGCGTTCAGACTTCTGTCCTCCTACATCTACCATCAGAAGGTCAAGTTTGCTACGGAAAAGATTGAGTAATTCGTATGGCTCCCAGGAAAGAGTAAAAGAACCCACTCAATCTTGAATGTAGTTTCAGTGATTCCTATTGTACGCGCCCGTGTCATAATAATGTCTTGAGTGGATGGTATATATTTTGGCTCGAAGACACGATCTAGCGAGTCAAAAAAATATGGAAGACTGTTTCGGACCAATCATGAGCAACTGGATGAGAGCAGAGTGAGAAGGATAGAACTCACTTTTCAGGTAGGGCAGCCTCATTCCCTCTTGAAACGGCAAGTTGCACAACAGGGTCTGTCCATAGACTTTTGAGGACAGGAAGGTAACTGGCAGGGAATGGGTCTCCATCTCTAAGGAATGACAGTCAGAATTCGTTGTGTCCATACTCGTGATTGGCACGTACTTCACATCCTCAGCTTCCTCCAACAATTGGGGCCAACCACTCTCTTGAATCGTTGACGACAGACTGATTTCCATGTCCTGCATCGCATCAAGGACTGACTTCATCCCGCTATGACATCCGTTCAATCGCTTTCTCCAGAGGAGAATAGAAATGCTAGACTGACCGAACTAGATTTTCGAAGACCAATTTTCGATAGGACTCAATTTCTCGCTCAGACCAAGGCAGCTGGTGGATAATGCGCATTTGCTAAAGTGCGGGGTAAGTGAGGCTTCAAGGATGCCGAATGTCAAGGAATGGCCAGCACCTTTAGAATGGTGCTCTTGCCGCTGTCTCCACTTCCGAGGAGAAGCACTTTCACCTGTGAAATTTTTAGGATTTAGGACATACCATTAATAATCGAACGATGATCGCTGACCTCTCTTGCACTGTGGTCCTTGGCCTCCTTCATCACCTTCTCTGCCTCTCTATGCCTAGCCAAGTCTGTTGCAGACACAGCGTTGGCCTCGTCTGGGGTAGATACGCAGCCTCCCATGTTGTTGGACAGGAGCAAGAGATGTGGCCGTCACAAAATGTCTGACTGTCCAAAGTCTGCCGGGCACGCGAATAGATATCCACGCCAAGGGTTATTTGGGCGCAGTTGGCCGTGTGTACGTCCTCCTCACTCGTTGGTTAGATTTGAAGAAACGAGGATGTCGAGGAAAGAGTGAAGAGACGATGGTGTGGAGCATTTTTGCAGTTGAGACTCGGGGTGAGAACGGCTCGGCATGGATGCGGTGATGGGGAGAAGGAAGTGTCCTCAGAACCTTTAGCGCCGTTGTCTCATTTGGAAGCTCTTCCAAGGATCGCCAACAAGTTGGGTATCCCGTTGCAATAGCTATCTTGGAATTAGAGGTGAGTAAGCATCGAGAACTGAAGATGGACAGTCTCAACCTCTGCCTTCGGTCCAGATTCCCATCATTCGAGTGTCGCTGTTTTCTCCCTGGCATAATGTTGGTTCACTCATCGACCCTGGCACCGTTGTCCTCCTTGACGACAAATGAAAATACATTTCTACATTGCATACCACTTCTTGACCCCAACCAACTTCTTCCGGGAAGGGAAACAGGGAAGGGCAAGAAAAGCGGACCTGAACCCGTTGTTGAACACTGTTGGCCAACCCAAAAATAATGCATCCAGATATCCAGTTTTCTGAGATAGAATCGCTTACAGCTCAACCGATACTTTGTTCGAGGTCATTCCGTCGGATGAAGGTGGCTTGATAGGCCCACGGGTCGTCCTGGTTCTGCAGGCAAGTATTTGCTTCCACAGGCGTAGCAGGTACTTATTTTGATTCGTTGTGGATTTGCGAACTAGTTTCTTTTAGGAAATAATCATTGCCGCTTTAGGAATGCCCAGATCATGAACCATTTATACGCGGGTCTCGTTCGCCGAAAGTGGCTCGCAATACCTGCAGTCTAAAAAATCGAGAATACAACTAGACGATCCGCCACTCCCTTTTAAAATACACATCCTGTTGGATTCTCAAGTGACGTTTGAGAAGATTTGATGGAATGACTAGAGCCAGTCTGCACTATCATGATACATCCGAATATTTCTGATCCCTAAGCAGGAAAGTAAAAGTTCAGTGAGAGGAGTATTCGGTGTCCTACTGAACTTTATAGATAACTCAAAAGTGGGCTACCACGTCGTAATCTTTTATCCCAGCCTACACAAGAGCCTGCAAGACCTCACCACCTAGACCAGCTCCATTGCATGTATTCATTCGTTGGTGGTTTTGAATAGCACCAGCGTCTGTAAAAAGGCAGCTGTAAGAAGGGAAAAGTTGAGACGACCTTGGAAAAAGTAGAACTAGCCTATATGAGTGGTCATTGAGAGCTGAAGAAAAACCTGACATGTCGCGTACAAATAAATATTGGAAATTTCATGAATGAATGTGTGATCTTTCCCGATTACAGCTTAAGTAGGAGAGAACCGGACAAGCTCGCCAGCTTAGTCTTTACGTTGACCTTTTGGTCTGGCGGTCTTGTGCGTCCGTCCTCGCTCGATCTTCCGGAATGAAGTCGAATGATATACTTCCAGAACGCCCGCATGTAGACCATGATCACACGACAGACCGCGAACTAGTGGCCACCATTGTCATCCAAAAGTGCAATGAGTATAAGCAGAGCGATACAAGTACAACGACAAAGAACACATTTACAATTAATTGAAGAGCCATAATACTGTATTTCCTCTCTAGCTTGCTTGGCCATTAAATTTCCCACCGCGAATCAAGCGTGCGGCAGTCTCATGTCGAGGAATAATATTGCACTTGAATGGACGCGGTTCTCTAAGGTTTATAGTTCAGTCACAACGGGTATCCAAATAGCTACAAGAAAAACATACAATACCCAGGATGGGATCACAAGGGAATCCATATCATTGATCCACGCTTCATTAGAAACGGGGCTAATGTTGAATGTGGACAAAATTGAGGAGATAGTAATAAACAAGGTCTCCTCAACAGACCATCGGCCCTATAGAATAAATATAAGAAGAAAAAACTGAGAGGAAAGGAAAATATGTGTTACAGCACAGAAGCGACTTCCATATCCAAAGGCGACATCAGGTGGATTGGCACCTGTGCTTTTGTCGCTGTGTAGGAATCGTTCCGGCCTGAAAACTTCAGGGTCAACGTAAATGGTAGGGTCTCTGAGAATTGCCCTATGTGTCATATATGAAACCCCAGAACATACGAAAGAAAACGAAGTACCATGTGTTCCCAAATACAATAGCACCTTCTGGAATGAGATACTGCCGACCATCCGCCCCCATCCAGACATCATCTGTGGTAGCACGGTGCGGCAACGCCATTGGAGTCAGACATGACCAACGAATTAATTCAGAGCAAAGGGCTCGAATGTAGGGGAGACGGTCCTTGTCTTGAAAATCCGGGAGTCTATCACTGCCGAGTATTCCATCAAGCTCTTCCTGCGCCTTTACTTGGACGTCCGGAAAAATGAGCATGGCCAGAAGAAAGTAATTCAAAGTCATGACAATCTGTATGAATGAGACGATGATGAATGCTTGAGTAACGGTTAATAAAAAAAAGTAATTACTGTGCTGGATCCACCTGTGAAGAGAGTTCCGATCGTACTTCGTGCAACATCTTCGGTGACACTATTTCCTGTAAAATCACCTTGAAAGAAACTCGATGCCAGGCTAGGGTTTGTCGCTTTCGCCGCATTGAACGGTTCATCACGCATTGCGGAGCTCTTCTTCTTCCAATCAACGGTCCGCCTCTTCCAACCCATTCCCGGAAGCCAAGCAGGAAGATGTTGAGCTGAAAAACGAATCAGGAAGCGAAGTGACTGCAAGTTAGGAGTACACTCACTCCATGGTAGAACATCAACAATGTGTTTTCCGGAGGTTTGACCAACTGGGTAAATGTAAGGAATGTGATGGTTTAGAAGGTATTTTTTACCCACGGGTGTCCATCCCAGCTGTCGCCACCTGAATATAATAATCCTCATGACTGTTGACCTCAAGGCCATATCCTAGTAAGAGGTTGGTTAGAGGCGGAATGTAAACCGAAATGTCTCAAGAAGTCATTACCGATGTCCAGAATCAGTCTCGCAGAGTGTCTAAGCATGCGTGAGAATGCAGCTAAGATAGTGCCATAGGAAAGCTCACAGTGTGAAGTGATCGTTGAACAATGCTGGCGAATCTAACAAGTTTTGCAGAAGCTTGTGTGTAGCTGCAATTTGCTTAGGCTGATGCCTAGAGACTTTCGTCCGACTCATGTGGGAGTCAATGAACTGTCTGCATGCACTCCAGTGAGCATCGTAGCCCCTGAAAGCGAAGTTCCATGAAAATCCGGCTCTATGATCAGTGAAAGTAAGCTTCTGCTCTCAAAAAGTGGAGGTAACCTACACCTCGTTAACCATTGGCATGCGAGGTCTGGTGGAAGAATAAGAACAATTATTCGAATTGAAGCCGATTTGAAGGGACCCAACCTGTCTGAATAATTCTCGTTCCTTCTTTCGAAAATCTCATGAGCTGTAGACGCATCATTGATTACAATCATATGCATCCCAAGCACGTTTAAGTGAATTATCGGAGAGTCTAGGAAATAATATGTCTCAACTTCTTTATGCCAATAGACGAAATTGCGTACCTAATTCCTGGGACATACGCTTGTATGCAACCCAGGGCTTCTCAGTCGGGACGTCATTGATATTACCAAGGAGCCAATGACCACGGGGACCTGGTGGGTATGGTAGAGCTCTGAGTCTCCTGATCGTTCGGTACAGCGCGTAGACAATGACGAGAGCAAGAGCATTGAAGGTAAAAGAGAATGCGAAGGTCATGGGGAAAGGAAAAACGCAATGAAGCTTGTTCATCGGATTCCTGCCATTTATGAGAGAGCCTCGTAATGTATTTCCAGAATGAAAGGCGTTCTGCGCTAGATATGATGCATCTGGATCTCCTGCAGTCCTGACAATCATGCCTGTTATGGTGCCCACTTCCTTTTAAGTTAACATTCCCGCGACCTGGAACCGTTCCAGCCGGGACATGTGGCTGGATGGCGATTGTTGGATAAACAAATACAGCGAGAAGTAAGGGTCCTCATTTATTTCGGTAATCGTCGCACCAGAGTCCATCAAACGTCAAAGGAAGAAGAGTCCTCTGGACCAATGAGTGGCTAGTTAGAATAGCTCGTTCGAAGTGCTGCTGTAAAAAAACACATGAGGTTTTAATGAAAAGTGGGATGGTGCGGAATTATAGCTGGATGAAAGGCCTATACGGCTTCATTCGCTACCATGACACGAATAGACTAGATAGAGGCAGGCACCTTCTGCCGAAATAGCCGCCAATGCCCGCACCTCCGGTTCAACACCTGGGCCCAGGGCGCTACGATCGAGCAGGATTGTTGGATGAATCACGGGTAGACTGATGAACATTTCTCAGAGTTGAGACCTAGCCGCCAGGAGGACTTCCCGCGGCTGCTGTCAGATGACAGTCGGGAAGATGCATGCGAATAGCTTCCGTGCTTCTACTGCCCAGGATCGTATCGTCATGTTTCTCAGTCATCGCTTTTGGTGACTTCTGGAACTAAGAAATCTCAGCTTCTCCCCGAATCGTAATGTACTGATCATGCTACTCATGATCTCACGCTCATGAATAGAACAACGTCATACTTTGGGTAAATACAATAATATAAACGATAAAAAAACAGATGACATGCACGCAGGGTATTAGAAGTTCTTCAAACCGGTCCTCAGAATCGACTCCCCACGTTGCTGCTACCTTTCTCCCAGTCCCTCTCCATATCCTTCTCAATAGAAACAGAAACGAAGGTTGACTGCGGGCTGGGGTGAGAAATCGCTTTCCCTTGAACCATACCCATAGACGATGTAGCTGAGACAGTTGGGAATGAGAATGCAGAGGGTTTTGCGGAGCTCCCCTTGTATGTCGATCCTTCCATAGATGCATCTTGAGTCTGGGCAACCAATACGGTCATCATTGAAGGGTAAATAGCCTGTAACAGAATGATTGAGCCCTCGATTTAGCAAGAGAATATAAATCTTTGCGTACAGAGGCGGCAATGAGAATCTCAGTAATCACTGTGAACCCAATAAATGCTGGGTCCGTGATATCCTGGGAGTCGGCAGTGATGATTCCCAAAGAAATTGTAATAATCTGCCGTCACAGTGAGAAATGAAAGGAGGTCGGAAGAAGAAGGAAAAAAAGGACCTGAAGAGCCGCTAGAACGACACCACCTTCAACAAGGATGGCAAGAACCTTCGCAGCCAGGGGACGCGATGATCCAGAAGCGGTCGAGGTCTTTTCCAAACGCCTGTGGAATGGTGTAAGAGGACACACCAAATAAAAATAGCATGGCGCAGGACTCACCATCCTTGAATACCAATGCAAACTGTAGCGAAAATGTTGACGGCAAGCGCAGCAGCATCACGAAGCACGTTCAGTGAATCGATGACGGCCTGGGACATGCCAAACTTCTCGGGGGACGGGGTAAGAACCATGATGACGATGCTAAATACTAGGGAACAGAGATGCTTTTTTTAGTACCCAAGAGAAGGTTATGGCCGTTGAAACAACATTTTCAACTTACTGACTGTAACCAGCAACGATGCAGCGAAAGTTGCTCGGAGTGTAACGTTGTTTGGCCAGAGAACGTAGGCTCGCCAAATGACGATCGCGTCCACTAGAGCAATCTGAGAAAATGTTAGAGATGAGTAGGCAATGAGGTCTCAGAAAAAAGGAGGCTGCACTTACGTTAATTCTCCCGGAATAAAACGCGACGCTGCTTGAAACAGCTGTTGCGACTGTCGTGAGTTGCATTCTCACCGGGACGGGCGTGGTGCGTGTAGCGATGTTCGTCCATTGTACAAGTTTCAAAGTGATGGCAAGACTCGATGCAAAATGAATGGTCGTAGAAATAAAGAGTACGAGTGTTAATGCAAAGAGGAATCGCGAGGCAACACTACGCCTGATTCGTCGTCTGGGGACTTCATGAGTTTCTGTGTCAAGCAGATATATTTTGAGACGTACTGAAGGACTTGAACGGAGCTGAAGAAGACAGGGAAATATACAGCTATACAAGATAGAAGTTGAGATGACGAAAAATGCCGAGAATCCGGAGTTCGGACTCACCATATCCAAGAGCCACGAAAATTGTAGAGACAGTGTTGAAATAGATTAAAAATCCTGCGAATGAGAGGACTCGCGCTTCCTGAGCGTCCATTTGAGAGAGTCGAGAAAATGAAGGGAGGGGTAAGAGAAGGGAAGACAATGAGGGGAATGGCGACACCCTGGGTCTACGTTATACATCTGCGCCAGGTGAAATACGTCAGGTGGTGGGTTGATGGCGGCTGGACCAAGGTCCCACGATTGTATGGGAGACACCGCTAAGGAGTCATGGCGATGTCGGATTGCTGATGATGTTGGAAACCATCGACAAATGAATGGGTCCGAGTAGACGTGTGGGTGTTTGAGATGAAAAGGTGTGAGTCTCCGCTCAAAAAGTTTCGTTGAAATGGCGTGAACCTGGTAGAATTCTGAACGAACACTGAAAAACAAATACTAAGGCTGATAGGGTTAACTGACCTGGTCACTATCATGAGAGATCCACTGGTTTGGACAGCGCCCGTAGGGAGACCGAGAAGACCCTGATTCTCAAACGAGGCAATGCTGAAAGACCAATGAAGAGGTATGATTTTTGAGACTCAGGATATTTAGTTTTGTGAAGGAGTTGAGGTGCAGACGAATAGAACATTTAAAACATCATAAGAATACTGTTCTTGATGAGGGTCAAAGGCAAGGAGATTTAACACTCAATAGCACGTGTGTTGTCTTGAGGCGGTAACTCTCTTAAGCTCTCTTACTTCATATTTAATTAAACAACATCAGGGATTTTCTAGGTTCTAAAACACTTGTCCAAGCGACGCATTCTGCTATATTTTTAGGCGCGTTGGCCTTAGTCGACCTTACCTCGTTTGACAACGTCTGCATAGCTATTTCCTTCTCTCTCATCTTGTAATTCTTCCGGGATCTTCCTTCCAGCAATACGATAGAAGATGGTTCCCTGTAAAGACGCGACTAGTGAGTCCAACGAAATGCTAGGTTAAACAGCCACCAACATCGTATATGCCCTTGATGTCCTCTCTTTTAATCCCTTCCACTCCATCCTTCGGAAGAAGAGTGCACACGGTAAACCACTCCGCCATTGCTCCGAGAACCCCAAACTAAGGGGAGTATGTTGTGAGGAAGAATAGCCTCATTGAGCGAGCGACTCACTAAATCGAAGGGATTTCTGTCTGCATTGAGCATCTTCACAATCTCCCAGAACTTGATGTGGGTGTGAGGAGGAGCAGTGAACATGTTGAGGATGCCATTGAATCGTTCCAGGGAGAATTTGCCAGCTTTGTCGTAGATGCCGGTATCGGACCCATGGATCATCTTCGAGAGATAGTCAGGATACAAGAGAGTACAAAAGACCTGAATAAAATGTTATTACCCTCTCAGCACCTTCGACGTTAATACGAAACAGCGGGTCGGGGAGGATCGTGGGCTGAGTGAACCATCTGCCCCAATGCTCAATCAGACAACTTTTGCTCCCTCGCCATGGAACAAAATGGAGAAGAAAGGTCAACATACGAGAGGGTGAGATGAATTCCAGCCGCAGTGAAGGCACTGAATGCCAAACCAGCATTCAGCTGTCTCATCCCAGTGAAAGTTTCCAACGGAGAGATCTTGCCGTCGCTGTTGATGTCGAAGAACGCGATGTGACGCTTGAGGGAAGTATTGGCGGGGCTGGTCGCACAAGGATGTGTGGAAGTCATCGTGGTGCAAATGCAAGAAAGGTTTTGTTCGGTTCCAAGCAGAGCGTCCGCCACAAATCTGCGAAGCGAGTTTCCAACCAAATTGATGACGTATTGACAAAAGAGTGCAGCGCATATTTGAGATAAACACAAGGTTCCTCATTCTATCACATTTTCGTAGGCAGGACTCTCAGATGCGTAGAAAACAAAAAGAGCATTTTCAAAACAAGTGCATCCAGAACTATGCCCGCAGGTTTTGCGAGCGGGTATCTTCTAGTATAATGTACATGAAGGCAATCGTGACTAAAGGCTGCTTCCAGATAAAGTAACGATGACTGTTCGAAGTCAACAGCAAACGGCGGGTTGATTCTCACAGCTACCCACTTGGATGAGTGACTATGCATTCATAGTACTTTACGCATGTTCCCTTAGACATACCCCATATATTCTATCATGCTGTGCTATTTCGTGCCTCACTACGTCCTCTTGCGTGAATCTCAAGTAAACACCCTGTCCTCAATGTCATTACCCTCGCCACTCAACAGCAACATGGATTTCTTTTATATCTGTATGTAGCTCAGTGTTGCAATTGAGTCAGAATTGAGATGCAATAATCATCTTTCCTTTATTTATTCATCAAATGGGCCCGAAATTTCAGAGGCAGAGATCCTTGAACTTCCACTTGCCATTGCTATTTGTCGGGCGCAAGAGTCATTTTCGAAAAAACTTCAGGCTGTCTTTCTCTATACCCTTCTTTTGAGACGCCTGTCATTGTCAGAGATATTAACAATGGATATGAGTGTGTTCAAAGTTGGGATGTGGGAATCGAAACACAACTATGTGGGTCTACCGTCTACGACTCCACGGCCGATTGGTTTAGGCTGCAGTTCCCATCAATCGTGCTGCCTGCGACGATATTGATATAAAATAGGTGCATAAACATAAACATTACGGCTAGGTAGAGTTCTGAGTTATGACATGAGGAAAATCTTTGATGACCAAGATTCTGGAATGTCAAGCCCCGAAACGCGGGAAAACGAGAGCAAGAACCACATACATCCTGACCCGTATACTTACCTTCTCCATGCTTCTGGCACTCTCATGACACACGGACCTCCCCCCTCCCAAGCAGCAAGCACCTTTTGAGCCTGCCGCCACAAGACATGCTCACCACATAATCCGCTCTCGAAAAATTCCATCATAGCTTCTCTCCGTTTCCCCCAATGTTTAGGATAGGCCACAACTACAACACGAGGATCTTTTCCGATGAAGGGGGACAACCGAGCCTGCATTGTAGCCATATCTTCATGAGAATCCCTCCTGGTGAGAAGGAGCATTTGTAGACGAGGAAGTTTCCTGAGGACATGGAGGAATAAGTCATTTCTACCAGACATGACATCGGGATAGTTCATTTTGAGATGGGTTAAGGAGGGAAAGACTGAAAAGGCAGATATTTCAAATTGACAGTGAGGGAAAGAGGTGATGCTAAGGTGGGTGACAGCATGAAATGACGACGGACCCTGTGACCGGTAGCTGGCGAGACGGTGGTAAGATTTGAACATTTGGGCTGTGTTGAAATGATAGCTGAGGTCGAGATCACGAATAGGAACCGTCAACATTGCGTTAAGTGCCATATTCGGTGATGCAGACGTATAGCTTGTGGTAAGATAAAGGAGGTTGGGCATGGCAGGGAGGAGGTTTTCCCAAATCTGAAAATGATGATATCCGGAATGATATCTTTCCTCAAATTCGATGCTGAGAGCACGACAATGAGAGAAGAGACTGTCGTTCGTGTACAACGACCTCATGATAACATCAAATGTTCGAGGATTTAGGATGATGGAGTGGTACAGTACAGGCATAGCACTTTAAGACGAAAAGATTTCAGTAGTCGCACAACTGTTGTGTTCAAAGAGGGAGATACCTGGCATAAGCTGCTTTACAAACATAAATCAACTCTACAAGGGTGGAATAATATCCATAAAGCGACCAAGCCGCTATTCCGAAGATCCTGGACTGAAGTTCGACTGGCAGGTTCTCCATTATCCACGCTGTTTTAGGTGAGTTCGAGAGGGTGTGGATGCCAACAGGAGAGCTGTAATTGCATCCGGGAGCGTTTTGGTCGCAACAAGTAAGGTCTATTCTCTTCACCATCATGCTGAATGTGTATCGAGATGGAGCTATAATAATTTTTGATGCAAGAAGGCAGTCGGAAAGTTTCATGATTTAGAATCTCTTTTCTAGGGTCATATCTGTTTATTCCACGATATTTAATGTTCGGCAGTGACTAGATCTGTAAAGAGTGTAGCGAATATTTACTATTTGAAGTTTGGAGGGCTTGAACGCGAAAAGTGGAACTCCATGATCCCTTTTTTTTCCTTAGGTGTTCCTCGTATTGTAAGAGTAATTTAGTCAAGGTTCTACGCAGTTAGCTTCAGGTTCCTGGTATTTTTTAAAGGAGTTGAGTGGTTTTGTCAAGCCGTGGGCTGGCACGGGTGCTGACCGTCTTACGTCCTGCACCCACAACCAATCCATGCCCAATATCTCAGGCCAAGTCAGTGGCTCTCACCTCTGAGTCTTCCTCCACACCTGGAAGTGTCGCTATTGCTACTGATAATGCGTCCTTCCATTATTCGAGATCATTTACATGGCTTTGTGCTCAGCCTGGGACAGCAAGTGGCCTTACTTGCCATTCTATTGGTCTTCATAGTTCCTCTCGCTGCCCGGAAGATACACAGGGATCTTCACCGAAAGTCATTTATGCTTTTATTATGGCAAAGAGACTTTGGTATTCCGAGGGGCGAAAATCCCGCTCTTTTCTTTCGCGAGGGCTTCTTTGCCTTTACATCCCTCCTCACCTACGTCTTCTTCCTCGCCTTCTCTGCATCGACCATAATCCGTGGAACTTCAGTGGTTTGGCCTCCGGTAATGATTATTACCAGTGGAATCTTCGAACTTTTAGCGAATCGATTGCGGACGGTGCGGAACTTGAGGACACGAGTTGATGAATTAGGCAAACAGGTAGCAGAGCTGGATCAACGACAGAAGCGAATGGATGAAGTTGCGGAGAAGCTTGGAATTTGGTCATTTCAACCCGCCACGCAGGAGGAGCTGCTCAGCACGGACCGCCGAATTCCTTTGAGTCGTCAGGAGTGCCGCTTGCCTGCAGAACTCATTCTCTTGGTAGCTGAACATGCTTATCGGTCCGACCTTTCTTCCCTCATGTTAGTATGCAAAGATTTGCATCAACAGTAAGTTCAACCCAATTCCATTAAATTTGAATTGAATAACGATCATAATGTAGCGCCTCTTCTATCTTCTTTGACCCACTCGTCGTCACTGGACCCATGTTCTGGAGACTTTATCAACATTTAAACCGCTCCCGCGGGAGCTTTGCCTATACTCAACTTCTTGGTTCTCTCATTTTCACATGCGAGGAAGTACATCCTCATGAAGACCGGCCCTCTATGATGGTTTTCTTCCCAGCCAACACCTTTCGTCGAGTGGCATTTGATGCCTCACTCATCCACCATGATGAGATAATACTTACCCTTCGACCACAAGAATTATCTCTTCGGAGGTCTGGTCCAAGAGAACCATTCCCACTCTCGCCGTCTTACTGGGAGGGGGTTACTCGGTTGTGCCTTTCGCTAGCTGTAATCGTGGACCCAACGAATACCGATGTTCTACCGTGGCAGAGTCTTTCGAGTATTTCAAACCTCGAACTCTTGCTTCTGGAAGACGACATAACTGGAGGCTGTGGCTCATCGTCTGTTGTCAGCTATCGTTTGGATGAGCTGCTGCTTACTTTTCTCAATGTTGCGACTATGGAGAAATGTGGGTGGGGACTTCTGGATCCAAGTTCGAAAAAAGCCGTCGAAGAATTTGTGATTGATAAGCTGAACTTTGAAATGCGTCGGAAGGTGCAGTTTGTTGAGATGTTTCAAAGTGAATCGGGGAAAGCCAGGCCATTTGGGACTTGGCACATGAGATGGTTGGACCAAGTTTGGGAAGATCTACAAACCAAAACTTAAGTATTTTGACTTTTTGATATAACGAAAGATCGTCATTGCACTAAATTCCTCCGTGGCAACACTTCAGCGCAACAGTCCGTCGTGAGGCGGCTTCATAAATGAAGGAAGAGCAGTTCCACAACTGATATCACTGGTGGCAAATACAACATATATCTCTTGTATCTCACATTGTCCGCCTCATATCTCCCAAATGGTTGTCCGAAATTTTTTGAAAGAGCGTGAAAGAATGAATGTTACAATTTTAAACACAAATCCGCTTTGAAAGACAGCCGTGAAAAGACTCTTAATACGGAGGTGGTAAGGCGCCTCGACTCTGAATCTCATGGATCTCCGCTTGTAGTTGCGCTACTCTCGCTTGTACATCTGGATTTGTGTTCCCAACGGCGCTTGGTTGTTCAGCATTCGATGTTTGGGGTACTACCAAGCGCTGTGAGCAAAAGAAAATAGAGACAAAAATACCAAGAATGCACACCGTGCTGTGAAGAGACTAAGCCACCCGAGAGGCCGTTGCCTTGAGAGGATATTTGAGTTTCTAAGACATGAGGTCAAAAATGCCCAAGGGGATAAAAAAACAAATTACCATCGAGCCTATCGGCCAAGGCTTGTTTCTCCCGCGCTGCTGTCGCTAAGCTATTTGACGAAACAATCTCTGTTCCTTGATTCTTACTCGCTCCAGTTGACGCAGTGTTTGAAAGCCGATATGGCATGGGGGTCAAAACAGTTTCAGGCTCCTCTGTATGGTGAAAGTCGTTAATCTCAAGCAACTTAAAAAAATTGGCTTGGACCCACTTGTTAGAGGGGTAGCTTGGTTGTTATAGGGAATAATAGGTTTGCGCCGACGACGCATAATCCATACTCCTGCGACTAGCAGCATCAAAATGATTACTACTCCTCCCACTACTCCACCGACAATTGGACCACTATAGATGTGAGGTTCAGAGGGGTATTAGAAAGAAATGACTATAGCACAAACATCGGCGGCTTTGATTTTGGACTGGAGAATGCAGTGGTACCAGGGGTTGCCCCTATAGTGGCTCCAGACCTATAATATCGTACATGAGATGAATACTATTCAGCTTAGCTGAAAAGAAAATCTCACGTTGTTGAACCTGCTAGAGAGCTGAAATAAATGGGAATATTAAGTTCAGACCTTCTCTACACTCTAGAATGAAAGATTTCGCACCTTGAGCCGGGTGCCACCCCATCCTCAGCGTCGACAATAGCATAGTCGAGCCTCGCTGAGCAGTTTTTTGAAGCAAAGTTCACGGCCGACACCTCATTAGGATTGAATCCCTCGGCATGGGCGAAGGAGACGTTGAAAGGATCTTTGAAACCTCCTTTCATCACATATGTGGTCTTGCCAGTTGGCCATGAGAAATCAATTGCGCAGATGCCTTGAATTGAATCATATTCTACACCGTAGATATCGACTGTGGACCCTGGAAACGAAATCGAGCAGCTGTTCGCGGAAATCCTTGAGGTAAGACAGTGCTGGAACGATGGGCTTACCTCGAAATGTTAATTTCCCAGTGCAGCTATCATTTTCAACGGACGCTCCGCAAACTTGATATGAACCATTGTAGGCATCGGGTTCAATCTGAGGGTAGAAGTAGCCAGCGAAAGTCCATGCAGTGGAATTTGCGGAGTCAATATAAGTTTGGGCCTTGGCCCATATAAAAGATGGTAAGAACAAAAGAGAGAGTGAAGAGAGGAGGGTCATGAAAGTAAGAGCGAAGTCTGGTAAAGTGGCTTTAAATTGCCAATCATTTCCTTTGGTCGACACCCTGAAGAAACATGTCAAAATCAGCGCTCAAACAAGGAACATCTGGCGACGTACTTTTTAGTGACACAAGCAGAGTTCTTTCTTGCCTTCGAGTGGCTGCAACGGGAGATGTTTGGTCCTTATTAGCTTGCCATTCTACAACAGGATCGTTCGCACGAAGCTGAGGGGGGAGAGGAAGGCCAACTTCCTCTTCCGTTTAAACTCCTCGGCGCTGACACTGTCGAAGAAGTTCTTAGAGGCTGTGGCAGTCTGATAGATAGACCTCGGTGCCTCTATTTAGGTCGGCTCACCTGGCTGATAAACTTGGTTATGGGGATTTCCTCGAGTGGGGACAGTCGACCAGAATTCATGATGGGAAGCCTCGGAAGAGTCCCTATCTGCAACGAAAGAGAAACCACATCGAAGACAACTTGGTCTTTCACGTTGATTGAGCTTGTCTGTTTGCAGGCGAAAACTAGAACTTGGATACGAAAGAAACATGGGTGACAGCGCATTTCGAACGAAATCAAAGGGACAAAAACTTTGTTTCTAATGTGTTTCAATGGCACAAAGGCGGCGACAAGGAATCGCAAAATCCCACTTCCTGGAAAGTGATCGTCGCATGACGCATGACATCAGAAACACTGACAAACGCGTAGACTGCCTTTCTTGTCCTGCACCCATCTTCTGCGAGATGCGCAGTCTTCCCTATCGTCACCAACCCCTCAAGTTTTTGTACATTGCATGGGAACTTTTCAGCACCTCATTCATTCGCGTGCCTCTCTGGATTCTACACGACCTTCTCCCTGCCTTGCGTCCTCGCCAGTCCTGGTCACTAAGGCGTTGTCTCTCGGTCCGACTCATAAGAAGGGCATCATGGGTTATGTCTCGCCAGTGCGTCTGATATTTTCTCCACTTAGGGCTGTCTCACTCACCTTGCTGGGACTTAGGACTGGAAAGTTTCTGTCGACACCAGATCACCTCAAGTTAGAACCTAATTCAGGCGGAGTGTGGATACTTCCTCTCCCACTTTCTTACCTTCAAAAACCTTTGTCTACTTGGGCGCGAGCGGCACAGGTCGAACCCATTCGTATTCCAGGCTATTGGCAGACCTCTAGCCCGAACCTCAAGGCTCCGCCAGACGATCGACCCAAACCCGACGAGAAAGTCATATATCACCTCCATGGTGGTGGTTTCACGTACTGCTCTGCTCATCCGTCAGATACAACAGCCAACATTCCTCGCTCCCTCCTCCAACTTCGTACTCTGAACATAGCACGTAGTTTCAGCGTCGAATACCGTCTCGCATCCACAAAGCCTTTCGATGTCGTCCATCCATTCCCCACTGCCCTCATAGACTGCCTTAGTGGTTATCACTACCTCGTTCATGATGTCGGGTACAGAGAAGAGAACATTATTGTCGTTGGCGACTCAGCTGGTGGGAACCTCGCCCTGGCCTTGACCCGATATCTTCGGGCTCTTGACTCTCCCAAACTCAAGCAACCCGGGGCCCTCCTCCTTCTTTCACCTTGGGTTGACCTAAGCGACTCCCACACCACCCCTGGATCCAGCATTCTCACCAATTCTGCTTCAGACTATGACATCTATGAACCTTCCCCGAGCTGGCCGCAAACAGCTTACCTCCAACCTCACGGATATGGAATCGCAGATTTCAATGAATACATCTCTCCAGCATCGTTGCTCCTTGGTGTTCGTTCAAAAGTCGTTGGCTCGTACCAAGGTTGGCCAAAAACGTGCTTGGCTGCTGGAGGAGCTGAGCTGCTATTCGACGAGATTAGGACGCTGAAGGAAGACATGGAGAATGACATGGGTGAGAATTTATTGTACATCGAAAAGAAGGATGCTTCTCATGATTGGTTACTTTGGGAATGGCATGAGCCAGAGAGGGGTGAGACTTTGAAGGACATTGAGAAATGGCTAGTGACATTATAAATTCTGGATACCTCGAACATCCCACAACTCCTGTACGGAGATTTGTATCTTGGTCTCGCAGTGTCGGTGAATCATTATGCTTGTGCACACCTTCCCAATGATAAATGTCTCTACCCAGAAGCCCTGTATTGTTAAGTTGTATTGTGATATGAGGAAATACTGAAGAGATGCCTTGTGAATGTTGTGCGGACGTCCTGGTGGTTCTGTGCTTGGTTGCAGATCTATCGCCCAAGAAATTGCTGAGCTTGTTTATGAAGAGGGGAGAGCAAAGTATGACCGAGGAACCAGGTTGACCTGGACCAGCAAAGCCAAAGACGACGCAGCACATACTAGGAGCAAGGTTTCGAGTAATATAATTGTGAAAATATAGCGCTTTTCAAGTGCAAAAAAGGAATAATAGATGAAAGTGGTGGTAGTGGAGAGCAAGTGATCGTTAATATCGTAGATTGTCCGCAGACTCATTCTTCGGGCCATTTCTAGCGAAAACATGTACCTAGCCACCCCTTATACACATATGCGGATTATTTGCAATGTGCTTTAACTGCAATAATATATTTTCTGCTACTCAGTAAATAAATCGTTGGGGAAGCGATTCCTCAGCCAAGCCGGTTGAGCGATCCAGGGTTGGTCCGTTCTGGGCACTGTACAACTTAATCCAATACATTGAACTGGAACTCTCCATCCTGAACTCAAAGCAGCGTTTGTGAAGAAGAAAGGCCAGGAACGGCAATAGACCAATTGTTGCTGTGTGCGCTAACCAGGTTGGGGTCATGATCCGGGCTAAGCTCAGAGTTTGAATTCTTTCGCATTACCCCCTGAGGCTTATGTACATACGCGCCGGAGAAGAAGGCGAAAAAAGCTGACAACAGTAGTTCTAATTACGTCTAACCTGCACGAGGTGGGGGAAGAAGCCCTGAGAGGAGCAAGCTACTGAATTCACCGGTGCCAAGAAGAGAAAAGGATGTAGGAGCGACGAGACCGGTATTTCAACGGATATAATTTCGCATAATTGACATTCTACGTAGGCAGAAGGGTATGACTCCGCCGAAGTAGCGGTAGTTGGGAGCAAGCGGCATGCAGGTGCGGAGACTAACTTTCCAGATGCTTTTTTTCCCCAATCAAAAATCAGATGTACAATAATTCAAGGCATCCAGAAGGCGATACAAGCCGTAAAAATTCTGTAAATAAGTCATACATTCTAGAAACTCTAGCTTGGATCCGATCTAGACGAAGAGTTCGGCACACGTGCGGAAACGTATACGCGATTCCATAGTACTATCTAGTTAGAGATGGAGGAAGGGATGTCAAAATACTCTTTGTCAGGGAATTCTAGATGCAAAACCATTGTAAGTTCCCCCATTTCGCACTAGAATAATCATTACGCGCTTGGGCTCTTTGGACAACACCCCAAGTTTCTTGAGCGTAGGGTCTTGTTTTTGACAATGTGACAATGGTCCCATGAGTTGAGAAATGAGAGAAAGAATGGATAAAGCATCAAAGAGACGGACCTTCAAGGCTCCACGTCCAAATAAGGGTTATGGTTCTCGCCATTTAATTTTTGCTAGTAACGCTCACCGTTTTGTCGCGTGCTGGGACACAGGTGGCATTTCCGGACTCACCATGTCCCGTAGTGAGCTTGGCTCACTACAAACTCCCTAAAACTCTGGCAGGGGGTGCTTATTGTTGCAATAAGGGGTCTTTAGGAATAAACGTGAGAAAACGGTAATCAAAAGTTAAGAAATGCCAAAAAAGCAGTGAAATAATCAGACAATGGGTTGTCAGGGGTCCATTGGACCGCTGGCAGCAGTGACTCACTGGGAGGACAGAGTCACAAGTACATACACAATCATGACTGCCGGTTCCTTCTTTGGCTTGGGTGACAAGTTTCAATGTTACATAGATTGGGAAGAAAAAGGTTGGATGAGTACAACAGATATGATCAGCAGGTAGTACAGGAGCAGAGCCACTGACACCCACCAAGAGGTGCATGGCCAAGGGGTGTTCGCAGGACGGTCCAGGTCGGCAACATCTTTTAATCAATCGTGGGTGCAGGGTCTGGAGGGCCGATGGAGGCGGGTGCACCTACAGACGCAGCAGGCGACGCTGGAGGACTGGGAGAGGCAATGACTCGACATGTTTTGGGGCAAGGTTTGGGATGAGGACGCGGTTTTGAAGCCGGTACATGTTCTTCGTCTATAGAGTTTGTTCCTCTGCATTAGTTTCAGGCACCTCACCATCACTCAATGACTCTCCTCCCACATTGTTCTGGTCTTGACTCTTGTGCCGGCGTCAGGTTCTCCCTTGCGTCTTCTCTTCTTAGTACCAGTTGGTCCCATCCCAATTCCAGCTCCATCTCCTTCCTCAGTCATCGTAACCCCTTTCAAAATCCTCTCCCTGGCTTCAGCCTCCCTAACACTTCTCATCCAACATCGCCCTCGGCAAACTCACCTTCGCTATCCTCAATGAATTGTATATACTTGTATTGGGCTTGTTCTTTTGTTTTTTCTTTTCCTTCTTGAGCCTCTTCCGTTTGTCTCTTCATCCAACTTAATGTCCGAACCAACATTAGAGGAAGGGCGGGTGAACTGATCGTGCACTCTCGTATCGACTACTGAACCAACCACAAACACACGCTCGTTGAGAGCGTACATTTGAGTGGGTAAGAAGTTCAACAAGGAGCAACTAGAGAGTTCGTCACTCTCAGATCGTTCACTCGTTCAGAGGCTTCGTTTGGCTCTCTAGCGGGAAACAGTGACCTTTTGTAGGTAGATACTTCTCATAGGTAGTAGTTACCCTACCAATTTCTCGTCCTTTAGCGCTCTCAAACACGTAGTTCATATACCCTAGCCTCGATTCAGCCGTAGTACTGCAGCACAGTATCGTAGTCTTCCGTAGCCCTTTCCTCAGTTACTGCTTCGTAGTTTTCTGTAGCAATAAAATAACCATTCTTTTCTCTTTTCACGCTCGAAAAGTTCGACAGGTGATCAGAACGACAGCGGCAGCGACACGCTTTTTTACTCATGCATTGTTTTGCTGTCTTGCCATCGAGACCGATAGGGTCGTAAAGGAACTGAGTGATTACATTTCAACAAGCTTCAGGGTCCGAAAGGAGGATCCCAGAAGGAATGTACCATTCGAGTTCCCCATCATCTTTCAAGAAATGTATCAGTACGAGAATAAGTGCAAGAAGCTGAATATGTACCTTTGTTTCAGACGATCTTGTGATAAAGTTGAAGTAGGGGCTTGAAATGAGGATTCCGAGTAGCTTCTTGAGCAACCTCATCTCGGTCTGCGGTGAAGAAAGTTCTAAAATACCAGAGGATAGGCAATTCAAAATGATAAATACCATACAATGATACGTACGATAGTCCTCGATTTTGGATTACGTCTCAGCAGAGGGTTTGTCCCTATTGAAGATTATATCATGTTCGTCTCCGTTGGGCTGTTCCTCCGGCTGCTCCTCGTTCTTCATTTGGTCTACCATGTTGATGGTTTCTTGCTGCTTAGATTCACAATCCTCGAAAAACTAATAAAGTCAGGTGAGGTGTGTAATATCGAAAGAGAGGAAATCAAACTAACAGTCTTTGCAAGCTCAACCAATACCCGCTTCTCATCCCCTACGAGTACTGCAACAGCAATACCCACCTGCTAGCTCCACGATTAGCCCTTCTTAACTTGTAAATCTTGCGGAAACGTTTCATCCATCCGATTTTCCGCGCCTCTCTGTCTACCCTCCTTCTTTCTCGGGCTCCCAGCTTGAAAACGGTTTCCAGTGCCTACGGTTCATCGGCGGTTTCTCTTGCATATTCTTGAAGAGTTGTCGGAGGATGTAATTGACGAAAGAGATGAAGAGGAGAAATCTTTGTAGCGGGAAAAGTATGCCTACCTCACTATGTCCAAGGTATGAGCTCGGCCATGCTTTCGGTGTCGTCATGCGCAATTCTACTGTGCTCACACATCGATTTTTCTCGAAGGTTCGACTGCCGCCGCTTGCCGGCCATACCCCAGTCATCCTTGGCTATGCAATTGTTACTCTGTCCTGCCAGTGAGTCACCGCTGCCAGTGGTTCAGAGGACCCCTGACAACCCATTGTCTTATTATTCCGCTGCATTTTTGACATTTCTTAACTTTTGATTACCGTTTTCTCACGTTTATTCCTAAAGACCCCTTATTGCAACAATAAGCACCCCCTGCCAGAGTTTTAGGGAGTTTGTAGTGAGCCAAACTCACTACGGGACATGGTGAGTCCGGAAATGCCACCTGTGGGACTTCGTATCAGTTAACTCGGTGTAGGAGCTAGGATCTGAGGTTTGGACTTATCCAAGGGCGTTGAGATGGACGTTGTCAGACTTCGTGTTGATGTGTGTACGCACCTACTGCCCAATAAAAACGCGATTTTGCACTGTCCAATGAAGTCATAAGTTAGAAGCTCCGAATCGGCGTGATACCAGATGAAACTCACCTAGGATGGGGCCTCCGGGTCGTCAAACTCTGTGAAAGAAGTCAGTGCGGAGTTCTCCGTGTCGAGCAAGCTTCGGAAGCCTGTCAAGTGGGCGCTTATCAAAGATCCGCAACCATAAAGATGTCCTGAGCCTCCTCGCTCAGTCGTTTGTGTAGCTGTAGGGTAATCGAAACCTTACTTTTCAATCTCAGAGATCTGATAACACGGGAGACTAAGAATCAGAATGGAAGAAAGGCCCTGAGACGACCATTCCAACCCATTTGGAAGGAAGTCCGGGGTTTTGAGACAAGACGAAAGACCTAAGGAAACGCCTTCAACAGGCATTCGAAAGTACTGTATTCAACTACAGTACGCTACGACAGACCAACCAAAGCCTCCGGGGCGAGTCTTCCTACCAAATAAGGCAATACA
The DNA here is from genome assembly GCA_021399455.1 of Flagelloscypha sp. PMI_526. NCBI lineage: Eukaryota > Fungi > Basidiomycota > Agaricomycetes > Agaricales > Niaceae > Flagelloscypha > Flagelloscypha sp. PMI_526. Next base: position 1,618,916 of record JAJTUO010000010.1, on the reverse strand, counting down.
CGCGCCTTTTCTCATTTCCTCGCTGTTTCCCTTTTCAATTCAATTCTCCGCAGTATCAAACCTTCTCCTATTCAATGATACATACGATTCCTATGGCTACGAGATTCCGGATGCAGAAGAGAGCTACTTACCTATATAACCCAGGGAGGAGCAGTCAAGCACCCACACGCTTGTCCCTGCTTCCTGCCCTTACCTACCAAGGTGGAGCGCCCGCGGACAGTGTCGGAGATTAGACCAGAGCCCCAATAAATAGTTTGAGCACACACCCGAGCCCGAGTAAAAGAGTTAGTACCGAGCAAAGAGTCAACCGAGAACCCCGAGAACCCGAGCTTAGCCCAAACCGAGAACCGAGTCTAGTCCCACCGAGAGAATCCTATTGTAATTACTTTGTGCGAATCCCACGCTGGTGTGCACACCCTACTCACCGGTGGCAATCGACCATGCACTAACCCAGTCAGTGTTCTGACAGCACTTGCTAGGCACTTGGCACTCTGGTTTTGATTCCCGGATATATAATTTCTATGTACAAGGGGTCTCGTCCTTGTACTTTGACTAAGCGCTCGAAATTCTACATAAGGAAACTTGATGGCGGCCACATGTGACTGATCGCGATCGGCTAAAAGCATTCTGTCGGCGACAGCCGGTCCGCCTTGGAGTACAACGGCCACCCACAAAGGTCAACAACTCGAATATTTTACATTATCTGCCGGCCCCAGCGCTCCCTCCGGCTCAGTGCCAGGCGGATCAAGATTACCAAGCGACCTTCTATCCCGGTGGCGAGGTTTTGCATCCGAGCGTGCACCTTTAGCGTGCTTAACCTCAGTCACGCTGGGACGCGGATGTTGGGAATTGCTCTTCCCATCGCATCTTCCCTCTTTCTTTCGCCTCTCAGCTTTCTTACATTTGCTAACCAGTTCCTTTCTTTAGTTCTTTCTCCAAAACCATGTCTTCCGTCGTTCCCATTGACCTTCCCATATGGTCTTCCCCTCAGGTTTACCCCTGTACCCTCTTTCCACTCCCACTTCGTCTTCCCACTGGAAGACAACACTGTCCTCTTCAGGACATCTTCTTAGACCTTCTACAAGGTCTCTCGACACCACTGTTGGCCATCTTCCTCACTCCTTCCATTACCTTCCCTCTAGGCCTGTACCCAGGCCAACTCTCCTTCCTCTTGGTCTTCCTTCTCGAGCACTGTCCCATTTCATTCAGACGTCTTCCTAGAGAGTCTATAACATCTTTCGACACCCCTACAAGGTGTCCTCCCTTCTCTCTCAACTGTCTTCCCCCCTCCTTTGGTTGTCTTCCCACACACTGTGGTCTTCCCTGGTTAGTTCGGATGTGCAGGTCAGTGGGGTCATATAGGAGGGCCCGTAGGACATTCTATATATACATTGGAGCCACTATATAGTTGACACTTTGTCGCCACATGTATTTTCCTTAGTTTGGTTCTTGTCTATCACGACGGTTCTCTTTGCTCTCTTCTACCCTTCCCTTCCGACGTCCTCTGGTCTTGTGAGAGGTTGGACAACTGTCCGCCTGACAGCGGATCCTTTTTGCGTCTTGCTCTTGACTGCCATGTTCGCTGCCGTCCGCTGCCTGTCTCTACCTCAACTGACTCCCTTGGCTACTCTTTCGTCTCTCCACTTCCTGCCTTACTTAGGGCAATGGAGAAGAATCTCTGGCGCTCGACGGCTCAGTGGCGCTGCCATCTCTACCGTCTCTCCTCGTCTTAACCTCTATGACAGGGTTTGACTGGCACAATGAAGTCGTTTTCAAGGTATGCCCTCCCCTTTTTTCCATTTCTTTCATAGACATACATATAACATCTCCGTTTGGAAGGTTCCTCGTGCTCCAGCCTCCTTCATAACATCCGGAAAGCGTTCATTCGAGTTTGAATATCCATTATTGCTTCGCCTTTCGACCAACTAATCTTCAGTGGCGGGATGGCCCGTATAATGCGATAAACGCGTCTCTCTACTACTTGGTTAGATAGTATCTAGAAAATGATATTTGCTTATTAGCCCAAACCACCCAGACCCGTTGATCAGGAGGAGCGACCTTGATTCCGCGTACTCTAATCTTGCTCGAGATGCTGATGCTCTATGATGCTCTACAGCCCCAATGAGGAATTGTAAGACATGTACCATGAGCTCAGAACTTCCAGACACCTTGTTGTGTATAAACCATCTTGCCATCTCTTACTCTTATCTTCTTTAGCATGCTAATGCTCTGATATCGTTAATATATCTCGTTGGATAAACGACTTAGTCAGGCTAAGGGATCCCCGCCCCTCTGCATGCGACCCGATATTGAGTTACCCACCAACTAGTCGAAGCCAACCACGACCCTTCAGTTCAACGATAGTCATTGCTATGTAGCTAATAATGTCCTCATGACCTGGACCCCATTAGTACAGTGTGGAGGTATGTTGCGACATATCGAGAAGATAAACCAAGGTCAACTAGTTGATTTTTTGTAACCGATTTTCTTTGTTTTTTTTTTTTTCGTTCTTGAATGTTGAACTTTTTGGGGACCGAAAGAGAAGGACATTCGTTGTATTTATTAGTTGGTACTCTATATCTTTTATACCTACGATATAAGATACTCAGAATGTGGATTAATGCGTAAAAAAACAAAATGAAATGTGGTGTAAATTAACTAGTGAAAAGCGGGCTACAGGAAGACCGGAAACTTTAGCCGCCAGATGTGGATCCATCACGTTCCCACAACCTCGGACTGCCGTCCAACAAGATTGCGACTCTTCTTTCTCAAAAAAATCGACACAAAAATTCCCAATTGAACCCTATCCACCTTTGAATGCATCACCCAGCTTGCAAGCTGTGATCGTAGCAACGGTCAATAGTTGAAAGGGACAATGGGCAGCATTCACCATTGTTCGTGCTTATAAACCTACACTTAGGGAGGCGCGTGTTGGTTCCAACTTTTTCCCTTCCTTCTACCAAGCCTTGCTAGTTCATCGCGCTCTGCTTCATTCCATCGTATCATATGCCTCCGAAACGGGATTGTCCCGACTCGGATTCTACTTCTGCGCCGGCGCAAAAGAAAACACGACTCGAGGATTCCACTCTCCGGCCACGAAAACAACCACGAGGACCAATCCCCTCGAAAGAGAAACCCACGAGAAAGCAACACCCCGACCGTATCTCTAGGGACCAGCAAAAAAAAGAGGAGACGACTATCAAAGTACGTGTCTTTCAACTACGGTCACAATTCCTACTAAGTGCCCTTCTAGGCTGCCCTTGAGATTCACTACAATGTGATTACAGGACGCTTAAACGCAATGGAACCGCCTCCTCTTCCGACCGAGTGGGACTTGAATGCGTTCTCAGCCATCCTTCCCGAAGACGATCCCGTCGCGCACCTCGACGACCCTCCTTCCGTAGATGTAGATGATGGTGTGGACTCCCAGACGTTGACCGATGAAATCCGCACGCTCAAATGCCGTGCCTCTTCGAAGAAACTAGGAAAATATGCCTCAGCGTACCGTGCCATTCCTGAGGATTGGCTTTACTACTTTCTTGCCACTATCCACAGATCTGGTTTCAAAAATCTTTGCTTCGATTTTCTCGGTGGAAACATGTCCTCGCCCTTCAATGAGCTCATGGAGCAGATTCTCATCAAGACGTTTATGCGTGCTTGCACTGGCAGAGCTTACGACTTTCTGTGCATCAACCGCACTATAAAATTGACTTATGAGCGTGTTCAACGCCTATGGCGAAATTATTTTGTCCGGCTTCAGGAGGAGGCGACAAAAGAGGCACGAGAGGAAGGTTCTCTTCGAAAAACCAAGGAACTCTGTAACTATTATCGACAACGTGAGAAAGTGAGTAGCTTCGTATTTATGCTGCGGATCGGCTTCTCATCCCTTTCGTTTTTAGAAAGGGCAACGTCGGGCTGACTTCCTGCATCGTCATGGTGCGCCTGAACGTGTGTGGAAGGTTTTCACAGAATCGTTTGCAAACTCAGATGAGGAAGATATCCTCATCGAGAATTCATCGTCAGGGAAGGGCAAATTGTCAGGAAAGGGCAAGTCGCCAGAGAAAGGTGAGTCGAGACTTGAAACACAGGTTGGTATTCTCAAATTTGGTCCTACCCTAGATGTAGAATACAAGAGGGTTCGAAACCCCAAGCTTGGCCGCAGTGAAACGTGGACGCGTCTAGTGAGAGCCGCTGACGAGGAACGGTGGAAGGAAATGGAAAAGGAAGGCCAAGGTCACGTGATTGCACGTGAGAGGCTGGTGATCAATAATCCAAGCGTTGGTTCCTTTCTTTACTTTTTTGTCCTTGTGGATTGACATAATATTTTAGGATACACACTCCAAGATCGGAGCGCGACTACCGATTAACGTGCCTGTAGACTTTTTTCAGCCGGAGTGGTTCAATGTGCAACCGGCGGAATGGAGAGTTCATTACAAGGCTTCTTCAATTGGTCTTCCTCTCAAGCTTGGCGGAGGCCGCCTCGAAGATTGGAAGCCTTGGCTACCTCTCCTTGACAAGCCATTTATGCGACGTCACGGAAAGCAAGTTCGCCAAAACTACAACTTTCCAACTGCCAAAGAAGCCCTCGTTCGCCCACGAGGGACGGAGTACCACCGTCCAGAACCTCCTACATTTGACTGGAAATCTCTACTAGGTGATGAATACGACGGAGATGACGATGGCGGTGACGATGCAAACGACGATCAAGGCAATAATGGAGGCGGCGATAATGGAGACGAAGACGATGACGATTTTTACGATTGAGGCTCACCAATGGAGGATTACTCTGATGGAGAGCAGGATGATGGGGGGAAGAAAGATAGCTCTCAAGGGGAGGAGAACGAGCGGACCAAGGATAGTTCTCATAAGCAGACGACGGACGATGCTCAGGAAGCAGAGGATATGCCCGTGGATTCAGAAGTTGCAGAGACTCCAAAGAATGCAGAGGAACGTGCCAGCCAGACCGACGCCTCAGATGGTCCTTCATCTCAGCCTCATTCTATGGCCCCGTTGCCGCGTTTTTTTGGTCCCGAAATTGCGGCTGCGCACAAGTTGGGTGAGCCATTTCAGCCTTCCCAGGCATGGTTCTCTGCGACCCAGAAGCCATCAAAGGTCGCAACAGGCGTAAAGCTGAAACCTAGCGCCCTTCGTGTTCCAGCCTCTACTTTTTCATTTCAACTTGATCCAAAACAAGGTCTACTGTCGAGTTATCCTCCAGCTGATCCTGCGCTTCACTCCAAGGAACCAGAACCAGATTCGACAGATTTCATGGAAGTAGACCGGCGGACAGAGGCAATCCCTGTCCTCCAACTATCGAATGTCCGTAATGCGAAGCTCGTACCTCTGCTAGCCACATCGGCTATATCACAGGCGGTCGAACATGGACCTCGGGAACGGCTGCCACCACAACCGCCACTTCATAAGAAACGTAGGTCTTAAGTCTATAATTCGCACACTTTGTGGCTCATTATCAATAGTTTGTCCCCTACAATCAACTGTCTCTGCTTCGCATATGACTTCAGTTTCCACTCTCCCTGCTGCCGAGAGCGTGGAATTGGAAACCCATGCTGCTCTTGCTACCCTCCCCGTAGCGTCGACTTTGACTGATTTTTATGTGACTCAAGACGACCTCTCCAATCATCAGCGAAGTTCTACCCTATTTTCAGAAGAACTAGGTGGATCTATCCCCGGTTCTTCTCGAGGAGGCCCTAGCTCTATCGCTCCTCCCTCCCCCTCTTCTACCGCCCTGTCCTCTACCCCTGTCCCTACTTCTCCCACTCCTGCTCCTACATCCCCTTCCTCTACTCCTACACCTAAGCTCACTTCTTCTTTCCCGACTTCTGTTCATGTGCCTATGTCTACTCCCGTAGCCACACCGAGTCCTCACATTCCTAGTCGAGCTCCGGTTTCTTTTGGTTCTCCTCTTCGCGGTCCCTCGATCTTCTTCGCTCATAGGCCTCCTCTCTCTTTCCGTCCGTTTGGCCTTCCGACCCTTCCTCGTAGTGCTTCTCCTCGCAATAGTTCTCCTCCTTCTAATAACTCTCCCCACGCTCCTCTCAGTCCTCTTTCACGTGACAACATTGGACCTTTGGAGGCTCTAACGCCTAGTCGCCATCCTGTTCCTACTCAACCTTCTCTTCTCTCCCCTTGTGGTCCTGCGCAGCCTAGTCTTGATTCCAGTAGTTCTCCTAGAAACCCTCCCGCCCCCCCTACTGGTCTACCACAATCGTCCTTACAATCTTCTCAGAGTGAGAAATCTCGTCGCCAAAAACGGACAAAGCAGCAATCAAACGACTCAGGTCTTTTGGATACGACATCTATCCTTGGAAAGCGCAAAGAACCACCCAGGGAGTGGTCTAGGAGTAGAACCATTCAATTCGGCGAGAAAATAAAATCTCTCCCAGAACGTAACAAACCGACAATGATCGAACCTGCCTCTGTTCCAGAGTCAAACGGGGGATATGAGGAGAACGATGACACAGAGCGTCAAAAGAAACGAACCCGTAGCTACACCGCTGATCTTCGACGAAAACAAGCTCCTCCGTTGCCTTCCAAGCCAACTGGTAAAGTGCCTCCACGCTTGTTGTGTTTTAACTTCCCTTCGGAACATCAAGATCCAGCGCCTTCTGGATCTTCTCATGCGCGTGGTGGACCCGAGGGTTGGAGAGAAAAAGATACAGACTCGATGTTGGAGGATGATGAGGAAATGTAGACTCCTTCCGCACTGCCTACTGATGCTGGTATCATCTCCCACGTTCATTACATATTTTTCATGACTTGCCAGCTACTTGGTTGAGATTTTAACCATCCACGCTATCAGATTTTGAGCTGTTACAACAGTATGTACATACCCTATTTACAGTCTCATTATATCATTCTCTCCTTTACTCTATGGTTACTGCAGTTTGTAAAAAAGGCTCGCAGAGTATGCAACTCAAAAAAGATGGCTTGGGATGATTCCACTGATTCAGAAGGAGCTGCATCTTCGACGACTGAAGCTGATCTCGAACCGTTCAATGAGCTTTTCCGAGGTGGCGGTTGCGAAGCTCACTGTGAGCCGACTTACATCTGTGAACCGAAGACAAGTACACTTACCTTCTGTGTGCTGATTGGCTCACTGGTCATATCACCCACTGTCTTATCGTCACTAGGTTCAGGAGGATTTCGTTCAGCAAGAAGCTTTCGATAGGTGCGTTTTAGCCGCGAATACACTATCACGAGCTGTAGGGTCCCATTACTTTTGAACGCCGCTAAACCCTCTATTAAAGTAGCGAGAATTTTCTCTCTCTGCCATTTTCAGTCGTTGAAGCTTGACCTTTCCTACTTTCGGCATTGGGACGTCGACGATTATACAAAGAAGAATCCGAAATTCCTAGCAGAACACAGCAACTAGGGTTTCTCTCTTGTGTTCTAAGTAACTGTGGTAAACGTCGAAGTTGGTCAAAAAATCTGTGTAACGAAGTATATTGTTGCTTTGTGACGACCACTGGTGTCTAGGGCTCTTTTACGTGGTAAAGTCAGGTGAGGAGGACGGTATCTAGTGAGCGTCATGATATTAGACAGGTTGTGCACGAGCCACATGTGGCTTTTTGGCATTGTGCAAAGCCACCTGGTAAAATCAAGTCCAATAATATTAAATACAGTAAATGCTATGGAAATTACATGCTTTTAAGTGATTTATGACTGGCCTTGAAAATACCGACCAAGACACCCTAGACTCGCTGCACAACTTCACTGATGCGGAAAGTTTTCGTCGTCCTGTTGAAGGAATTCTGGACTCTTACGGACCGTTACTATTCCTACTATTGTTCCCGTGACATCTTTGCAGTGTCGTCACACTTGGACTCACTTGTCACTGTACTTCTATTGTTACGTCACACGTCACGTCACTCCTACTCAGTATATAAGTCGCTCCTCTCCTCTGTCTACAATAAGACTCTTTTGCTCTTAACCACCACAATCCCCCTTGTGAACTATCTCTCACCCAGGTAGGTGTATGTGTTAGTTATGTTATGAGTTTCCCTCTGGTCGTTGCCACCATATACCTTCAATAGGTTATGGGCTCTGAGACACTCTCATCAGCGCTGGCCTTAATGGCTTCTAGCTGCAGTTGAGGAGGTTAACTCAGTGGATTGGTCAATGTGCACAGGTCTAGTTTGAGCTTGCTCACTGACTGTGACAACCAAAACAAGCAATCGTAAAAGATATGCTGTTGAGATGAATGCGGTTTGAGCTTGCTCACTGCTCATCAAAGCCACCTATAATGGTGTGCTGTCACTGTCAGTTAGAGCATGCTCACTGACTGATGCAATGATCAGCGATGGATCACCATAATTGAGCGCGTCACCCATTTGGGTTTGATCGCTGCCTACTTTGGTACCACATATCGTTGAACATTGTGTGACACATTGGTGCCAGACCCATGCTTGCTGTCGTGGTTAGTCCCCATTAAGCTTGTAGCATGACTGACACCTCACCCAGATCTATTCAATTTTGAAATGTCGTCCTCCGCTATCGAACGTCTTGTACCCTGCTTCGAAGGTGTTGACTATATCTTTTGGTCAAAGCAGATGCAGGCCTACATTCAGTCTCAAGGCAACTGGCTCATCGTCAGTGGCACTATTGCCAAGCCTACTGATCAGACCACTGAAGCTTACACCAATTGGCTCAACAAGGATGATCAGGCCATGGGCCAGATCAAACTTCGTTGTTCATATGCTGTCAATGACATGATTACCCGTTCTGGCAAGGACAATGCTAAGGACATATGGGATCTGCTCAAAGACACATATGACAAGAAGTCTGTCTCTAGTAGTTATTCTCTGTTTCAGAGGGTAATGAAGTTGAGGATCTCTGGAAATCGTGACCCGATGACCGAGATTGCTGAGTTTGAAACTTTGTTTGGGCAGTTAGGGGATCTCTCTTTGACTATCCCTGATACTATTCAAGCGATGATCCTACTCAATGCCGTTCCCCATCAATGGGAAGGTATAGGCCAGACTCTCTTGAATACCAAAGTCTCTGCCTCCAGCGTTACAGCTGGAAGTATCACTAGTTCCGTTGCAACCCTTGCCTTCAAGGATGTTGCAACTGCCATTAGGAACGAGTATGAAAGGACTCGAAAGGCTCCTTCTCATCCTCAAGCCAAGTCGGCTGGACAGGCTAAAAGGATTTCCAATGTAAAAAGGAAACCTGATAGCCGTCCTTCCTTTGAGCAACAACAGAACTCTAGTAATCAGCAGAAAGGCAAAGGTAACAACAAGTTTAGAGGCGAAAGAGGTGGCAAGAAGACTGGTAAAGGCCGTGGCGGCCAGAACCACTCTCATGTCGCTTCTATGTCCATCCTTGATCGGGTTCGTTTCCACAACCCAACCTTCGTTACACCGACCATCAACTCTCAAGTTGATGACGCTCCTACTTCCCCGATCATTACCCATGAGGAACGTGCTGAAAGGCACAATCGTCAATTCCCTGGGACCATGCGTTTCTCTGGACGCACCATCCATCCCTCCAAGTACCCTGAGGCCAACAGAGCTCATGAGCTTGCTGATCAAATTGGCGCTCCTAGCACTGTTGAGAGCCTCAAACTTCTTGAAGAGGTAGCTGTACTCCGTCAACGCGCTTTAGCTTCGACTAAACGGGATGCAGAAACCGGCGAGCCTTCCCCAAAGCGAGCCAAAATGGATGTGGAAGGTGCTACTCTATCTCCAGTTGATTCTGTTGATCTTGGGAGCTTTGGAGATATGGCTATTGATGTCAATGACGAAATCGCTGAAGCCGCTGGTTTGATTACTGGCAACTTTGATGACAGGCAAGTCTCCTGTTCTTCACATTCGCACAATGGTGCTGACTTTGTTCAGGGATCTCTTCCTCCCCCAGTAAATATAATTTTTGAACATTTGTCTATGCCCACCATTTCGTACAAATTACCTAGTAGTGATACTTTGAGTAATATAAACGATCATATTGCGAATTGTGTGAGATGTAAGACTAAGGGCAACAATGTCCTTTGGATCCAAGACAGTGGTGCTTCTGCACACTTTACCAATGATTTGTCCGATTTCGCCGATTATGAATCTGTCAATATGGGAAGTTCCCAGACAGCGAATGGTTCAGCTTCGGTTGAAGGACGTGGCACTGTTTTTATTGATCACGAGGTATTGCATACCAATGGGACTAGGGAGAAAAGAACTTCGCGTTTATACCCTGTCCTATACATGCCCTCACTGACCATGCGTCTCCTGTCCACTGGTCAATTGCTTCAGGACGGACAAAGTCTTTCTGGGAACGCACATTGTTTGACCTTCCACAAAGGCTCTAAAGTCATGATGACCTGTGAGCCACATGACAAACATGACACCATATTCTGGTGTGAATCTCAAATCTCCGAGATTCAATCCTATTCGGTTGTTTACAACGCCGATTTTGACACCTGGCATAAACGTCTTGCGCATCCGTCGAAAGAAGTTTTGCGGGCTGGCAAAAGAAATCTCCGATCATTCCCTCAGGATCTTCAGATTCCTGAGAAGGTTCCTGTTTGCCGTGGTTGTGCTGAAGGGAAGATGCCATTACAGCCTTTCCCTAAATCAGAAAACCGGGCATCAAAACCATTTGAGAAGTTTCATTCGGATCTGAAACAAATGAAGACATCATACCACAAATACGAGTATTTCATGCTCATTTTGGATGATTGTTCCTCACATGCCTGGACATACAACTTGAAAAAGAAGTCCGGTGCTGCCAAAGTCATCAAAGACCATGTGGCACTGATAAAGAATCAGTACAATGCTCATGTCCAGAAATGGCAATTTGATGTAGGAGGAGAATTCATTTCGGATGATCTTGACGACTTCTTCAAATCTGAGGGAATCAAAGTCCTCACTAGCGTTCCAGAAATGCATCAGCAGAATGGACGTGCTGAGAGATTTGTCCGAACGGTGATGGACAAAGCCCAAGCCATGAGGCTTGAAGCCTGCATTCCTGAATCCTATTGGGAATTTGCAGTGGAGTATGCGGTTCATATTTACAATCGCACTCCTAAAAAGTCCAGATTTTCGAAAGGGACTAAAGCCACTTGGAAAACTCCTTATGAAAGGATGTTTGGCGAAGTTCCTGATGTTGGTCACCTGCGAGTATTTGGCTGTGGCGCCTATGTTTACATTCCTCCTAATCGGAGAGAGAACAAACTTGCCCCAAAGTCTGAAATGATGACTTTCATTGGGTTCAAGGATGGCACCAAAGGCTATTTATTCATGCGGTCCAGTAATAGAAAATTCTTGGCCACTACTGCTACCTTCGACGAAACGTACTATCCGCGTTGCCCTGACAGCCAGAAACGTCGTTTTGTTCCACAAGTTGGTGAAGATCCCTCCAACTTAGAGGTGTCGGGAAAGAGGAAGTCAGTCCCTCCTCCGCCGAGCGACTCATCATCATCTTCTTCTTCTGAAGATAGTGATTCTGATGCCGACTTTCCTCTCCTACCTCTCCCTCCTGCTGGAAGAAGCAAACGTCCCAAGTCTCCTTCTGATCAAAGAAAGACTACGCGTGAAAAACGCAAGGAACGTCAAGCTATTGGAAAGCAACCCCTTGGCGAGCAATTACCTATTGGTATGTTGCCTAATCCTGATGATCAGGATCAAGGAAGTCGAAGTAGTTCGGAGGAGATCATTCCACTCCCCGAATCACCTAGACGGCAAAGAAGGGTCCCGAAGACTAAAGGACCGCCATCCCCCCAAAGGAGGAGGCAACCTTCACCTTTGCCAGCGCCCGATATTGAGTCGATAGCGCAATCTCGTCCAAGGAGGACTATCCAAGCTCCCAGACGCGAAGGGAATATCTACGGGGAGTTGCGAACCCCATCTGATGCCACGCGAGATGTGATGCAGTCAGACACAGATTGGGATAGGCAGATTGGGTCATCGCGTGATCCTAGGATACCTCGTGCCCCTGCCAGCGATAATGAACCTGTTCCTGAACAAGACGGTTCTAGCACCTCTGTTGATCCTGATGCTTCTGTAGATCCCCAAGCGCACCTGAACCGATTAATTCAGGAAGGAGGAGAGGAGTTCATAGCATATCTGCTAACTCAAGCGATTCCCACTCAAAATTCTGATGATGGGATTGTAGAATCTGCACCTCTACAATATCGTGACATACTGAAGCTTTCGAAAGAAGCTCAGACCAAGTGGAGATCAGCTTGTCAGGAGGAGATTGATGCCCTGATAAAGCGCGACGTCATAGAAGTCGTTGATCTACCACAGGGATACCGCCCTCTATCCAATAGATGGGTGTTTCTTGTCAAACCAGATGGTAGACGACGAGCTAGACTTGTTGTCAAAGGCTTCCTTGAAATAGAAGGAGTCGATTATAATGAGATATTTTCTCCTGTCGTCCGATTTGAGACGGTTAGGATAATGTTAGCCTTAGGCTCCCTACAAGGGTGGCACTTTGAAGGGCTTGATGTTGTCACTGCTTTCCTCTATGGTGAGCTGACTGAGAAGATCTTCATGAATCAACCTGAAGGTTTTGTCATTAAAGGCAAAGAACACAAGGTTCTGCGCCTCAAAAAGGCCCTATATGGTCTTAAACAGGCTTCCAACGCTTGGTGGAAAGCTCTGTCAAAGTCGCTGAAGAAATTTAAATTCAAGCGCACGAGGTCTGATGCTGGGATATTCATTTTTTGGCAAGGAAAAGACTTTGTTATCCTCATCGTCTATGTTGATGATTTGGTGTTTTGTGGGCTTAACCAGCGCCTTGTTCGAAAGAAAAAAGCTGAAGTTGCGGCATTCTGGGAATGTAGGGATCAAGGTCCTTTCCTGATTAGCTTCCTGGCTCTGAGAATTCAGAATATTGGCAAGTCCATTACTATCGATCAAAGGGACTATTTGTTGAAAGTAGTTGATCGAATGGGTTTGACCAATGCCAAAGCTGCTAAAACGCCACTGCCAGAAGGTTACAAACCTGAGGCAAATACTGGTATTGCCACAGCCCAATTCAGGCAGAGTTACCAACGCGCTATCGGATCATTGCTATATCTCATGATTGGCACTCGACCTGACATCTGTTTCGCTGTCACAAAGATGGCACAGTTCTCGTCAAACCCATCCCAAGACCACATGGATCGTGTCAAACATATTGGCCGATACCTTGTTGGTACTAAGGATTATACCCTGACGTACAATGGAGCTGGCAGAGAAGGTCTAATTCACTATACCGATTCCGATTGGGGCTCAGATCCCATTAAGCGTCGTTCCACTACTGGATACTTTGGGACTCTAGCAGGTGGTGCAATCCACTGGACTTCGAGGATGCAAAAAACTGTTGCAAAATCCTCAACCGAGGCCGAATACATGGCTCTTTCTGATTGTGGAAGTCAGGCTGCATGGCTTCGATCTCTATTCTCAGAACTCGGTATAACAATGGGTCCATTACCAGTCTATGGCGATAATCAGGGATCAATCTTCTTAGCTTCTAATCCCCTCACTGAAAAACGGACAAAACACATTGATATCAAATACCATTATATCCGTGATTTAGTTGAGGAGGAGAAAGTCGAGCTTTTCTTTATCCCTGGCAATGACAACCCTGCCGACCTCTTGACTAAAAGTCTAGGTCACGTCAAATTCAACCGATTCAGAAGTCAGTTGGGACTTATATTCAACACATAAGGTTAACAGATCGACACTCGACGTCCATCCTTTACTTGATTGGTCGAAGCCTGTTATATCCCCCTCCTTGATCTTCATTACGGTTAATTTTCTTAGTACGCCAAGCACAACTATCCCCTTGTACTTTGCGAGGAGGAGTGTTGAAGGAATTCTGGACTCTTACGGACCGTTACTATTCCTACTATTGTTCCCGTGACATCTTTGCAGTGTCGTCACACTTGGACTCACTTGTCACTGTACTTCTATTGTTACGTCACACGTCACGTCGCTCCTACTCAGTATATAAGTCGCTCCTCTCCTCTGTCTACAATAAGACTCTTTTGCTCTTAACCACCACAATCCCCCTTGTGAACTATCTCTCACCCAGGTAGGTGTATGTGTTAGTTATGTTATGAGTTTCCCTCTGGTCGTTGCCACCATATACCTTCAATACGTCCTTCAGAGCGTCACATCATATAGGGGGGAAAAGTTTGTAGTTAGAGTGAGAATATTTGAATTCTGATCTGTTTGTAGCCCTAATGAACTTGTTGCTCGACAGCCAAGTCCGTTGCTCAATGCGTTCTGTTTGGAACCAGGGGTAGGCGCTACCCTTTTTTTTTCGGGACAGAAACCTCCCATAAGATGAGATATAACAAAGTCTTGCTGAATCGGGGACTTTAAGGTGAGCAGATATATTGAAAACGGAGGAGATGCAGGAGCGGCCAGTCTTCAGCGCTTCGTCTGCACGCTCACTGATGTCCCAAAACTCGCGCACACCATAAAAGTTCATAAAAAGAGTTGATTTTCGTAGTTCTTAATGTTATTTTACTGATACTTGAACATTTTTCCAGGTGGCTTTGCACAATGCCAAAAAGCCACATGTGGCTCGTGTGACTCCTGCACAACCTGTCTATTAGGAAATTGGGCTACTAACTACGACTTTCGTTGGGAACACCTCGTCGTCCTCGATCCAAACCCCAACATACTGCAATTGTCGGTACACCGAATTCAAAAACACTTGCAGAGAATGATCTCGTGGTCAATCCACATAAAATATCGGTATCAGAAATGATGTGGTACTCGTCGGATTGCTGGTCTTCAAAGAGCCTGACTCGTGGGGTCTTCGCAAAGGGTGACATTTTCTCGTTGTGTTCATACGAAGGATCAAGTGGCTTGTGAAGCTCAACTAGTGCAAACGTCCGAAGCACATTATCGAGAGGTACAGTCCAAAGTTCGCGAATAACACCTGTCTGGGCTTTCTGACCTGTCGGATCAAGGAACCGGATATGGCTTTGGGATGGGTTCGAGTCATAGGTGCTAAAGGAAAGTTTTCCATCGTCGACGTGGATGTGGGGTAGAAATTTGACGAGTTCAGGGACTGCCTCATCACTGCTAGATCGCATATTAATGCCTGCCACCCACCTGAGTCCATCTGTTTGCTGGAGATATTGTACAAACGCATTGTGAAGCTCTTTGTCCATACGCTCGCCGTTCCCAATGAAACGTTGGGCTTCTTCTGGGCTCATAGTCGGTGGGGCGTTCGCATCTGTATATACAGCTGTCTGGAATCTAAGTGCGGCAGAGAGGCGGGCGATGTCTGGGGTTGCCGTTGGATCATTGAGAGAAGCTTCAAGGCGAGCACGACGGTTGATCTGTCTCATCAGTGTAAGAGTCAAATCGTCTGTTCGTCATGAGATGGATGTCTCAGGTGGGTAACGAGCACTTACATGGACGTCTGCTTGTAGGGATGCGACCGAACTGCCCGTTAAGCTGCTCTCCATTGTTTTCAGCCAATCCAGGTGCTGGTCCCCAGAATTTCAGCTGCTCGTGGTTGTGCATGGCAATGTGATGGTTCGGACGATCGTTGACAAAGGGAAAAAGGATGTGGGAGGAGGAGCGATATGATATATAATGTTTAAGATATCTGTCGGCCTCGGCATTTGTTGTGGAGAATGAGGCTAGAATATAGGTGCATTCGGTGAGGTCGTAGAAGTTTTCTCGTAGTAGGCGGATGAAAGCAATTTCTGCTGGGTTCGCTTGTGGAGAATATTCTTCAAACCACCATACAATTGGCATGACAAGTGGACACGACGCTCCAAAAAGGACCAGCTCCAAATCCGCTTTCAGCTTTCCGTGTTTTGCCTCGCCGAGATTCAGTGGCGGGCGAGAGACATACGAAGGATATGTGACTGCCCCGAAACCTTGACGAATCATAGCCGTAGACTCGGTAGTAAAATCAAAAACACCGTTAGCAAAGGGACTGATTACCAAGTCGTCATCCTCGTCACTCTCAGAGCGGGCAGCGACATATGACGTGCCCCGTATGGTTGATGTTTCCGAAGAATCACCGTCATCGGAGTCGTCACTCTCCGGAGGAGGCCCTACAGATACAAGGTTATTGATTATAGTGATGGTGCACACACGTTTGACGATTTACCTGGGGCGAATACATCGTCTGTGAACATGCCCATCATGCCCAAGTCATCCTCTGGCCTAGTAGAGACTGCCGAAACGCTCTGTTGTTCTGAGTCGGTTTCTCTTTGATCCTCGTCGTTCGAGGCCTCATCTTCTTCCATCAATCCTAATCTTTTCACGAGAGCCGTCGGTCTTCCAATGCCCCAGTAAACTCTCAAGTGGTGCTGGAGAACACCTTCCAACCAATTATGCATCCAGCCTATCTTGACATGCCGTACGGGATCCCAGTTCGGCAAGTCGTGCAACGGAGTCCACCGCACACCAGTCGCCTTCGCTAATTCTTCCTTCTTAACGAGCGTTTTTGCCGCCTTCCAGGCTGCCGCCGCCTGCTTCGTTTTCAGACTGTCGCGGGGAGTGAATCGAGAAACATCCAGGCAGGAACGGTCATCATGGTCAAGAGTACAACCATTGCAGAATTGCTTTCCCGTAGGAAAGACATGACCTCCACACTTGCAAGCAGCTTGAAGGTCTGAGACGAATGGCCATACTTGAATTTCAACTTCTGCGCCTTCGGGGAAACGGACACTTGGGATCATTCGAGACTGGCGCCAGAAGGTAAGAAGCTCGGCTACAAGGACCTCAAGGATATTAGAGATGGTGTAGACGTCGGGAGCGTTCGGCGCTGGCATCATCCCAGCAACGAACACATTTTCTAGGCGAAGGCGGATTTGAAACGGCAGGTTCAAGCAGTACAAGATGATAACCCCACATGAAACTACCTTGCCTAATTAACTAGAGTCAGTATACAATGAAATAGTTGGAAAAAAAAAAAAAAAACCAGCTATCTTGTTAGTGTACGGGTTGAACCAGTCGATGAACATGGAGAAGACTAGTCGATAGCCTCCCTTTGTCAACCACGGTTTTTGAGCAAACCAAGCGGGGCTATCTTGAACATCATTCATGCGAGCTAATGGACCGGCCATATTCTGGGTTCGTTGAACGGTTGCTCTCAGGCAGTCTTCAATGTGGGGACAGAGGAGCATCCAACGAATCCAAGCATCAAGTGATTGGGAAATGTAGTATGCCGTTGGAATTAGTTTAGTGGAAGGAATGGTGCCTCCTAGGCCCAGATTAGATGCTCGGGTCGTTCGGATGGTTTCCTCAGGATCCGGGTGCTTGACTCGTTTTCGCTTGACAAGAGGAGCACCGCAGGGGGAAGAACGTGATGAACGCTTGAATTCACACTGATTACTATGACGATTGGCTTTGCCAGGGGTACTAATTGTGAAGCATCGAGGGCAGCAGGGAGTAGCAATCAGCTGAGGGTTCAGGTCATGCTGTTGATAGACTGAACGAATATCTTGGTAGATGCGGGACCGTGGATGTTGAACTTGAAACCCAGCAGCGTGGAATGGAGCACATATCAAGGTGATAACCATATCGAAAAGGAGGCTGAGTCCACGAAGTAACGCATTCGAATTATTGTGCCCGAGACGTCCACGGAGGACGATAAATGCGACGAGTAAAGTAGCTAGGTCCAACGCAGGTCCGAGTGCTGTGTGGATGAGAATCACTCAGAACTTGGCAGTAAGTTACTTACTGGTGGATAGATCAATCTGTCTAGGTGGTACTGGGGTTGTGGAGAGCCCAGTCTGAGGTGCTGCTCGTGACGCCGTACGAGCTACTTGTCGCTTGGTGGAGGACTGACGTGCGCTCGTCCCCATCTTCACAGACGCCTTTGCCTTCCTCCGATTGGTTTGCTCTCGTTCATGCCTAACCTTTGTGTCGCGAGAACATGTCATTCCGGCTGGATTCTGGTTGAGGCACTCCCGACATTTGCAGGTATAGGTTGGGGCCATGGTGGTGTCCTAGTGACAACAGCACTTCGGTAAAACTGATCTTGAAATCAGATGTGCTCTGTTGTGCCAACAGCGATGTCCCATCACTGGTTTTGCGTCAAGCAAAAGAGAATTCAAAAAATAAATAAATAAAAGAACAAAAGAAGCCTTAAACCAACCCTTCTTAGTTGTTTGAATCCTCATGCTACCTTGGGATATGTTGCGGAAGCCATTCAAGGCACGGAAAAATCGTGAAAGGCCACCTTCCACGGCTACTATCATGACAATATGGTGAAGCCCGTCAAAGGGAATGCGCTGGTTCCCTCGACCGTCTAGGAGCCTCCCACCTTATAATTCTCATTCAATAATTTCGTATCCCTCGCACTATTCACAACCTAACGCTCTCATGTCAGGGCTGCAACTTCCCTTTTCTCCATCCTATGGAGTGTATTCTGTGTCGCCTGCAAGCTACCTGCACTCGACATAGCTTGAGCTGTGAGAAAGGCTTCCTTCTTCGGAACCACAATCCCTTCGCCATGCTCTCATCGCGCTCTCCCTCCGTCAATTCTACAGCCCTAACCTTCTTCCCGAATATACAGTACCGGAAAAAAGTCCTGCAAGAACAATTTTTGCGGGCATGGAAGGACAACGACCCACTTTGAGCACAAGTTGTGGCTGACAGAATTATAGTGATATATATGTAGTTTACGGATGTATTTTATTTGATGTCAAATGGGGCGCTCGTTGTGGCACTACACGCCGATGAAGTCGGCACACCCACTTTTTGCCGCATCTGGGGCTCCCCCAGTGTCAACCATTTTGATGACTTTGCGACAGTCAGCTGCTCTCAACTTCTGGGGACGACCAGTACACTCCAATTCGTCATAGAAATTGTGCCTCTGGCGATACTTGCATTAGGTGCAAGAGGCCGTTGACCAGCCCCTGCCCATAAGGACCCAATGGAATCAAAGGTTTCATCGTCAAGGTCACGGGGCTTACGTATGTGCGCTTCATAGGAGTGAGAGGGCGCATAGAGGAAGATCTTGTACAAGTTTGAGAGTTGGTGGTCAAGAAGGAACAAATAAACAAACGCTTCTCCAACAGCAATCGGCAAAAAGTGGGTGTGCCCACTTCATCTGCTTGTAGCGGTACAAGGAGTGTCGTATTTGGCACCAAATAAAATACATCCGTAAACTAAATATGTATAGCTTTAATTTTGTCAGCTACCGCTTGTGCTCAAAATGTGCCGTTGTCCTTCCAAGCCTGTGACGATTTTTCTTGTAGGACTTTTTTCCGGTACTGTACTGGTAGTCTCTTCCGTTAAACTCACGCAAAGCTTTGACATAATGTGTCCGTAGACTGTTTAAGTTTTCGAAACTCCCTCGATGACGCGACCAAAAAACTCAAGGTCCCACAAACCCGAAGTCGCCGAGCTTCCGCCCGTTGTTCAACAACAAAAGCTACGCATTGGGAGAGGTTCCGGCCTCAATTTCTACTTTTACAACACATTACTTCTGTATATATGTATTTGCATCTTTCTGTCACAGGTTTTTCTCTCGGAGCGCTCTCAGGGAGGGGTGGTAGACGCCAATGGAATATATTTGAACAAATTGCCAGGGCTTTAAATACTAAGGAATAAAAGATATGGATCAGAAGAAAATGACTCATAGAAGAGTCAACGGTAAGTATACAATAGAGAGGAGATAGTAAAGTTATGTATGAGAGCCAGAGGAGAGAGCGCGTCAGGAAGACGTGATGCCATCAAATCATGATGGCGCAAGCGGCTGTAGGACTATTTCTGGAGACTTGCGTGAGGGTCACCCCCCAAATTTTGCACAGACCCAATGCTTTCTGGACTAATCCCAGTTGCATGCGGGTCGGATTCACGATCTTTCAATAAATTCTGAATATCCTTAAGCATAGAAGATGTTGGGGAGGCTTCCCTAGCGCTCGGGACAATCAGGACCTGTGACCTCCCGCGATTTGCTTCTCTTGGTTCTTCAGATTATTTAAATATTGTTTACGCGTAAAGGTACATTTATATATATATCACTTGTGACTCCCCTAACTCATATCTTCATAGTAGACATCCTTTCCGGTTTTTCGGTACCATACCCAAGAAATTACATTTGATTTTACCGTTCGATCAATCATAGCGAGGATAGCGAGCATGAATATACTATATCTAGAAGAATTTCGGATCACGTTTTCCTTCCTCTTGGTTAATTTCTGAACAAGGTTTGGTCAACTTGGGATTGCCAGCAAATGAACTAGATACGCACCTTGCGACCTCAGTTTGTAAGTCCAAAACAATCCTCCCATTTCTCTCTGTGCCTAGTACGAAGCCTGCGTAGATTGTACGAGGATGTAGGGCGTCGACGATGCGGTTCTGTCGCCACCACCAGCCTCTCCACCGAGGGTATCTCCAAGACCTCTTGAGCGCCTTCTTGAGCCCTCGCAGGACATCTTTCACTCTCACGCCATGAGGAGACGTTATTTCAAGCAGATATTCACGGTTTACCTCAGGCGCGTCGATACGGATGTAGACACTGGTCGTTTTGGATGGAGTATGCTTGACCGCTGGTCTACTCAGAATGCGAGCTGGAAATTGCTTCTGGATATTCGAATTGGCGATAAGGTCCCAATCTTTCAAAACTCCTTCGTGGTAAGTAAGACCGCGGGCAAGTTTGACGTTCTGCGTCTCGAAAGCTCCAGATGCGATGGGGGTTATCTGCTGGGTCATATCGGCGTAGAGGGTTGGCTGGGTCGGATGGTAGAAGGGATTCCAAGGCCTCGTGTTCCGATTGGCGAGGCTGGAGGTGGTTGTTTGAGGTGTATTCGCGGTAATTGCTTGCTTGCGCGTGAGCCAGCCTCCAGCTCAACACGGACATAATGACTTACCTTCATCGACCTGCGAGGACCACTCGAATTCCAAAATATCGACTTCCTCTCTAAAATGGACGCGGGGTGGCATCAGTGCAGCCATAAGGGTAAGACGAAGTGAAGTGGCCAGTGACTGCTTCCGTGCAGTCAACCGTCTCCAAGCTTCTGAGAGCTTATCGCTTCTTACCTCGAAAGCTAAAGACAAAAATTATATATTCTCAATAGCATTATTTATGGCTATCATTTCCAGGTGAGGAATCCAGAAAAATCCGACTTTGGAATTTCAGCCGTTGTGTGAAAATAGGCAGCGGGCAGCTCGACGAACACTCAACCCCACCTCACGAATTTAGTACCGTTAGAATCGCAGAGACGAGGCGTGTCCGGCATTTAAAAAAACAAATTGGTTAGATAATACGAGCTAGGCGATTTCAAAATTGGTTGTATGACATGTTGTAAGTTGCGCGTCCTCGAGCCACTTGCGCCATCACGATTTGATGGCATCGCGTCTTCCTGACGCGCTCCTCTGACTCCTGTACATAGCTTTTATGACTACCTTTTATTGTATACTCATACTTGACTCTTTTATGAGTCCTTTTCCCTTGCCTCATATCTTTTTCTACTTAGTATTTAAAGTCCTCGTAAATCACTGCGTTAAATGGCCATTCGGGCAGACCTTTGCCGACGCATATTGATGCGGTGTCGGCAAACCCTTTGAGCGGATCCTTTGCTGATGTGTTAAATATGCCGCATCAGCATCAGTCGAAGAAATGGCCGGTGATGGGTCCGCAGGCTTGACCGACACCATGGTACTCATGATGTCGGAATAGAGGTTTGGCGCTGGCACGTCAGCATGTCTTTGTCGAATATACCCTTTTAACGCAGTGAATGTCCCAATAAAATATCATTGAAGCTACTACCGCCTCTCCCTGAGAGCGCCCCGTGAGGAAAACCTGCGACATGACAAAGATTGTCCCGAAGAGCTTTAGGTCTGCGCGAAATTTGGGGGCAAAGATTCAATTATGTTTCTAGAGCCCCATGATACATGAGCCTGTCCTACATCTTCCGGTATGACCTAGACTAGTTCCCGTAAAGCCATACTAGTTATACTTTAACAAAAAAAAAAGATTGTACGACTGTATGTAAAATGGCCGCCAGCTTCAACAATCTTCTCTGCCTTATCTTTCTCCTCATTCCCAAACCAACCTCTCAAAATGCTCGGTCGCTGGCTCATCGAATAGCTCCGTCTACGGATGGTAGCTTTCGGCGTTCGCAACACCTCCGATTCCTGCTGCGGGTGCGGGAGGCGCAACACCGATACCTAACCCTCGCGTTGCGGGTGCGGTGGGCGAAGCAGGACCAGCCCCGACGGAATTGGGATCCCTCGCCCTGGGAACAGGACCTCTGGGACTGTAGTTGATTCTTTCTTCTTCTTGCCGCTGATGTCCTTCGCTGGAGGTGCAGGTGCCGCCAAGACAGGCGTAGTTGGAGCGGCGGGTGTAGGGAGAGCCAAGGTAGACACAGCGGTCATAGCAGCCCCATTCACATCCGCGGTTGAATTGGCAAACACGCCAATGCCGTAAACTCTCTCGCGTCCCTTCCTCGCCTTCGCCAAATAATAAGTACTCAACAAAGGATGGAATCCTCCAAGTTGCCTAATCCTCCACCTGCAGGATGGTGATGAATCGAACTGGAAGAAGGCATTGACGAAGGTGGATGTGAAGATGACGGAGAAGATGGAATTGTTCCACCCAATCCCAGAGAACCGCTTGGAGCCGCTCTTTTTCTGAGGGCTGGAACGACTTCTGATTCGTTGTCGGAGAAGCTAATGGCGAGACTAGAGTTGCTTGGACCTAAAGAAACGCGAGATGGGTGATGCTGTTGGTCCCAGAAGGCAATCTGACGTGCAAATTTTCTAGCGACTCGTTCTCGTAGACTGAACCTGTGGTCAGCTCTACTGTGACACACCGAAAAAGATAGAACACGCACCGGCTGTGAGAGATTATGTAGTCAAGCATTTGCCCTCCATTTACATACTCTGTCACCTAATTGAACAGTCTGACGGTTGAACGGGCCATATAATAGTGATGTTGGTGGACAATCATTTCACGCATGCCACAGATGTATGGGTGATGGAGGAGCATGGCTAGCGCGGCTTCTCGAAGAATACGAATCTCCTTGCTTGCATCCTAAACAGGAAAAAAAACATGAGGCTTTAAATCCCACAGCTTGTGCAGATATATACCTTTTGGGCTTGTTTTTTCCGCACGAGCGGCACCATGAGGTGGAGGGGCGGTGGATGGATGGGTACGTGGGAGGATTTTTATGGTCTGCTGTGTTGGATTGTATCAGCATATACACGACAATAAAAAAATCTTGAAAATCGACATACCTTTTCACCGGTGCCATTGTGAACAGCAAGCTTGACTTTTCCCATGCTACCTGCACCCAGAGTCTTGCCGAGAGTGTAGTCTCCGAGCACCCTGTTCCTAGTCGTACGTTGCTGACGATTGTCAGTGGCTTGTCTGGCTGCGGAGGTGGATGTGGCAGGTCCTGGTTGATGGTGGTAAGGGGAATCGTCGTCATGGTGTAAAGCTAAGAGGCAATTGTCGTCCTGGAAGCTGTATGGAATGGAAGGGACACGGCTGCGGAACACCGGTCCGATGTTACTTCCGGACTGCTCGCCAGCGGTGCATCTGTTCTCGGCTTCAAGGGAGGCCAGCGGGCTATACCAGAGGTGGCGGTCAAATGGAAAGTGTTCTTGCATTGGTGCAAGCTCTGTGCCTGACCACACATTTTTCGGCGACAAATGGCCGCATTTCGTCATAAGTTGGTTCCTTCTCTTAGTCCTATCCTACCAAAGCACTGAAAACCGTGTCTTAGAGGACTCACAACACTCATTTTCAGCCTCACGAATGTCCCAACACATAAAGCAGTAGGCGATGATTTTCCGGCCTTAGGCGATGTTTATGCGCAATGACTTTCTTCCATTTGTTTCTTAGAATTGAACTTCCCATATTGTAAGAATGGAGGGAGAGGCGGGGTAAAAAAAATAGCTGTAGAAGAATAAAGGACATCGAGGTAATATTTATTTATATCACAAGCCAGAGACCATAGCAGAATTAAAGCTGTTCGTGTTAACACGCCTATCTTTCATCGCCATCGCTGCCCACTTCCAAATATCCAGTAAGTCGTCCATACCATAGCGAGCTGTGTTCCCTATAAATTCCATGTGCTCGGGTACGAGTCCCTGTTGAGGAACCAAAGCGAAAGCAGCCGCCAGCATGTCTGGAAGTACCTCGTGAATATACCAAGTACCCAGGTGTCTGACTTTATTGTCCCAAGGAGAGGATGATGTACCAACCGGAGGTTGATATTCGAGGACAATGATCTTCTCCAGATCAGACACGGCCAGAGGAAGCGAACGGTTCCACTTTTCCAACCAGTCGCTAAACTCAAAAGGAGCGAAAACATTGGGCAGAGCGACGATGATTGTCTTGAGCTGGGAAAGGAGAGGACCAAACATGATGTCGACAACAGCCGTGTAGGTAGGGTGCCAATAGGTTTCAAGGTTCATAAAAACGTGCTGGAGTGCTGGCATGGAGCTGGCGAAGGTGCCAAGCCCCTCCGAACTTCCTTCAGAGAAGCTTCCCACAGATGGATGAGGGAGTGTCGTAATCGTGAGCATTTCGAGCTGGGCCAGCAAGGGAAGTTCTAACCATTTTGGTGACAGATTATAAACCTGATATTTATCTTTCAGGATCAAAGAAAATGTGGTGATATGGCGATTATCAGCCTTGGTAAGAAACTGAGGGACTTTGGCCACGGGTAACCCGATCTCAAGCACGGTGAGCTGGGGGAGTCCTGAAAGAACCGAGAATATCAGGGAGTAGACCTCTTCAGGAAACAATTCATCCTCGGGATCCTCGCCTGGGCGGTCGATTACCACAACCTTTGTGTACTTTTGCAAAAATGAAAGACGTTCGGGGCAAGTGGACAACTCGAAGAGCATGTGGAACCTTGCGCGATGCTCCTCTTTGTCGAATCGCCACCACCCTCTGCCAAGCTCCTTATAAAGCAGAGGGAGAGCACTGTTTGAACAATGAGTCCTGAGGTTCAGACAATGAATTAGCCTCGTACATAGCCCGAGCAACTGGTCCCACTTCGCAGAGCATAGCTGCAAACTGAAAGATACCGTCGTCAACGGCTACCGCGCGTTTGAATATATCCTGCAGAACCTCCGCTGGCAAGGTAGGCAAACGTGGAAAACGCAGAGAGTAGCGCTGAGATTGATTTGTAGTTTTTTTGCGAGGGGGCATTAGAGCAATGGTCGTGGACGTAGGAACCAAAGTTGAGACAAAGACGCTTCCTTTGTGACATCGCACGGTCTGTGCCGAGGAAAAAAGAAAACACTCAAATTTACTGTATATAAAGAAAAATTACGCAAGTGTAAGCTACGAGTGATAAGATGCTAGGTAGTTAATAATGTGGAATTTGACTTGTCGTCAATCAATCGAGATCGCATGCGAGAAGACGGTTAATGGCGCAGTCTGCGGATAGTCCAAAGCCATAGTGAGCGGTATATACCTGACGCCACTCAGCAAACCCGTACATCCTTGCCAAACAGGAGACTGTACGTCGAGATCCGTATACAAGGTTAACTTCTGGGGTTCGATTATGATCGTCAAACCATGATTGTACTAACTCCTCCTCCGCAGCCTTGTCTCCAGCAGGAGCAACGAGGAGAGCATTCGTTTGAAGGCTGAATCGCCTCAGATAATGCAGCGCCTGTAATCCAACGTACCATAGCGGAGATCGTGAACCGTCATCGTTCCACCAAGGACATGAGCTGCTGGAGGTCTAAAGAATTCGATTAGCGCTAGGTGACCAGCAGAAAGAGAGAGAATCGCATACTCCTACCAGATTGAGTACTACTAGCCTACGAAGATTTTGCACGAGTCCCAGAACGAGATCTTGCTCAAATCGAGAAATGGGAATCGTAGCTGAAGTCACAGCGCTCGTCGTATCATTCAAAGCTGGCAGATACGAACTGGCAGACGCATCCGAGCTGCAAACCACAACTTTCTCGACTGGGCTACCAGGTACAAGGTTGCCTATGCATTGCGGCTGGGCCTTCAATTCTTGGAGATGTGGGCCAACTGAAGTGCCGAAATCTGGACAGCGAAGGCATTTACGGAACGCGACGCTTTTGAGCAGTCGAGTTTTCCTAGGATTCGCATGTGGACGAAGGAGATAATGGATGTTGAGATGGGATAACGTGGTCATCGAATGGAGAGAAGACAATTGCCGGGATGTGATAGAGGTCACAACCTCGGTACAAAAATCTGGGTCTCTATTGCCGAGAGGGAGCTCTAGCCGCAGAGACCGGACTTGAGAGGCAAGTCGGAGAGAACGCAGGAGGTGTTCTTTAGAACAACTACTCAAAGTGGGAGCACGTTCAAGAGCGATATTGATGTGGTGGACTAGATCCACGACAGCGTCGGAAAATAGTAGCCTCGCGAGCCAGGCTAGCTTATGCGTGCTCGTGACAACGACTCGCTAAAGAAAAGGCGGACTCAGAGCCATTGCATAAAAAGGAAACGTTGCTGACGCACCTGGCCGTTCGTGAGGAGAGTTTCCACCGCTTGGCGCACCTCTTCCTAAGATGAAATGAATGGACAATCAGTGGGAGGGTGGTGCGGTCACGTACCTCTGAGGGATGGCTGCCACGTGCACGAGTCTTCACAGCGTTAGACACAGAACTCTGGGCTGTGCAAGAAGGCATGTGTGGAGAGAAGATGAATGATAGCTCTGGAGGGAGAGATCCGATTCAAGCAAAGGTAGGCGGCAAGGTATGCGTAAGAAAGAAAGAATGGGAAGGGTACACCAGGTACCAGATTGGGGCGGTAGAAATGGCTGCATCGAGGACGTGGGCTGAGTCTTTATAGGGTTTCGTGTTAAAAGATGTGGGAGGTGCACGTTGTCGGAGGCTTCGTGTATTCGTCTATTGTACTGAACAAAATAGGCCGCTGTGACAGACATTGGTGAAAGGGAAAAGACGTGACCGACTGGTTGCATTTACGCATGTGGAAGACAATAGTGTCGAGGACAATAGTATCATGAGTGTAAGCTTTTAAGAGAACCATAGGTCATGGTGGTTGAAGAGATGGTTTTGCTGATCTAGGCACAACGACACCTTTCACCAGCCAACCACGTGTTTGTCAGAAGTCCACTATTTGCCTCCGATGTCGTTGGCCTCTCATACCGTGCAGCCTTATTGTTCGTACGAAATACCTGCTTCAACGAATCGCTTCCGAAGAGCTAAGCATGTCTTTCGAGCGTTTGGCGAAAGTATACTATCAAAGTTAAGGCTTAGCAAGCCCCTCATGGCGAGGCTTTGGTGGGATAGCTCAGATTGCCCAGAGAAGTCAAAGACTCTCCTTTTCTTTACACTTCCTTAGTAAATATATCTCGCATTACCGCACAATTTGTTTATTGTAGCATGGTGTGACCGTAAGCTGCCTCAGCAACCTCACCTCTTCGTTGCTTTGCAGTGGGAGGTCACAAGGCGTGAACCTGTGCTGAAGAGTACATGGTCGCTGGAAATTATCAGATTTTCCTATATAACCCAGTTTATCAATTACCCTCTGGCATACTCTCAGCCAGTTGGGTACTGGCTTCAGCAACGCCCCAGGGCGCTCAGTAGATCAGCTCTGGGTTTTAGTTCAAAAACTTAATACCTAACCCCTAACTTAGACCAATGAAGTTTAGCCCTCGACTAACTTTATACCTAACCCCTAACCCCCGGCGAAGCTATGGTCGAAAAAGGACAGTAGGCTGTGGAGGATCACCCAAAAAAGGCCAAGGTCGCTCACGGGCAATGTGAATATCATTCTTCTGATCTAAGTTGTGCCCTCCTCTACGTATTGTATATTTTCGGGTTGTTTGATAATAACAACTCGTAGTCCTCGTGCCCTATCCTTCACGCTGGCTTCTACACTGTCTCCTTCAGTTGCAAGATAGCTTTTTGAAACCGAGAACAGGGTTACTTCATCCGGTTGCTTCTCAACAACATCCCGTTCTCTGCAGACAATGTAACGAATTCCTTGTCCAGCCTTGTGCTCTTCAACTGTTACCAGGCGCTCCCCTAACAATTGGCACCCCTCCTTGTGAACAGTTACAGCGGCCACAGACTTAAGACTTCTGTCATCTAAAGCTAACCACTGAACAACCTGGTTCAGAAGACCTTCATTGGGTGACCCCATCCCCTGCCCCGCTCTTCCTCGCAGTCTGTAAACAAACCGCAGGTGTTCTTCGGTTCTCGTTACCCGTCCCCAAGCCTCTCGTTCTTTGCCTTGATGCGCAACATACACTCGCAAGTATTTGCCTAAAAAGCTGACGTGACGAAGGGCCGTAAAACCAGGTTGTGTTTCTTCAGAAGAGTGATGCGTGGGCATGACCCTTTCGTTATGAGGATATTCCGAGTCGGGAGGAATACCCCATGAGATGTCGCCGTCTGTGGGTACAGGTGTGAACGCTCGAGGAATCGGAGACCTCGGAGCAATTTCTGCAACGGGCCCCACAAGAGAGTGCAGTCAAAAGTGTGGAGTCACAAAGTTATAAGCGATGTGCATCCATTCGTTCAGTCTTGAAAAAATCAACTTTTAGGGAAATTTTCGTCTAGATCCCACTTACTCTATGTCTTTGACTTCATAAAGGTCGAAGGCAGGTTTGGCCAGATTCTGTTGCGCGGCATAAATTCCCACGGTGACCTTGATGCCGGAAGGGAATTGTTGAACATCTTGTGTACAATCTAGACTTGTGACCTGACCGTACTTGTGCTTTCCCAGCTCCTTTCGTATACTGTGAGTGATCCTGTGCGCCGCACTGTATGGAGGGAATAAAATCTCCACCTGCCGACCTATCCAAGGCTGCGAACCTAAAGCATGATGAGCCGGAGGAAGTTCAGGTGCCTTCAAGTAAATAGGTGGAATGTGATTGGCGAGTTTTTTTTCCAACTCAACAGCGTTGCCTGAGCAGGCCTCGAAGTTATGCCAATCTTTCGTCTAAAAAATACGATCAGAACGAAGTTCAATAGAGTCGCCTTAACGTACCCATAAAAGTAAATCCCTACCCCTCAATTTGAGCGTGAGCCAAAGAGTTTGGCGGTTCGCCTGAGTGACTTCATAGATCAGACCTGCACGTTGGCCGCTTCGCCCCCGTACGTATACGCCTTCCGTAAAGTATGGTAGAGCAATTAAAGGCGGAGCTGAGTGCTGAGATTCAATTTCGACGTGAACAGGGTGGTCGGATGGAGAAGAAATTATCGAATTGTCGTATGGTATCACGGTGTAGAGGGGATTCTTTGCGGTGTCCGCAGGAACATCGACAACGATGAAGATCTGATCCCGAATCCACACTGGCTGAAATTTCCTCATGACCTGAGACGCAAAAAGAGGGCGTGGAAACGTGAAGGCGCTAGCAAATGCTTCGTAATGGTGCTCTACACCAGTATCCAAAGAGCCGCTGAACTGAGCCTTCTCAAAGACTCCAAACTCTTCGCGAGGCATATAAGAACACGCTTCCAAAGACTTGATAGGTACACAGATCACCGCTAGTCCTGTAACGGGATCTATGCCGCTCCAGGTATCGGCGCTGGCTCGCTGGCAGAACTCAACATCACTTAAATTTCGTCTCAATTTAGCTATCGGCCTGTCTATACAGCAGAAACTGCATAGCCAGGCATCAAAACCCTTACCCAGCTCTTCCCTCAAGTGACAAAAACTGCACAGCCGCGGTACGACGACGACGCGAGCAAAGGGGTAGGGAGTGTCGAGCATAACATCATCTTTCTCTACCCCATGCATACTAATAACCAAGCCCCAGTCATTCGTATATGGACCTCTTCGAATCTTAACCCAATCATAGGTGGACAGATCGGGAAACATCGCAGGTGTTTCTGGTGGTGCAAGTTCAGTAGCTCCCCCCACAAAATGGAAATGGCGTCCAATGCCTTCGAATGTAGTGATTTTCTGCAGAACGGGACGTAAATCGTCTTCTGAGTTGACTCGAACAACTATGAACACCCATCCTGGGACCCAAGGGAGAAGGAAGGCCTCTCTGATTGCTACAGGGATGAGAGACTTGGTTCGATGAGCGTGGATTTTGCGAACGACGGGCCACTCAGACGGGGTCTTTAAATGTTTTGTTCATCTAACCTGTGTACAGAGAAGCTGGGAGAACCGCACCTCAACTTGGAAACAAATAATTCTATTTGGACCCAAATCCTCAAAATCTGGAGTAGTCTCGTCTTGATACTCGAGGCGTTCCTCCAAAAGCGTCGAAAAGTCGGGATCATCTGCAGCATCCAGGATAAATCGCTGCACTGAGTCCCCAGATTGAAAGTGTTGACGAAAGCCTTTTGATGTGGTTAAATCATGTTGCCCTAAATAATGTTCAATACTTGTCTCCGTGGATTTATGGGTACTCAGACGTGTTCGATTAGGAAAGCATCTGATAAGATGTTCTTCTGTGTCATAGGTGATAATCGGAGAAGGTCCAAGTTGATATTGGTCAATTGAGTCGCGGACTAAAGAATTACTCTTGATGATTGTCATCATTGTCACCTTCGAACTGAAACTTACGAAGCAAGGTAGGTTGAGGCAATGTTGAATATTCTTGCTCGTGCACTTGATCCGCTTCATGAATTTGGTGTGCTTTGGAGTTTTCATCGTCTTGATAGGCGTCGCGACCATACTGCGAAGGAGATCGTGAACCCTGTAGACTTGAAATGGGTTAGCAAAATGGTGAAGGAATCGCTTTTCTGACCATGGTGGAAGTCAAGAGCAAGTGCCGTTAATAGAAAACAAACTTTAAGTTGTGCCCGTGACGCTCACATGGCAGCCGCCATTGGTCCAAGAACATCAATGTTACAGTATCCAGGCATCGAACATGTGCAAAAACGTATAGATTAGGAACTCACATACATATCAACAAAGGCTTTGCTTCTGATATTTGAGATTTCTTACACACTACCTTCAAAACCTCCTAACCAGCTAAAGAGACAACATTTTAAGCCAGACACAATGAGAGGGCCGCCAGAGGAGAAGGGAACTGATTTGACCCAGTCTGTGCGATCCTTGAGTCTCTTGACTGACATCGTCGGTCACCTTGGCCAGTGATATGAAATGAGATAGTGAAATTAGGGAAAACAAATATATTTCTCGAGCACTATTTAACAAAGTAGTAGAGACGTGTTTTTTTCGCGTTATATAAGTCATCCCGCCATTGATGATTAGCTAACCGACAGAGACTTAAAAGATGGATGAACGCCTTTTAGACGTGACGAAGCATACAAGGGCGCGAGGGACCTTTCAAATGGAGGAGTTATATAGAGGTCTACAAAAGAAAGGGAAAATAAAGGGGGCATGCCTTGAGAGCCTCTTCATTGGCGCTAGTCGAAATACTACCAAAGAGGTTGGAACGAGGAGAAGTTGAGGGAGAAGGCCGCACCACTGAGCTTGTCGAGCGCCAGAGATTCTTCTCCATTGCCCCAAGTAAGGCAGGAAGTGGAGAGACGAAAGAGTAGCCAAGGGAGTCAGTTGAGGTAGAGACAGGCAGCAGACGGCAGCGAACATGGCAGTCAAGAGCAAGACGCAAAAAGGATCCGCGTCCCAGCGTGACTGAGGTTAAGCACGCTAAAGGTGCACGCTCGGATGCAAAACCTCGCCACCGGGATAGAAGGTCGCTTGGTAATCTTGATCCGCCTGGCACTGAGCCGGAGGGAGCGCTGGGGCCGGCAGATAATGTAAAATATTCGAGTTGTTGACCTTTGTGGGTGGCCGTTGTACTCCAAGGCGGACCGGCTGTCGCCGACAGAATGCTTTTAGCCGATCGCGATCAGTCACATGTGGCCGCCATCAAGTTTCCTTATGTAGAATTTCGAGCGCTTAGTCAAAGTACAAGGACGAGACCCCTTGTACATAGAAATTATATATCCGGGAATCAAAACCAGAGTGCCAAGTGCCTAGCAAGTGCTGTCAGAACACTGACTGGGTTAGTGCATGGTCGATTGCCACCGGTGACTACGACGATTGCAACCCAATCTTAGTAGTCCCCCGCTGTTCATACAAGAAATCGGGAGAAAATCAAATTATATTGCTGCTATCTACTTAGCGTGTAGTTTGATTAGTGTTTAGTGTGTTTGTTTGAGAGGATTCCGACTCCTCGGTCTACCCTGCACCCTTCTTCGCACTCGCATTACTTCCTATAGAAGCGCGAGTGCACTTCAGTGTCACGGTGGATAATCTTTTGTAAATGCCAATGTCAGTGACATGAAAAGAAGAGAGTTGAACTTTCCTGACATACATAACTCATCTGATCCTCAGCGAGTGTGTTGGTTTAAATTTACATCGGTTAAAACACCGCTTTCCATATATTCCATCGCTACACACAGATCACTCGATCTCCCAAGGTAGAACTAGAGAAAGTTGTGTTGAACTTATGAGTTTTCTGGGCGACGTGAAAGGAATGGGATTCAATAAAGAAAAAGTAAGTAAACATTCGAGATTTTATACCATACCAAATTATGTAGTCAATACATATAAAGTATTGGTGTTTTTACGATCTGTAGTAGGGAGCCATTGTCCGAAAAAATCCGAAGCCGCGAATCGCTCACCTAAGTCTGTTCAAAGGAAAGGCGCATGAAAGGAAAACACTTGAGATCGGACAGAATATAGGTATTTAATGGAATTTTGCACTTTAAATAAATTTGTATTAGAAGGGGCTGGATTGTGAAAGTCAAGCGCGAACTTGAAACTCATTCCCGGCGATCTCGTCTACCGTATCCTGGTGTTCAATATATATCCACTATCATCAGCCACTCGGGAAATTTTATGATGCGAAAATTGATAGAATGGGTAGTAAGTATTATTGGATCAAATTTTCACCGACAGAAAACATCTGAATGAATACAGCTACTTAGTTAGTAATAATACATGAACTCCACTCTTCCCCTGTCCGCATGTCCGATGCGTCGATAAATATCATGTTACGCGTACCGATAATATCAACTGAACCTGGTGTGGGCAGAAATTGGTGAAGGTGTTGTGGTACCCAGACTAAACGAGAGTTGTGCCGATCGACCACCCAACCATCATGAAGAAGAAAGCATTGTAAGGGGAAAGGATGAGAGATACGGGGAAACGAGAGAGTTTTCAGGACTTGGGGAGGTTCTCCAACAGGCTGGCTAGTGGCAGCATCCCAGATCCAAACAGTGTTGTCAGAAGATCCGTCCATGATCTGAGAGCCATCAGGAGAGAAAGTGTCAGCCGAAACCGAGGGAATGTGACCTCGAAGGGGCTCTCCTACAGGACGGCGAGCGGCGGGATCCCATATCCGGACGGGACCATCATGGGACCCACTGACGATCTGAGAGCCATCGGGAGAGAAAGCGACAGACGAAACTGAGGAGGTGTGACCTCGAAGGGGCTCTCCTACAGGATAGCGTGTGACAGCATTCCATATCTGAACAGTGCTGTCATGGTACCCACTGACGATCTGAGAGCCATCGGGAGAAAAAGCCACAGATGAAACCGAGGAGGCATGACCCTGAAGGGACTCTCCAACAACCTTGCGAGTCGCGGCATCCCAGACCCAGATTCAAACAGTGCCGTCACGCGACCCACTGACGATCTGAGAGCCATCAGGAGAGAAAGCAACAGAGTTGACCCAGGAAGTGTGACCACGAAGGGGCTCCCCGGCAAGCCGGCGAGTGGCAGTATTCCATATCCGAACGGTGCTATCATGGGACCCACTAACAATCTGATAGCCATCGAGAGAGAAAGCGACAGACAAAACCGAGGAGGTGTGCCCTCGAAGGGGCTTTCCAACAGCCCTGCCAGCGGCGAAATCCCAGACCCAGATGTGAACAGTGCCGTCAGATGACCCACTAACGAGCCGAGAGCCATCGGGAGAGAAAGCGACGGACGAAACCGAAGAGGTGAGACATCGGAGAGGATCAATAACAGCCGAATGAGTCGCAGTATTCCATAACTGAATGGTGCCATCACGCGACCCACTGATGATCTGAGAACCATCAGGAGAGAAAGCGACAGACGAAATTGAGGAGGTGTGACCTCGAAGGGGCTCTCCTACAGGATGGCGAGTGGCGGCATTCCATATTCGAACAGTGCTGTCATGGGACCCACTGATGATCTGAGAGCCATCGGGAGAGAAAGCGACAGAGTTAACCGAGGAGGTGTGACCACGAAAGGGTTCTCCAACAGGCTGGAGAGTAGTGGCATCCCAGACCCAGATTCGAACAGTGCTGTCATGGGACCCACTGATGATCTGAGAGCCATCGGGAGAGAAAGCAACAAAGTTAACCGAGGAGGTGTGGTCTCGAAGAGGCACCCCGACAGGTTGGCGAGTGGTGGCATCCCATACCCGAACGGTGCTGTCAGAAGACCCACTGACGATCTGAGAGCCATTGGGAGAGAAAGCGACAGAGTTAACCCAGGAGGTGTGATTTTGAAGAGGTTCTCCAACAGGGTGGCGAGTGGCAGCATCCCATATCCGAACGCTGTTGTCAGAAGACCCGCTGACAATCTGAGAGCCATCGGGAGAGAAAGCAACAAAGTTAACCGAGGAGGTGTGGTCTCGAAGAGGCACCCCGACAGGTTGGCGAGTGGCGGCATCCCATACCCGAACGGTGCTGTCAGAAGACCCACTGACGATCTGAGAGCCATTGGGAGAGAAAGCGACAGAGTTAACCCAGGAGGTGTGATTTTGAAGAGGTTCTCCAACAGGGTGGCGAGTGGCAGCATCCCATATCCGAACGCTGTTGTCAGAAGACCCGCTGACAATCTGAGAGCCATTAGGGGAGAAAGCAACAGACAAGACAGAGGAAGTGTGCCCGAGAAGTGGCTTTCCAACAGCCCTGCGAGTAGCAGCATCCCAGACCCAGATCAGAATAGTCCTGTCATGGGACCCACTGACGATCTGAGAGCCATCGGGAGAGAAAGTGACAGACGAAACCCAGGAGGTGTGACCTCGAAGAGGTTCCCCAGCAGGCTGGCGAGTGGCGGTATTCCATATTCGAATGGTGCTATCATGGGACGCACTAACGATCTGAGAGCCATCGGGAGAGAAAGCGACAGAGTTAACCCAGGAGGTGTGACCTCGAAGAGGTTCGCCAACAGGCTGGCGAGTGGCGGCATCCCATAGCCGAACGCTGTTGTCAGAAGACCCGCTGACGATCTGAGATCCATCGGGAGAGAAAGCGACAGAGTTAACTGAGGAGGTGTGCCCGAGAAGAGGCTCTCCAAAAGGCTTGCGAGTGGCGGCATCCCAGATTCGAACAGTGCTGTCAGACGACCCACTGGCGATCTGAGAGCCATCGGGAGAGAAAACGACGGACGAAACCAAGGAAGTGTGACCTTTAATGACTGCTAACTGAACTGGCCACGTCATATCTCCGTTAGCAACAATCTTCAGTGTGCGCGGCACTCTAACCAGGTATCTTGCTCTAATTAGGGATGTCACAGGTGTCCATGGCATCGCTGTGAGATATATGTGGGGGTAAGACTGAGAGATTGGTAGCGCGAACTGGTGAATGAAAGCCAATGCGTCTTGTGCAAAATCCCTCACAGTCTAAAATGGATAATTGGATCAGGTCACCTGTAGGTTCAACACTGCTAACCTTGCCAAATCCAGCCGTCTTCAAAATTGATAACCCTTTTATGGCCTCTCGAAAGCATCCCAGAATGCTCACTACTTCCAACCAGTACAAAAAACGATGATTGAGAAAGTCATCAATTGCCCAAGCCAACTCCATCACCTTGTCGCTGCCTTCTTTCCAAACCTGATCCAAGTGGGCACCCCAAAAGCGCGATGCATATCGAAGCTCCTCGGAAACCACCTCGTACAGCTTGGGAATTTGAGAGTTAAGCATATAGGAAGTTGACAAATTCCCCATGTTGAAGCGCAATCCGGCTAGCATTACTTTGAAGCATGAACGTGCGAAAGCGAGCTCGAGTCTATCGAGGTCGGGTTGAAATGGGAAGTCTTTCGATTGGACATAATCGAGGAATGATTTGTGAACGAAACGGAGGCCATGCGCGGAATCCATCACCGGCAGAAGTACCCGGACAATGCTCTTGATGTCGTCCACATCGGCCTCGCAAAGCGAAGCAAGAGCATCGGGGGAAAGCGGAATCCTTGCAGAGAGGAGAGCAGAAAAGAAAGTCTGGTAAACTAAAACGTCATCTGAGGGCTGAACCTGTACAACATGTAACTTCTCGGAACCCAGAAGCGGATTCAGCACCGTGCGATACAATTTGTTCAAATGGTGCATCTGTGTTGGCTCTACGGCGGCGTTTTGGCTGCATATGTCTCGCAAAGTTCGCTTTACGGCACTATGTAAAGGCTTTTGTTCCACAATTTTAATGACAGTACTCGCCCAGATAAACAGACCAGAACAAGCATTGACGAGTGTCTCCAACTGTGACTCGGTCACAAGTGCCGTGGAGGAACCCAGACTGCTCTGAATGGTCTCGAAGCCATGTGTGAAGAATTTTCGGATATCATTGATTGTTTCTGTCGACGCTGCGTCGCCTACTGCTAGACGCCGAACACTGTGCGTGGGGAGATCTAAGTATTGGGGGAGATCACCCTGACTGCGACTTGCAATAAAGAGCTTGCAGTGGCGTGGTAGTTGAATCCATTTGGAGACTAAAAGTTTGACGAGCTGTAGCTGGTCTTGTTCTGATCGACCAAATTCATCCAGAGCGTCGAGAACAATAACAATTGAGTCATTAAAGTCTCCGCAGGCAGCACTGAGCGGATCATACACGAGGGTTTTGAAAACGGTGGACGGGGCGCTTTCCAATTGGACGGCGCCGGAGTTTGTGGCCCGAACAATGCTGTCCCGAATAGAATCGTGGCTATCAAGTAGCTGAGACGCAATGCTCCGAAAAAGAGTAGATAGGCTGTGCTGGGAAGCGTCTTCACGACTAAAGAAGCACGATGCCCCGAGGCGACGAATTTTTGCCAAACGCTGCTTGAGAGAGTTACATATAGCAGTTTTTCCGGTACCAGGGGCACCTTCCAGCCAGAAGACATTAGGTGCATTGTTGTCTGCGGCCCAACCATCTATAGACTGGAGAACATCCTCTCGCGTTCCTGGAAGACATCCGTTTTCAATGACGGGCCGGAAGTCATATGAAGCACGTATTTTGTCTCGAGTCCGCGTTAATTCTTTAATTTGGATTAGAAGATGAGCATGCATGTTGCCCAAGTAGGCCATACCTGCATCCTTGCACAAACGCGACATATCTTTGACTAGCTTCTTGTCGCCATCTTCTCCAGCAAGATTACCTAGAGTATCTTGTAAGTCCAAACATTAATTTATCGCGCAGCAAACATACCCAGACGCAACATGTTCACGACTTGTTCGCGACTCTTTACAGCCTCCACAATTTTGTCAACAATCTTAGAGACATCATCTTCTTGGAGGTATCCCATAACCAAAGACGTGGTTTTGGCCCCCGCATGTAATTCCTCTTTCAAGGACAGTCGAAAGAAGCATCCGAGGTCCCTGAACTGTGACATGAGATCTTGACCAGCACGGTGAGAGTCATTTTTTGGGAAAGTGCAGTCGGCTCCAAGGTTGACAAAGCAGGCGAGATCTAACTTGGGAAAGGCAGCTGCGAGCTCCTTCACGAGTAGATGAGACGCATTGGGGAAGGCACTTGATGCGCTTACGAACTCCTCGTCTCCAATAAACACGGCAGGAAAGTGTTCCGAATCTGCAAGGGTAGCGTGAAGAGCCTGACGAATAGTGCAACGTGGACTGGTGCCAGTACGGACTTTGTAAGTGCGGAGAGCACGGGGCAAAGTTGTGTTTGCTTTCGTTTGGTTCAATACGACGATGTAACTGGGCTAGGTGCGTCAAAGGAAACGAGACATAATCGTAATACACACCATTTAGGGCGATAATTTGAGAAGAAAGGGGAGTTCAGGTCAGCTGGGACCCTTGAGCAAGAGACCATCTGATCCAAAGCAAGGTCGAAAGCCTTGATGCATTCTTGATGATCTTTTCGGACCCAGCAATCAGCCATAAACAATTTCCCCAGTAGTATATTGTGAAATTCTATAACTTGTCCAATGGTCATATTGAGCCGAGCGAAAAGTATTGCGTACAGCCTGGATGACTATGATCAGCGAGAGGAGAGAGAGAGGCATGACTACGCGCCCTCCGATGCCACATCCACCAATAATGTCAAACATATCACTAACACATACATCGTCTCCTTCGATTTCATCTTCATCGTCCTCGTTGTACGCCCATCGGTGGGCAATTTGCTGGAGGAACAATGGTTCAGACATCGCAGCAGCAGCGAAGGGAGGTCCATCTACATAAACCAGGTTGAACAACATTACAGAGAACATAGAATATCCAAATACCAAGGCTAAGCACTCTGAGGCCATGTCTTAGCTCAGTCCTAGCCATGCTCATAAGGCGTGCCAGAGTGGTCGGCGGAGCCAAGATTGATTGACAGAGTACATCAGGCGCCCTCTTACTATTGTCAACGGTGCTAATCACAATTTTTGACAGTTTAAAAACATGAAACGAGTGGAAACTGGTAATGGAAAGTCGCCCATTCGACACTTATTGGTGTCGAAAATAATGGCCTAGGTCCAGTTGGCTTGTAGTTTTGATCGCCTTAGCAAAGTTTATCTACAAAGCCCAAAAGGTAAGTTTAGCGTGCTCTCGTGTCTTATTCAGACTAAGGATACCCATGAGATAGTACGTGTCTATCTATAACATTTGTTGCACACCACCTAACCGTCTGTAGGACTTTGCCCACCATGCTGAAAAAGGAATTGATTGTCAACAAGATTCTCAAGTTTGGTCACTTAAATACTGTCAACTTGTTAAAATTTCAGCACGGCACACTCGGCATCCATGCGCTGTTTCCCGCCCCGTCCGCTTTCGCTTAAGCTTCCGCACGTTACTTATGATATCCTCTTCGTTTGTATGATTCCTCGTTCTTCCTTGGTAATTATACAATATTTTCTTGTGTAGTTACTCATACATGTTGGATTTTCGAGCGCAAAGCTGTCTCTATCCAGATTGAGCATTGATTACTCCCGTTACGTGCAACCCATTGTTGTCTCGTTTTCGTGTAGATTACAAGGTTCTGTCTGGATTTCGAGTAGCATTGATTTATTATATAGTTCACATTCCCATTGTATAGTGTACATGCATATAAATTGGTAGAAAAATCGAAAGTACCCTTGTATGGAGCATACCATACACTGGTGGCAATCGTCGGTGCACTACAGTCTTTAGACGGTCCTTTGTAAATGTACACTCCTTTGTAAACTCCTCTCCGTATCCCCTGGGGCTGACTAGTATTGTAAATATGTTCTTAAAAGAGTTGTACAGGACCATTTTTGTAATCGAAAAGATAAGATTGGAGGCAAATGCAATGTTTGAAGGATGGATCAATTTCCAAAGGACCGTCAATTCGGGCCATATCAGCGCCTGCACTCTTCTGTCATTATCCACAGTCTAAAATTCGTAATGATATTGGAGAGCACTCACAAGCATGTATCACAGCCTTCTATCAACTTTGCAAGTAGTCCGATGTTGTGAGGAAGAGCGGGGACGGGGCAAACCATTGCATTTACAAAGGACCGTCTAAACACTGTATCTAAGATAGTGCTTTGAACGCACTCGGCACGCACCTGTCACGGACTCGGCAGGTCCTTGACACGCCCCTGGCGATTTCTGCGGTGTTGCCAAGGCAACCCCTATTGCGAAATTAAGGTAAATTACCTACGAGCCAAGTGAGCGACTGGTGCGGGCCAAGTGCTTTCAAAGCACCATCTTCGATACTGCAGTGACGTTTGCCACCAGTGATACCCTTTCGTGTTCGCTCAAGCAATAACTTTAAAATTTGAGCAAAGAGTAAGAAAGCGTAGGTTTTCAAGGGCAGTTTAAACGTAAAATCAGGCAGAAGAGCAATATGATTAGCCTTTGGGGAATAATGGCAGACTGGGAGCAATTATTGCCGTTTGCAAAAAAGTTGGCCAGACACGAATTCGTCAAAGAATATGTTTGCGCGCGAAATCCATAGCATCCTCACTACCTCTAATTCTAAGACAATAGTTATATATTCAGAATTGCATAATTTTGGGCTATCATCTTCCAATGAGAAATCTCCAAAATTCCAATTTTGAAAGTTCAGCTTTTGGGACATGATCCTTGCAAATTTCGACGAATATTACTTCATATCTCATAATTCTGGTACTGTTAGAATCCCAGAGACGAGGTTAATCTGATGGTACCAAGTATGCTGTGAAATTCGCATGTCCAGAATTTCTCACCTTTCGCGGCTTACCGCTTGTGAAGGACTTCGTCAAACGCGGTCAAACTATGCTCAAAATGCATGGAAAATATAAGGGAATCGTCCCAAATCACATTTGAAAAGTGCTCAAAACATAAAGTTTGGAGGTTACTGCCGGCCAACAATTTTGCAAACAGCAATAAAGTCTTGGCTTCGTTGATTGACGTTCGGCAAGGACTCCACCTTGGAACAACAGTTTGCTTTCCCGATAACAGTCGTTCATCGCAAAGCCGTAGTGGTATTCATCAGGAACGGAAAATAGCAAGATGTTGAAATAGTGAATCAAATGGAACTACGAAAATCCAGCAAATCTCAGAAGTACGAAGTAAAGTACCCTGAAGTCCCTGACAGTCCCTACAAGGAAGAACAAATACACAGCAAGTCAGGTCGTAAAGCTTTCCTCTCCTCCCAACCCAACAAATCCACTCATAACCATGGCTGCAGTATTATAGCCATGCTGTCCCCCAGATCCGAAGCTAAACCTTCAGCTAAGAATCCCCTCCTCTTCTCCCAACCCTTTATTGCCCCCCAAAGCTTGTCCCACGTTCTCTGTCCTTCCAACCCTGATATCATTAAAAATAATGCTTCCAATATTTACGCCATTATCCAACAAAAAGTCAGAGAGCTCGAACAAGCCACAATTTGTTGTCGGTAAGAGAGATGGGGAAAGCTGAATCTGGAACAGGAGAAGACGGCGTTCCTTTGATATGTTCACCAATTCAGAGATAGTCAAGACCTGATATAGGCAATGGGACTGGGTCCGCACCTGGGACGACGGAAGTAGAGGGTGAAGAAGGTGGAAAGGAGACGTGTAATTCGGAAGGGAGATGTGAATTTGCCCAGTCAATCACCTCGTTGTCGATTGTTATCGTGGGTGCAGCGCTAGAAACGACGCTTTTCACACTCCCCTTCCTCGTTGGTCGCACAGGAATGGAATCCTGTTTGGGTGTCGATGGCGGTGAAGTCGAGCCTGTGGCCTTGGATATGACCTCAAGGGCTGGAGATTCTTCTACCGCCAATATGACCCCTTCTCTATCTTCTTCTCGACCAGTCAGTCCCATTAACACTCACACATCTCTCGAGCTTAATTGATTCGGGTTCTCTCTTCTCGACGTCTTTTGAGCCCTGTCTCGTTCCCCTGGACTCAGTGGATGGGGAGGTGGATTCATCGCTTGGGCAACGAGTAATGGGATAGTACGCATGTTGACAAAGGAGATGATGAGTCGTGTATAATCGTGGCCAACAGTGGCTTTCACGATGGCCTTCATCCATCTTCGTATTATACCCTTGTCGTCGCTAGGGAAGGAAAAACGGACAGATGATTGATGGGTCAGGACTGTGATCGTGTACCTATAAAGTAAACTACAAAATAAAGATTGTTAGTAAAGGTACGAGTAAGAAAAAAGTGTGAAGCAAGCGAGTGTGTTCTGAACGACAGCCCACTCTCCTGAGTGAGACACTAGTCTAAGGGCTAAAGGAATCGATCGTCGAAGCGGGGGAAACTAATTTCTTGATTTTCTAGTACCTACACTACGTATTTATATAGTAAACGAGGACTTTCCGCAGTTCTTGAGGCAATACCTCCTCTTCCTAGCCTTAACATAGGTATACGTAGTAATATATAGGTTTACGCAGTCTTCCGTAGCCTACATAGGTATCCGTAGCGTTAGAACTACGCCGGAGTTGAGGCTGAGCGTGCCCAGTACAACAAAGCGCGACCTTCTTATCTCCTATGTCCGAATCGCGAGTGCTCCTCCTTGTCCCAATTACTCAACTCCGTACGCTCACTCCCTCGATTAACCAACTATACCAAGACCTTCCTAATAGTCCATAGAATACGGGGAAATAGCCCGCTTAGCCGTATTGTGCAATATATTGAATTTACGAAGCCGACAAGTCGGCGGTTTGATCAACTGGGTTAAAGGATGAAACTTACGAGCAGAAGAAATGCTTCTTCCCGTTGTCATGCTCAACCCTAAACCCATACTTCCCAGGGTTTAAATTTCATCATAAGTCCCTGTGAACCCCACGATATCAATGAATGCCTTCACTTTCCGCTCCTAAGGACAAGAAGAAAAAAGTCAGCATCACAACCTCAAGGAAAGGCTGGCTCACGTTCTCTGATCTCAGAATATACAGCCCTCTATCCTTCAATACAAAGAACCTCAACTTCATTCCTCCATACTTTTCGACATTTTTCCTCATCCAACCTGTGCAATCTGGCTCTCCAACTGGTCGATTACTTTCGGCAAGGCAGTAGCTTGTTCTCTTTCTCAGCATACTTCGTTTTTCCTTCCTTCTCTTTGCCCCAAACTCGCCTCCGAAGTCAGTTGCATCTCCATCCGCGGCATCCTTCTTGCTACTGCAAAGAGAAGGAGTCGAAGGCCGCATCGATGTTCTTCCCGTATGAAATACGCCGAGATGGAAATCTCTGGTAGAGAGAGACGGTGCTTCCGAATCAGAAACGGCACAGCTATCCTTCGGCAATTCCTTTCGTTTAGGTCTACTTTGGAAGATGACCCAAACGTGCCAAAGAGAGATGTTTTATGAGCCGTGGGAGAAGGGGAGCCGAGGCTTGAGTGTGGTCCTGAGCCTGTTGATCTTCCTTCCAAAGACAAAATAAATAAATAAATCAAAGTCAATGAGCAGGATTTGTTGGATAGAGAGAACCAGCATACCTTTTTAACTCGAACCAGCGAAACCGTTCTTCCTGCTATACACCGTCCCTAATCCCAGCCGTCTCCACCAGAATCGACGCTCCCCATCCCTTTCTTATGCTTTGGGGAAACCAGTGATGATGGCCCTTGGACAATAATTGGATAGCCATCGCCTTCCTACAAGATATGAGCAGAAGAGGTCGCACTTAATCTACCGGAACATATCAGTCTTAGATGAAAGCATATAAACAGAGCCAGAGAAAAAAATGACTCACGGCCCTTGGTTCTGCTCCTCTTACTTCCAATGTCCCCTTTCAAAGAGAAGGATTCTCCTCCACCACTCCTCCCAAAACAATCTCCTCCTAACACTCTCCTTCTGACCAGCTCCGGCGCTATCCCTCTTGTCCACAGGTGACGAATCATACGACCCCACTGGAGTCAAACTCCTTCCATCTACACTCCCACCTCCACTCCCGCTGAATTGCGACGCAGCAGGAGTCAACGGCTCCTTGTCCTTCTTCTCGCCCTGTCC
The DNA here is from genome assembly GCA_021399455.1 of Flagelloscypha sp. PMI_526. Classification (NCBI taxonomy): domain Eukaryota; kingdom Fungi; phylum Basidiomycota; class Agaricomycetes; order Agaricales; family Niaceae; genus Flagelloscypha; species Flagelloscypha sp. PMI_526. The sequence continues at coordinate 1,575,533 of JAJTUO010000010.1, read as the reverse complement.
TGCGGCTTCAGCCTTCGCCTTCTCAAGCGACGCTTTGATGTCGGCGATAGCATTCAGCACTCGAACCCGCTTCCCAAAGGTTAAGATGCCAATTTCCTCTTTCAGAACTTTTCAATCGTATAAAGAAAGAAGGACGTCGCCTGTCATGTCTTGTTTGATGAACTTTTCGAGGACATCTTCGCTGAAATGTTTGGAGCGAAGCATTGCGAGTACGTCAGGCAGAGACCACGTTGTTGGATCGGTGGGCGCAGGTGGGGGGTTACAAGTGGAAAGTTGTGCTTGCTGGAGGGCGGTGAAGGAGAGAGAAGGAGGTGCGAAGGTGTAGTATGAACAGGTGTTGGCGTCGCTGTGATCGTATTGATGGCAGGTCTGAGCACCCCCTACGGTTGGTTCAGGTGGAAGAAGAGCAGAGCCAACAACAACTCGCTTCTATTCGAGATAACTTGCAGGAGAATCAGATAACGTGGTCGCTGGAAGAACGTTCAGGACAGGTGGGACCTTCTCGACTGCATGAATAATAGGCGCTGGGTCTCGTTCGTGCTCCACCAGAGAAGACTCTTTTGTCTCGTGCCCTCAAGGGTGTTCTCGATCCTCTTCTATGTCGCTCATTAGTACGTGAATCGATAGCAAAAGCGTTAGAATACACTTTTCTCGCACCAGCTGCATACCTCTTGGGTTTCTTTCTCCTATTCGGCAACAGCTAACTTGGCCGATTCCACTACATTGGCAGGAGCTTCGCTACCCCCAACTCCTCCCACGGGGTCGTGATCCTCAACGAGTATAGAAGCGACGGAGGTCATTCGCGAGCGGAAGGAGTAGCCGTCGTCGTCTGCGAGTAAGGAAGAGCACGGGTCGCCCGCGGGTCTCTCTTGAGTGGTACCGTACCCGCCACCCTTGATACCCTTCCCGTCGCAGGTACGGGTCAATACCGTATCCCTTGGAACCGCGGTACATCCAATGTTACCGCTTTTTCTGCCCCTGGCACTCAAGACTGAAAGAAATATTCGGAAATGCGACATTCCTCTTACGCTAGTATGTAAAAGCATGAGTTATTGTGTATTTCCAGTCAAAAAAAAATAGAGCGAAGTGACTCACATGGAATGGGTGTGCCTAATTTTTAGGCACCCATAGCTTGCTCGTCAACAATTCAACTCACCTTTATAGTTGAAGACTACAAAACTAGCCATGGCCGAGCCGTTGTAGTCGTCAAATAGACCCTTCGCCAAGATACAAGACACAAGAATAAAGTAGTGGCTGTTACAAGTAGAGAGCGAAAGGACAGCCACCAGAAAATGTGTCCAGCATGGGGAAAAGCGACAATTTTGTAAATATTGTGACGTATGAAATCAATAAGTGCTTCTTTCTAGCCAATAAAAGACCGCATGCGACAAATATCCCGAAGCGTGTCTGACAGAACGAAAAACCTAGGATGCCACGCCAATCGGCACGTTAGCGGTTTTCGGGTCATAGCATGCACTGGATAGTGTACTTCCGAAATCATATCCATAGAAGCTCTAAAAGTGCTAGGATACGCCTAAACGAGTATGTTAGCTGCAAACGTTAAGCAAACTTACACAAAAATGGTTCATCCTAGATGTGTAACTAGACCCGTCTACTACCCTTCACACCGCGGGACGGTGCCACGGTACACGACGGTTCTCAAATCTCTGGTACCGTACCCGTACCCGCCAGACCCCACCCTTCACACCCCTGCTCAGACCCGCGGCCCGTGCTCTTCCTTATCTGCGAGGGATGCAATAGCACGTTGGACTTCGCCTTGACTCGCCTTGGGAGCGTTAACGAGGGATGATGAAAAACAAAAGGTTTTTGATCATCTGCAGAATCCGACAATGGGACGAGGGGTTTCGCAATAGGTGGAGGAGTGGTGGACGGCTCAGAGAATTCGTTCAAATGTGTCAAAGCACCGACGTTGTCTCCTTAGATCGAACTTGCGTCTGCGCGGATAAAATAGGCATTTCGAATGAGGTCAAAGCGGAAGAAAACATTGCTTTCAATCACACAAAGGCAGCAACGAAGGAATTCATAATCCCACTTGCCGGCACATGATCGTCGTAAGACGCAAGTCATCAGAATTTCTGACAAACGCGTTGCCTGCCTTTCTCGTTCTGTATCCATCTTCTGCGAAATGTGCAGTCTTCCTTATCGCCACCAGCCTCTCAAATTCTCGTACCTTGCATGGAAGATTTTCAGCTCTTCCCTCATCCGCGTGTCGCCCTGAATTCTACACGAACTTCTCCCTGCCTTGCGCCCTCGCAGGTCCTGGCCACTGAGATGTTGCCTCACAGTCCGACTCATAAGAAGGGCATCTTGGGTTATGTTGCTCCTGTTTGTTTGTTATTCTCCTCATTTAGAGCCATCTTATTCACTCACCTTGCTGGGACTTAGGACTGGAAAGGTGCTATGGACACACCAGATTACCTCAAGTTAGAACCCAATTCAGGCGGAGTGTGGATACCTCCTCTCCCACTTTCTTACCTCCAAAATCCTCTGTCTACTTGGGCGCGAGCGGCGCAGGTCGAACCCATTCGTATTCCAGGTTACTGGCAGACTTCTACCCCAATCCTCAAGGTCCCCGCCAGACGCTCTACCCAATCCCGATGAGAAAGTTGTATCCCCTTCTATGGTAATGGCTTCACGTACTGCTCTGCTCATCCGTCAAAAACGACTGCCAGCATCCCTCGATCCCCTCCAACTTCATACTCAGAATATAACACACAGTTTCAGTGTCGAATACCGTCTCGCATCTACCAAGCCTTTCGACGTCGTACATCCATTCCCTACCACCATCATAGACTGCCTTAGCGATTATCATCACCTCATCCATGATGTCGGCTTCACAGAAGAGAACATTATTGTGGTTGGTGACTCAGCTGGTGAGAACCTGGTTTTCCTAAATGGTGGAAGTAGGCTGAGGTCTTTTCGTACTGCACATTATAGTACCGTTCTCTTGTATGTTTCAGCATCTGATCTCCGGCACGAGTGCCCAGTGCTCCAAGCTACTGTACCTCATTTACATGTCTTTCACAGCTTATCTTCCAGTAGTGGGAATATACCAACTCCAAACTTCTTCTCTGACATTTCAAACACACGGATGCACATTCAAAATAGTAAAGAGCAGATATTATAGCATAATAGCAATGCGCACAATACATAATATCATAACGAGGCACTTGGCTCGCCAGTTACTCGCTGATCCTCCAAGCACCCAGAATAGCATTGCTCCCAGCCTTCTCCAAAGACACACCCAGCTAATTCTATACTATTAAACCCTTCCCTAGATATGCCTAGGAGCATCGAGGGATTGAAAGGTCTCAGCGTAGGGGGGATCCACAGGATTTTCCGCGTCGTTCCAAAGGGTTCCTCTAATGTCACCACCCAGCCATCATTACGACAATAAAGAAACGGACTCGTTTGGGTGAGGATCACAGTGCCTGGATGACCTGAAGACAGAACCGGAGCCAACGGTATTGGCAACAAATTCGAATGTGAGGGCTGATCCGTTAACGTGTCCCGAGATTTCGAAGAGGTAGAACCAAAAAAATTAGACATTCGCTCCACCGATGTTTTCCAAGTTTTTTTTGGACGTCTGCGAGAGTCAGGCAAAAAACATAGACAAGAGGTAAATACGCACGTGGAGGACTTGGACTCGGAGTTCAAATTGTACTTGGCAGGGACGTTTCGTTTATCATCGAGTGAGAATGCCACAGTGCGCAATGAATCTGAATGGCCTTCGGGCCACTGAGGTTGCTTGCCTAACTCAGCATTCCAGATGTTGACACCTGCGTCAGCGGAGCCGGACACAATCCGTAGCCCATCAGGTGAGAAGGCAACAGAAAGTACACCAGCTGCATGACCTTCGAGCTGTCGAAGCTGCATACCTGATTCAGTATCCCAGATCCGAACAGTTCTATCCCCAGACCCTGAGACGACACACTTCCCGTCGGGCGAGTAGGCGACGGATAACACCTTATTTGTATGACCGTTCAGCTGATGCACTTGAGTGCCAGATTCAGCATCCCAGACGCGAACGGTTTCATCGGAGGACCCAGAGACGATATACTGCCCATCCGGCGAGAAACTAACAGAGTTCACGCGAGATCTGTGTCCGTCGAGTTGCCTCTCCGGCCCAGCACTCCAAATGCGAATCGTTTTGTCTGCAGATCCGGACGCAATGCACTTCCCATTAGGAGAAAAGGCGACAGCGCATATGTGTCCTTTACTTCCGTGGAGCTGCAGGATTTGTTTGCCGGAGTTGATATCCCAAAGATACGCAATTGCGTTCTTGGATCCAAACACAATGGCCTGTCCATCTGGAGAGAAGGCAACCGACAGCGCCTGGACTGCAGGGTCTTTGATCTGAAAAAGTTGCTTCCCGGACGCAACATCCCAGAGGTGAACTCTTGAGCCAACGGAGACAGTGGCAACTCGCTTGCCATCGGGAGAGAAGGCAACAGAGTTCACGCGAGATGCGTGACCTTTGAGCTGCTTAATAGGTTCGCCCGACTCGGCATCCCAGATCTGCGCAGTTCCGTCCCAAGACCCAGAGATAATTCGATTGCCATTGGGAGAAAAAGCAACAGAGGACACGCAATCTGTATGACCTTTAAGCTGGTGGAGGTGCCTACCTAGCCTGAAATTCCAAAGCCGGACTGTTTTGTCATCGGATCCAGATGCAATTTGTGTCCCTGCGGGAGAAGATGAAACACATTGCACGGAAGACGTATGGCCGGTGAGCTGCTGGAGCTCCTTCCCAGAGCTAACACTCCAAATGCGGGCCGTTGCATCGTCAGACCCAGATAAAATGTGCTCACAATCGGGAGAGAAGGTAACGGAGTTCACATTAGATGCATGACCTTTGAGCTTCCACAGCTGCTTGCCTAATTTAGCGTCCCAAATGCGTATAGTTGCGTCAACGGAACCAGAGGCAATGCGCTTCCCGTCGGTAGAAAAGGCAACGGACAAAACAGACCCCTTATGCCCTTGGAGCTGCTGAAGCTGCTTGCCTGAATCAGCATCCCAAATTCGAATAGTTGTGTCACCCGACCCAGAGACGATGAGCTTCCCGTCAGGAGAGAGGACAACACCCTGCACATGGTATGTATGGCCATCGAGTCGTCGAAGCTGTTTGCCTGCCTTAACATCCCAAATGCGAATAGACGCATCGAAGGACCCAGATACAATGCGCGTCATATCAGGAGAGAAAACAACACACGGCACGCAAGATGTATGGCCATTCAGCTGCTGGACCTGTCTTCCTAACTCTACATCCCAGATGCAAATGGTTCCATCGACACATCCAGAGACGATATGCTTTCCGTCAGGAGAGAAGGAGATTGAGCGACCATGAGGATTTTGGCCTTCGAGCTGCTGAATCTTTGCGCCTGACTCAGCGTCCCAAATGCAAACTGTATTATCGGAGGACCCAGAGACAATCCGCTTCCCACTGGGGCAGAACGCAACAGCGTTAACATATGCTTCCACGTTAATAACCACTGTACAATGTCGATTTTTAGTTCTTTGTCGGGTGATTACTTGTGGAAAGTGGGAGAAGCAATTTCTCCAGCCATCGAGAACGGGGCTTGCCTCTGACAGTGCCAAGCAGGACAAATACAGGTGACTTGTTATCCTGAAAGTAACGGTATTAAAGAGGGACGCTAAGTCCATGACTTCCGAAGCGAGTGGTATCACATCTGGTGCAATTTTCCCAATCTAGACAGACACCGTTTGACGTGACGATGTCAGAAGGGTGAATTACTCACCAAGGAATCAGATGTCAAATCCTTAAGCATCTCCTTGCACCCTCCAACATCCTGCAACAGACTCATGACTTCGATCCAAAAGATCCCCTTTTCGTCCAACATTTTTTGGACGAGTGGTAGGATTGAAGACTTGCCCTCATTATCGCATTGCTTAAGATGTACCAACCAATTACGAGATGCATAAGCCAAGAAACTGCCGATGTGCTTAGCAACGCGTTCCTCCAAAGAAGGGTCTAGGTCTACATCAAGTACGAATGAAGACTCCAAAGAGCAGATGTTGAATCGAAGTGACTTGATCATCTCTGTAAGGCATGCTCTTGCAAGAATACAATGGACGGAAGGAGGCTGACAGCGGAACTCTCCATCCATGACTGAAATAATGAAGTCATGAAATGAAGCATGCAATATGTAGATGGGGCCACCGGGGCCAGCAGTAAACAGAACCGCATGGAGTGATTCCACTACGGCAATAACAAGCTGCAAGTCGACGCCCAAGAGGCTGGCAATGAGGGCCGAAGATGGCGGCTCCGCAGCACAAATAATTGCATGGAGGATAGCCCATCGTCCCTGCGTATCCTCGATGTCCTCCAATGATAAGGCAGCCTCAACGATCCGTTTATAGAGGGCGTAAATACTGCCTCTTTCGGCTTTCCTAGAGAGAACCCTCTCAATACGTCTCTCCAGTTCGGATGGAGCTAAATGATGCGAGGGTGAAAGATATTTCACCAGGGTAGACGCATATATGAAGAGTCCATCGGCTCGAGCCACAAGGTCGTTTATTTGAGATTGAGCAAGCTCAAGCTTTGCTTCGAGGTATAGCCCAATATCGCCATCCACCTCCTCCTTCGGAATTTCGTGCAAGGACACCTGAGGAGCATCGAGGTGCATTTCACGGACCTTCGTGAGCAGGCGGAGAACTGGACGGCTGGTAACGATAAATTTGATTCCTTCGAGTCGGCCTTCATTGATAGCATTCAAGAGAAGATCGAGGAATTCTTCACCCCTATCGCATTCATCAAGTGCGTCAATAGTTACGACTTTGATGCTTGATGACTGGTTGGCGTGTCCTTCTGTGACCGATTCCCAAGGTTTGCACAAGAGATGTTCAAATTGGAGCTTTAGTGTCGCGTAAGGAAGATCTGGATCTCGTCGTAACTGCGAAATAAGGGCAGACTCAAAGGCCAGCGAGCGAGACGCTAGGTGTTTGGCAATGGTAGGAACCAAACATCGCGAGTTGCCACTAGAAAGTTGAATAGAACAGAAGTAGGAACTCGCAAGGAGATTTCGTTTCTGCAGTCTCTCGCAAATATCATGGAGGATAGTCGTCTTCCCTGTACCGGCAAGTCCATACAGCCAAAAGAGAGAGCTTTCGAGTCCTGAGTCATGAATTGTTACCCAGTCGAGCATTTTTCGTATAATTGCAACCCGTGTACCGGGTGTACATGACTGTCGCTGAACATTCTCTGAGACCGCGAAAGAAAAGGCAGCCTCGGTTGAGACGATAAGCTGCTCAAGTATGCGAGACTAGCGGAAAAATGAGCTTTGGTTCAGTAAGACATTTATCATACGTACGTCTTGGATGGACTCTGATACAGTGTGAGGAAATGTGGAAACACGCAAGGCGGGTGGTACATACCAACGGCATCATTAATCTTTTCCACAAGTCCTGGCTACCAGGAATAAGGGTGTGAAATTAGGAGAATTTTCTTGAGAGGACATACCTTCAGACCTGAGATTTCATGGACCGACAAACGCTTCGGGCGGTCCATCAGCGAATGAATCAGCCCATCTACCCGCTCATGAATCTCTTTATTCATATATACTCGCGAGTGGGAAATAGCCTCCCCCGGGTGTATAGTCTCCGAGATATCGAAACCGTCAACATCGAGTCGTACAAAAAGGCCAGGATAGCGCGAAAATCGAGATGCCATGTTTTGAAACACAGTATGACATGACTTGGAAAGGTCAAGGATAACGTTAACAAAGGTTTCTTGCCCTGTCAGAGCAACAGGGTTGGGAAGACCAGAACCTATGTTCACGATAACTGAAATGGCTCGTGATTTGAAAATGGAGGGGATCTCCTCGAGAAGGTTTGTAGTCGGGTTGCAGTGTCCGATTGTTGTAGCAATGAATGATTCGCTGATTCCCTCTCCAATTGGAACCGGTGGCAGCATTTGAGCATCGGAAAGGGTTGCAAGGAGTGCTTCAAGTATTGTGCATTGGACGGAACTACCACGACCTTGATATGCTCGGAGCATGATCGGCTTAGAGAGATTCGCAGCAGCCATAGCTGTGACCGCACTTCAAGACGGTTTAGTCATGGGAGAAAGGAAGGGTAAAATTTACAAACAATTTAGAATCTGGAGTAAGCTTTGCAAGATCAGCCATCTGCGTCGCGGACATAAGGCCTTCTGTGCCATCTGTCTGCGAGTCGAGAAAGCCCTGAAGCGCGCTTTTCAGGATCTCCACACGCTCCGACATCTCCTCCTTAGCGAGGAAATCTGAGCTCCGAATACGTAGATATATTTCTTTTGCATCCTTTGTGGACATCTTAAGTGGTCCAAGCATGCACGCAACTAGTCTAAGTCCGGCTGATCAACGTCGAATCCGATAAGCATAAATGTGGGACTTACCCTCCTGTCCCAGTTCCAAGAATAAAATCAAACACATTGCAAACCCTGACACTTCCAGCTTGGAGGTTACTATCGACCTCATATGCGTGCAATATATCCTCCACCACATGGATTTGCGTGAGTGCGCCGAGATTCTCCCACCTCCCACCATCTAAAGAAATGTATCAGACACAACATATTTACCAAGTGAAATAGAGGACCTAGAGACAACAGCGCAATGCCAGGGTTTTGGTCGCCCGACATGGTAGTCGAGTCGAAGCGTGTCCTTGTGGATACGTGTGACAGAGCAACAAGAACCGGAAGCAATCAAACCAAAAAGTGAAATGCGAAGGACCACATGCTTCAAAGAAAGAGAAAAGGAGATCAAGGGAGGAAAGCAGACTCTAGGGCACGTAAAACACGAAAAGTTTTAATGACTAGGCGAGAGGAGACAATACCGGATAAGGACTCAGTATGCAATTCTTTGTAATTATTGAGGTAGGAGGAATCACTCCATTCATAGTTGACCCCGACTTGTGTTCACCCTCCCTTGCCCTGGACCAAAACATAGGTTGGATGTTTCGTGCACCGCTGCCTGATTACAGTCCTCCACTAGTTCAATTACTGCCAACACCTGTGACTATGCCAGCCTTTGCTATCCACTGTGCCCAGAAAAAGGGCGGAATGTAAACACGCTGTCTGAAAGATTTTTACAAGTTACCCCAAACATCATACCTCAGCCTCATGAATATGGGATCGCAGATTTTAACAAACTCTTCTCTCCAGCATCATTGCTCCTTGGCGTTCGTTCGAAATCATTTTGTACCGAAGTTGGCCGAAAACTTGCTTGGCTGCTGGAGGAGTAGAGCTGCTATTCAACGAGATTAGGGCCCTGAGGGAATGGAGACATGGAGAACAATATGGGTAAGGATTTGTTGTACATTGAGAAGAATAGTGCTTCCCATGATTGGCTACTTTGGGAATGGCATGAGCCGGAGTGGAGTGAGACTGTGGCAGCCATTGAGAAATGGCTGGTGACATTATAAATTCCGTGTGCTTTCAATATCCCATAACTCCAGTATGTATGTATATTGAACTTGTAGTACCTGTGACACGAGAGTTGCTTGAGAGGATTCCCCTTCTTCCATCTCCCCTGCATCCTCTTCCGCACCACTCGTGGAGACTATCCCTACAGCGGGGAACCTCATTACACCTTTACGCGCATGGACTATGTCGTGTGTACATCCAAACTTTGCGTGATGAGTTCAATAAAGTTATACGTTCAATATAAACCACTACTCTATTATCCTTGTCCCGGCGTTTGCAGCTGAATCCCTCATCCTAAAAAATAATGCATCCTTTTCAGGCATCGATATAGTAAGGATGTTGGTCCGAGGAATGGAAGGAAGTCGAGAGGTCAGGCAATTGTGTGCTAAATCAGAGGTATGAAAGTGGCTGTTGTCAATATTTCCAAGCCTGCCCTAAATCCCCTGCGTTGGGTCAAATGACTGTCATGTACACAAGCTTGAAGGTTTTTGGCTTGAACAAAAAGTATCGTAAATGTGTACGTAAATGTCTGTCCGAGAAGAAAAGTCCATGAGAATAATAAGTAAACGGTTGGGAGGCAAGCTCAAAAAGGCAAAAAGTTCAAACTAAAACCCAGTCTCTATGCATGCCTCTCTTCCATCACCATGCTAACATACTCATCGTCGCCAGATTCTGTCTAAGCTAAGACCAATGCATGGCAATTACTATCGGCTGAATGTCAAAGGATGACGATAAACATCGGATGAAGGAGCACGTGTAGGCAACATGTTGTGAGGCAGCCAGAGGAAGCCAAGAACTTGTGTTTTGTCGGAGACTATGTTGAGGTAACTGAAGGAGGTGAAGTGATGGTGGATAGTTCTGTGTTGCCTCCGTAGTAGTATGGCCTGAAGATTGAATGTCTATCCTGGCTGGCACTATCCGATAAGATGTACGGTGTAGCGTCTCGCACTGCCGCTAGATGTAACGACACATGTCAACGCAAGTCAGCCATCCAGGTAGAGGGCAGGGCTCTTTTCGAAAGAACGGATCCTGGAAGTCTCGATAATCCAGGTGACCAGGGACATGGAAAAGGGGCCGCTAGAGAACTTCTCTCCTATGGGTGAGCATATGGCGAGGACTCGGCTGGATAGTTGCAGTCAACCCAATTTTCGTCTTCTCTGTCACACTCACAACCACAGGTTCCTCATCGATTAACCCAATATCCATCATATGGGTTGTCAAATCTCGGTAATTCGAGTCAGAGCCATGGGATCGCGAGGCTCATACCTGGTCATTGGCGCCAGCTGAACGTAGAAGGCGTAGGTACGCTAGAGGATAATGCTCACAGAGGGAGAGTACGAGGAGAGGAAATGACAGAATGATTTAAGAACGCGTGCCTTGATGGTGACCTTGAAAATTCGACTGAAGTACGCGACACGATTGCGGATGGTCCTGCAAGCTCGCTCAATAGTCTCTTGCCATGCTCATCTAGCGTAGTCGAGAACTCGGGAATGTTTCGACTCTCTTCACCTCCATAATATGAAACCAAGCGAATGCGCCAGCCAGCCAGTGAAGGACATGCTGACAAGTCTCTTGCCAGTGGTAGAGTCAGTCCTGGTCGAAGCAGCGTGCTCGGGCACTTGTTGCGATCCCATGAACGATCGAGGACGCTATTTTTTTCCAATTGTTCCTCTTGCTTCGACAGCGAGAGTCATAAACCAATGCCCAAAGCTAAAGGTAGCATTCGTCCGCCACCAATCATTAAAGTGTGTTGCTCTAATCCACCAGGTGGGGAACGGGAGTGGGAAAGAGTACAATTCCACCATTGCAGGAGAACGACTGGCTGTCGAATTCGACGAAGACCTAGCAGGGGGTAGACTGAAATGATCATGTGCTTGCTTCGAACCGCCTAGGAAACGAATGTTAACGGACTGAAGACCACGTATAAAGAGGAAAAAAGGCACCTTGTCCTTGATGAACTGGTTTTTCAAAGGAGCTACACGCGCTCTCCGTGAAAATATTTTCCGTCTTGTTATTCGACGTCATCCACAGTTCTCGCCGTCCAAGCCATCCCTTTCCATAAAGGAGTCAGGCTGCCCGTTCCCGTTATGGCAGCAGTATTCCGCAGGGGTAATATGTTTCTCTTGGCCAGAGATCAATTATCCTTTTCAATAACAGATTCCTCTTGACCAATCAAAGTAGCCTGTACCTTAGACATAGGCGGAGAAGACAGAGGCAAGGCCAGCGGTACTCATTCCGGCGGCTGGCGGCCTATGACTGCAGACACCTAGAGCAGGCGGAGGGAAAGGTAGTTTCGCAACAGGACGGGTCTAGTCTCCCCAGCACCAGATGAATCAAGTGCTGGCAGTGGGGGATGAGGTGGAGGAGGTAAATAGGGAGGAGATCGTTGGAGTGGGGCACTCGCTGAGGCACTTTTTTGATTTAAGATGAGCGAGTCCTAGACTAGTTCCACTGGAACGGCATGCGGCTGAAACTTGAAGCCGAGTTTGCAGCGCATCCAGAGTGGCCTGGAGAGACGACGGGGCGGAGGGACGATATGCTCGCATCTAAAATGCCGAGAGTATGAACAGTGAGAGGAACGGGAGAGGGCGCAATGGGTGGAACAGTCCCGTCGGAGGTGGGTGACTGCAGTCTTCGTGGGAGCGCTGGCAATGAAGCAAGACCTAAACTCGCAAATAGCGATCAGAAGTAAGAAAAGACGAAGAAATGGGAACTACCTACTTGGATGACCATTCGCTCATGCATGCGTCGGCAGTGTTGTTTCACCCATAGCAGAACACGGTCCATAATGACGGTGCCTCTTTTATCCTTGCTGTGCTGCTCATGTTTATCTCCCTCCTTTTCATACTTGTCTTCGTGGACATCAAGCGTGAACGGCTTAAGAGGAGCATGTCTTGGCGCTGGCTCGAGCGGTTTTGGCATCGGGAACAGCCGGTTTCTTCTTCTCTAGAGCATTAATATCCTTCTAGCTAGCTCGGCTATCCTCTTCTTCATGGTCTTCCTCGTCTGTAGCTGCAGTGGAAAATCTGCGCCCGTTGAATGAAAGACGCTTTCCAGTTACTGCGTCATAATTAAGGGCTGGCGGAAGGAGGACCTGGTTCCAATCCCCCGAGGTCGCTCCTTGGCCTCTTGGAGTGTAAACGATGGGGAGGTCGAGGCAGAAGAGAGGAAGAGCTGTATAATGATGATGCAGAGGACGAAGATCCGGATGCACGAGGTGGGGGTTCGCTGGCGACTACCAGGGTATCTGAGGAACCCTGTTTTAACTCCTAGTAATTGATTGACCTATATCGGAGCCTAGAGAAGGAGATATCGCTCTCGGAAGTCCCAGAGGAGAGGATACGTTGGACTGGGCGCTGAAACCGCTCTGTGAAGACTCGCTGGCGTTTGCCCATTGTTGACCCGCAGTGTGCGAGGAACATGAGAAATGACATTCACAGAATACAGATTCGGTCGTCGTGATTCATCTGAGAACAAGCGAGGGAGAGACGGTGCTGCGCGCCAGTGACGCCCCCAGGCTACCAAAGATACGACAGGGCATTCCCGCCTCCTAAGAGGCCATACTGCAGCGGCAGTATGAGCGCATCGATCTAGTACTACTGGGGTAGTGGCATGAAGCAAGGCCAGGCACTGATAAGGCTGGATTCGTATTCGCAAGGATAGGTGAAGTGGTCTGGAGAATGACGAGCATGAGACTCGTGACGGTGGCCTGACTTGTTGACATTCGAGAGGAAGGGATATATGGTGGCAGTCGAGGAAGAGGAGATGAGGAGAAGCCAGATCGAAAACAGTGCGGGAAAGGCCCAAAGGCCCTGGGGTGACTGCTTCTTGGCTTGAATGGAGAGAATTTCTTCTCCATCAAACTAGATGAGGTAAGGTGTGTTGTCCAAGAAGGGGCAACGTTGAAACGTCTATTAAACAAGATGTTAGAAGCTACAAACAGTGAGAAAAAAAAGGGACATATATCTTACTTTTATCGACATAGATACTGTGTTGGTACTTCGAGGGCGAACCGATGCTGGCGTCCTCTGACGTATGCACCTTGACAACTGTACAAACCTTATGACCCACAGTCAAGATATCCAAGGAGGCAGAAATGATGACGCGTCGATTTCAGCAGCCTTCAATGACTTCTCGTCCCGGTTCAACCACGACCTGTCCCAAACCCACATACATGAAAGCTAAACGCCGCTCCAATGGACCAACGTCCCGCCGAGGCATAGAGAAGGCGCTAGCGAACGAATGGGTGGTCGGAACAGCAATGTTGGCAAAAAAAATCTTCCTGACAGTTCCCATTAGGCCAACTCTACTAGGCACGCAAGTAACAGGAAGATGCCTACTTGAACGACCCCTTTTGCTGGATGCTTCTGGTGTTGGTATTCCCGTGTGCGTCGCACATGGAGAAACAGGAAGGGCTGGTGCGGTGATGGAGTGAAGGAACCAATGGACATTTAGACGCCTGCAGGAATTCCTGCTTTCAGCTATATCATCCATTGAACTGTCCACTATGACCGTTGATTCCACCGCTGCGATCACGTCTTCTTGTCTCTCAACGTACGATGTACCAGGAAAATACCGCAAGAAAACATAGGAATCCAAGAGGGTGGTTCAATGTTTGCCTATTGTGGTTAGTCTAACGAGAGCCAAGATTCTTTTCCCGACGAGCTTACCAACTCTTAGCTGACGCCTTCATTGGGTTTTGGCAGGATATTGGACCATTGGATTCGCATCTGGCTTTGAACTCTCTGGGTCATAGGACACGTTGATCAGCACCATTGCGAGAAGTCGTTGCCGGGTTCTGGAATCGACACGCCATTCTAGTCGCTCCCTTCGAATATCCTGCGCTGAAGCCATGAAGTTTACGTATTCCATGCGAAAAGCCGGGTGACGCTAGCATCACAATGCCACGGAAATTCCAACACAATGTTCGATGATCATGAAGAGTACACGCCCTCCCCTTTCCACTGTTCGTAGTTTCTAACATTTTTTTTCCTCCAGGTATACCGATTTTCCTGCATCCTAGATGGCTCATCTCACCGCAGCTACATTTATTGAAGAATGACATTCCCTCCAGTAAAGCTAGGAGACATCACCCAGCCCTCTTATCTCTTTTCTACACCAGTTGTGGTAGGATCTCCCTGTCCCGTGCCTTCATCTAATGCCATCACTTCTCCTACCCTTCTGAGCATCAGAGAGTCCACGTTCATCTCCAGTCCTATTCTCATCAGTCCCTGGACCAACTCACCCATTCTTACGAATCCGAATTCACCAGTCTCGTCTCTCTCTCGCAAGTTCCCAGACACATCTCTCCGTTTAAGCCCATATTTCTTGAATGACATTCCACCAACTCCTCACGTAACTGCTGGCTAACACCACGTGAAACCCAGCATTTCGTCGTTGAGCTCTTGGTGCTCGCTTCAACGTGCCCCCACCCTGTTAGACCTTCCAGATTTCCCTCTCTAGAATTCGCTATCAGTCAATCTATCGCCACGAGCCAAAACTGGATGCCCAGAAACCTGGTAGTTGTCAACCACCCTGTACTCTGCGTTTCTGCATCCTCTTCGCCTTTCGTTCCATCATCAGATATTCCTTTTCCCACTCCTCCACCTCAATTTCTCCATCTATTCATACCCGAAAGAGCCAAGAGAACGACAGCTGAAGATTGGAGTCCATCTCCCTTTTTCTCCACCTTGAGTTCTTGCACGGCAACTCTAAGCTGGGAACCTTCTTTCATCAAACGTTGGGCGACCTCCAACCACAACTACCAGGGATAATGGGAATGAGGATAAAGAAATCCAGAAATGGTCGAATTCAGACATATTAGAACATAAGCCATCACCTTGCTCTGCAGTCCTGTATCTTAACCTCAAAGTATTCTTTTGAGGGAAGAGAGGACAGGGTTGCGACTCGGTTAAACATGCTACGCCTCCCCGATTAGGCATCATTTGTCCACTCCATCCATTCACTACATATTAATTCCATCCCTCTAAGAATTTCCGGTTTCCTATATTGTTTAGATTGGAAGTTATTGTGCTCCTATGCATTTTTATTCTTTTCTATTGTGAGCTTATATTCCACCGGTGTAGCTAGTCTAGATATATTGCCTATGTACCGGCCACCTCCACGTTTTGAAGGTCCAGTGGCCCGTGAGGTCAAAATAGGTTGAAATAGTACAGTCCAGGATTCTTGCATCCGATGTAGAGATCTACATTCAGGCTAACATAGAAGCAAAGAATACTTGGACGATCACAGAGCGCGAGCCTGTGTAATTCGCCAACTGAACCAACCTCGGCACATCCGGAAAGTCGCATCTACCTTAGGGTGCCCTTGACTACCTTGACGCACCTTGAGCGAAAGGTACATAGCTTGAGCGCTGATCCAAAACCTTGCCCATTTTGTATGGAGGGCTATGGACGTCTTCCCCTCACATTGACACTATAAAACATCCCCAATGTGAATAAAAGGCACACCCTGTTTTCCTCACAATGACTTATGATCATTTAATTTTGACCAAGGTCGCTAAGCTATGCACTCCTTGGCTAAGGCCGTTGAGGTAGATACGACTTTCCTGATGCACCTCCTTCGTCGTCTCCAATGTTGGTGAATTCATCGTGCTATTCTTGGATCCCATTTCAAGCACAACAATTTCTCCTCTTTCGTCCGCCAACTCAATATGTAAGGCTTTCACAAAGTCAACTGCACCCCACGTGCGCAACGTTCTAGAGATCTGCAGATATGGGAATTCAGTCACCGCAAGTTCTTGTATGGTCGACCTGATTTATTGAATGAGATCAAGTGCAAGGCATTGGAGCCCGACACAATGGGTGCTAAAATGCGACTAGAGCTGTTTTGGGAGGCCGACGCAGATGAATCGCCTCAAGGATGAGATCGCAAGGCAGGGAGATAGAAATGCTAGGAAACGGTGCTGCAGTTCGACAACCGAGTCGCAAATTTCCTTCAAAATTTTGGAGTTTACTATCAGATATGTATACTATTTGATTCTGCATCGACCTCCTTAGAATTTTAAGTTGTGGTTGTAAGCATCCCTGCAGATACATTAGAGACTTTGCGCATGTCAATAATTATCGAACTTTCTGTTGCGCAGATCGATAATTATCAAATTTTTGGGTGCGCTACAGCGATAATTATCTCAAATATATCAAACACTGTGAACTGAAAAATGATGTCATAGCAAATGACGATGTCCCACAGAAAACTCATGTTTGCTTGGGGGACTTAGTTACCCAGTAACAACCTTTCCTCAAGCAGAATTCAACTGTACCGGAGAATTTCTTGCTCACACAGCATCAGAACAATCTTGAGAGAGTTTTTGTCATTCTCGGCTCCCTTGCGATGAACACGAAAGGCAGTTTTGACGAGCCTTCTTCTTACGACTCGAAGTGACTGACCAATTTGAGGATTCGCATTCTCGCTCTGGTGGACATCCCGAGAAGGTCTGAATTGATCCTGTCAGTTGAGATTCCAACAGACATGGGAGTCAACTTGCAAATGAGTCCTTTGTTTGTCCTGATGGCCTCGAGCTGACACTCCATCACCAATAACAATATTGCTAGGGTTTTTTTCGTCACTATTTTCACCCATGTCGCCACTGTCTGCATGCTGGTCTCGGTACCTGTGCTGATAATGATGCCGAGGAGGTTCATAACTGCCGTCGTTCATTTCACCTTCACTTGGCCGATGAAGGTCTGGCAAGGGTACAGTATGTGCGGGAGAAGGCGTACGGTGTCCATATGTGAGAGAGAAGGGTGCTTGTTGTCGGTGGAGTTTGTTGGAATGTGATATGATCATTGTGGTAGACGAAAAGCAGCGATATCAGGTTGCTTGGCTTGGTCCCACAATTTGGGCTCATTCTCACGCGTCTAATTCATATTCCCAGTGCTAACATATCACATTCTATATGTACTTTTAATGATATATTTGCGATAATTATCGCAGTTGCGCACCGGAAATTTAGATAATTATCGAACTGCGCAACGGGAAGTTCGATAATTATCGACATGCGCAAAGTCCCTATTAGTAGATCAAAATGGATCGGTGACACAATCTTAGCAAGAACAAGTTGTGTCTGCGCTTCGCTTCTACGTCTGTGGGTCAGGGTTTCTGGAAAAGGATGTCAGAGTGGCAGGTACCGCAACTTTTTCTGATTACTGGTAGTTGGTAGTCGGTCAAAAGCGAGCACTCGCCGACATCTCTCCTCTTCAGGATTGATATGTTGTCGAGGATTTTAGATTTTTTTATGTGTTGGCATGCCGTGGTAATCTTTCGCTCGTCAAGTCGTGTCTTGTGATCGAGTAAAGCGTACGGACAACCCTGAAAAACTAATCAAGGGGTTGTCTCAAAAACAAGGAAACAAGACATCTGAAAATGGGCTTGGGATAAACAAGCGTAAACATTATTTTTGACATCTGCGTATATAGAGGTAAATTGATCATGAAATCCCCGCGTGGTGTTGTGGCTGAGTTACATAGCACGATGTAAGTGTGCTGCAGCTGCACGTTTGCTCATTTGGCTGCTGCCTCGTGTTCCGCTTTTGCAGCGTTACATGTGTGACGGTCAGGGCCCAGGGGAATCGCGTCATTATGCATCCCCAAAGGCGAGTTGTCACCCACCGCCATGTCCAACCCTCCAGACAATAAGCGAAAAGTAAATGCTCCCTCTCTACCTGCAGCACCTCCGAAACGACAGAGAATCAATGCACCTGAATCATCGGAAATCGACGGCTTATCGTACCTTCAATGTGATTCGTCTCCCGGATTTTACAGTTATCCTCTTCAAAGCACGACCACAGCTTTTGGATCTACGATTGTTCCGGAGATGCTACCTTCCGCACCTGATGACCATGCGACTGAGTTAGGTCCTCCTAGTGAGCCGCTATCCCCATCACCAAAGCCAACTCGAGTTAGACCGGAACTAGTGTCCGTCCAAACTCTGTCATCAAGACTGGGGGTAAGCGACTCTCCTTCTCAAATCCATCAAAGTTCCGATATTTGTAAGTGATCTTTCCAATCTCAAAGGTAATAAAATGAATCAGGAGATCCTACCTAGACACTGGCCGAGGAGGGGATGGTATTAGAGGAGGAACCGGTGGTAGAGGCGGGGATTTTTACTCTCACAACACCACCAACAACTTTCGTGCGTAGTATGTCTGCCAGCGATAACGAATCACTAACATTCATCGTAGATGGTCAGGAAGTAGGTTTCTCTGTCGAGACAACGCAGTGGGACCAAACTGACAGCCTGCGCAGTTCTCCGTTCGCGACAAACTCGAAATCTCACGGGATGCACCGTTCAACTCCGACGCTGCACAAAAGCTAGGACGCCGAGAATGCACCCCCAACACGCGTCTCAGTATTTTACGAGAGATTATATCGTGGGCACAGGATAACAACCATCCTTTGCTGTCTTCTTTATTCTGGATTTTCGGTCTGGCTGGTACTGGCAAGAGTACCATCGCCCAGTCAGTCTGCGAAAAGCTGGAAAAGGAAGGTCTGCTCGCCAGTTCGTACTTTTGCTCCCTTCAGCTCGATAGCAGAAATTCGAAACGTATTGTCCCTACTATTGCATACCACCTGGCCGCTCGTTACCCTATCTTTAAAAGAAATCTTGCCTCAAAGCTACGTGAGGATCCGGAATGTGCGTTTGCCCGGATCTCCAGCCAATTTCGAGATCTGCTTTGCGGCCCGTGGAGTCTCTTCACCAAAGACGCTGAAGCCGAGCTTCAGCATAAATGTGTCGTCGTTATTGACGCTCTTGATGAATGTGATAATGGGGATGAGGTCCTCAGAGTCATCCTCGACGCAGTTGACCGCGACGAACTCCCAGGGATCAGGTTCCTCGCAACCAGTCGCCCAGTAGATGCGCTCATGCAAAAGGCTCTTGAGATGCGTCGAGGTCCGCAGATTGCTCTACACGAAGTCAAAAAGGATGAAGTATCTGGGGATATTCGATTGTTCATGGAAGAACAGCTTCAAGGGAAAGTCGAGCCAGCTACTATTCATCAGCTAACCGCTCGAGCCGACGGGCTTTTCATCTTTGCATCTACATTAGTCAAACATGTTGTCCCGAATTCGAAATTCAAGACGCATTTGGAGATTCAGGAAAAACTACGCCAGATACTCCAGCCGAGGGAAGGAGAGAAGGAAGTCGGCTTAGACGCACTCTACGACCACATCCTCCATGATGCGCTTTCACTCGATGAGTCCGGAGAAGACGGATTTGGAGTGAGGTTGTTAGTTCTTCAGACCGTTGTCTGCACGGAACAAGCTACAACAGCCCACGTCATAGCGGATTTGTTGAATGAGAATGTCAAAGATATCATTGGTATCGTCAATAGCCTTCACTCCGTACTCTTCACCAGAGGTTCTAATGAACCTATCTATGTCATCCATGCCTCCTTCCACGATTTCATCGTCTCACGGGCACAAGGCCAGTTCAAGTGCGATTTCCCGTCTATTCATCTTCGATTGTCCCATGGTTGTCTTCGAGAGATGAAGGAAAAGCTCAAGTTTAACATATGTAATATCGAATCGTCCTTCACAACCAATAATGACCTTCCAGCACCCATCGACTCCATTGGAGAGGCGCTAGCGTATGCATCTCAACACTGGTGGGCTCATGTCACGCGCTGTACGCGGGAGGGCCAAGAGAGAATGAGACAAAGAATTAGTGAAATGATGGAGAAGAAAGGCCTTTTCTGGATCGAAGTGATGACTTTGTTGGGAGATGAGAGACGTTGTCAAAATATTTTGACCGGAATCTCAGAGACATCATCGGTCTGCCATTTATTAACTTGTATTGAGTTTCTCCTGATGTATATGCAATCAGATGTCATTAGAACCTGGACCCGAGCAAGATACGAAACTACGAAGACTGGCCAGGGAGGCGGCTGATCTGGTATCCACATTTCGAACAATAACCCCAAAGATGACGAGCCACATTTACCTCTCAGTCCTGTCATTATGGGAAGGAAAGCACTTAGAACCTTGGTCATCTCAGTTTTGGAGGCTTCCGCGGGTTCTTTCACGCAAGGTGGATGGCAGCCGAAATATGAAACTGATCGTAAATGTAGAATCTTCAGTCACATCTGTCGCATTTTCTCCGGACGGCAAGCGTGTCGTCTCTGGCTCAAGGGACGACAATGTGCAAATCTGGGACGCTGAGTCTGGCGCACAGGTTGCCAAGATCGATGGCCATGGATCTTCGGTCACATCTGTCGCGTTTTCTCCGGACGGCAAGCGTGTCGTCTCTGGCTCAAGGGACCACAATGTACAAATCTGGGACGCTGAGTCTGGCGCACAGGTTGCCAAGATCGATGGCCATGGATCTTCGGTCACCTCTGTCGCGTTTTCTCCAGACGGCAAGCGTGTCGTCTTTGGCTCTTTGGACAACTGTGTGCGGATCTGGGACGCCGATTCTGGCTTGCAGGTTGCCGAGCTCCGTGGTCATGGATCTTCGGTCTTCTCTAATGCATTTCCTCCTGACGGCAAGCGTGTCGGCTCTGCCTCTTGGGACAAGGGTTGGAACTCTTACCACAGCTTACAGATTAGGAACACCGAGTCTGGTGTGCAGGTTGCCGAGCCCAATGGACATGGATCTTCGGTTACCTCTGTC
Organism: Flagelloscypha sp. PMI_526; assembly: GCA_021399455.1. Classification (NCBI taxonomy): domain Eukaryota; kingdom Fungi; phylum Basidiomycota; class Agaricomycetes; order Agaricales; family Niaceae; genus Flagelloscypha; species Flagelloscypha sp. PMI_526. Next base: position 1,554,463 of record JAJTUO010000010.1, on the reverse strand, counting down.
GCGTTTTCTCCAGACGGCAAGCATGTCGTCTCTGGCTCTTTGGACAAGAGTGTGCGGATCTGGGACGCCGATTCTGGCTTGCAGGTTGACGAGCTCAATGGCCATGGATCTTCGGTCACCTCTGTTGCATTTTCTCCCGACGGCAAGTATATCGTCTCTGGCTCTGTGGAAAACAGTGTGTGGATCTGGTGTGTCGAGTCTGGCATGCAAGTTGCTAAGCTCAATGGTCATGGAGATTCTGTCACCTCTGTCGCATTTTCTCCCAGTGGCAAGCGTGTCCTCTCTGGCTCTTCGGACAAGAGTGTGCGAATCTGGGACACCGATTCTGGCTTGCAGGTTGCCAAGCTTGATGGCCATGGGGATTCGGTCACATCTGTCGCATTTTCTCCCGACAGCAAGCGTGTTGTCTCCGGCTCTGATGACAAGAGTGTGCGGATCTGGGACGCCGAGTCTAGTGTGCAGGTTGCCGAGCGCGATGGCCATAGATCTTTAGTCTTGTCTGTTGCGTTTTCTCCTGAAGGCAAGCGTGTTGTATCTGGCTCACGGGACAAGAGTGTACGGATCTGGGAAGCTGAGTCTGGCTTGCAGGTTGCCAAACTCGATGGCCATGGATCTTCGGTCACGTCTGTCGCGTTTTCTCCCAATGGTAGGGGTGTTGTCTCCGGCTCCGATGACAAGAGTGTGCGGATCTGGGACACAGAGTCTGGCGCGCAGGTTGCCAAGCTCAATGGCCATAGAGCTGCGGTCCTGTCTGTCGCATTTTCTCCGGACGGCAAGTGTGTCGTCTCTGGCTCTTTGGACAACAGTGTGCGGATCTGGGATCCTGCCTCTAGCGCGCAGGTTGCCGAGCTCGATGGCCATGGATCTTCGGTCACCTCTGTTGCATTTTCTCCCGACAGCAAGCGTATCGTCTCTGGCTCAAGGGACAAGAGTGTGCGGATCTGGGACGCCGAATCTGAGTCACAGGTTACCAAGCTTGATGGCCATGGAAATTGGGTCAACTCTGTAGCATTCTCTCCTGACGGCAAGCATGTCATCTCCGGCTCCGATGACAAAAGTGTGAGGATCTGGGATGCCGAGTCTGGCATGCAGATTGCTAAGCTCAGTGGCCATGGACATTGGGTCAACTCTGTTGCGTTTTCTCCTGACGGCAAGCATGTCACCTCTGGCTCTTCGGACAAGAGTGTGCGAATCTGGGACGCCGAGTCTGGCATGCAGATTGCTAAGCTTGATGGCCATGGGGATTCGGTCACGTCTGTCGCGTTTTCTCCCGAAGGCAAGCGTGTTGTCTCCGGCTCCGATGACAAGAGTGTGCGGATCTGGGACGCCGACTTTGGCACGCAGCTTTTTGACCTTGGAAATGTCATCAGATCCATATCGTTTCAATCACCTTCAATTTCTATCCCTCCCCACATTCCGCACTTGCACGATTCATATTCTAATGCCCAGTCTGTGTCTTAGTTTCTTTTTACTCTCTTCACGCTCCTCATGTCTCCTGCCACTATTTTAGGCGTACTCCTATCCCTGTGCTGCCTCCCATGCTCTCCCAAACAACACCAACAGACTGTTTTACATTGTACCTAAGTCCTACGAGCACTTCAGCTTATACCCGCGAAGACGGTTGGATTGTGACCTCAAAGAAACATACTGGCATGGAGCACCCACTACTTTGGCTCCCACCTTCTCTCCGGCCTTATCATCTACCAGTTCTTACAGTCATGTCCACAGCAGGCTTTAATCGCATCAACATGAGCGGCTGTACATTTGGAGAGGAGTGGTCTTACATTTCCTCGAGAAGACATAGTACATGTTCCACGAAAGGTTCTCGAACATGACCTTCGGTCATGGGAGATACATATGGCAGCATACACGTCCGGAATATGGGGGCTCCTGTATGGCGTCTCCTGTGTATCAGAATTCGAAGTGTCAGACATAATGCTCTTTTGGAGAGTGACACCATACTTTTGATGACATTCATTACTTACACGCTATCTTTTTCATTTGCATGGTTTACTCACAATGTAGCTCTTTAAGCTTATGCCAGGGTTAAATGATAGTAAAAAAAATCCAATGAAAATATTGCCAGACCTACCTAAACAGCTATATGACTGGATAGTGACACAAAATATGAAGTTAGATAGGACAGTTTAGCATGGATAGGAACGACATAAAAGCGGGAAAGTGATATGGGAAGTAGTGCTTAGAATGATTGGGATTACGTCCGTGTCGTCGCAGCTCAGGAGCTCATTGATTCTAAAACGATTGAAAAGCCAGGTATAACTTCTTTAAATCTCACTGAATGCTTCCGTAATTTGTCTTATATTATTCCTATACGAGTGCGACCAGGACTTGAGTAGGTACATGAAGAATTGAGTGACTGGGGAGCTCCGATGGGGCTGACAGTTAAGCTTATTGTTAGAATGGGCAAACAAAAGATATCGGATAGAGTAATTGATCACCCGTGCTGGGGATCAGGAGCAGGAACGGACAATAGGGACGAGTCAGAGAGCGAGAATGGAGAGAGATTGCTGGTGAAAGCATGCAGAGGAAAGACGGCCGAGGCCATTTTACCGAAAATGGCAATTATGATGTCATTCACAGTTCTCGTCGCGGCTCGTGCATTCCACGCACTACTAACCTTGTCTGAGACAATATATTTTGTTTGAAACCTATAGTATTTACGAGTCAGTACTAGTTAAGTATGTAGGTGTATAAAGGAGGAACTGCAGGAAGCAGTTTAGTATAAAAGGATAAGTAGTTTACTACAATATAACAGGTTATCGCCCAAGCAGAGTCGAAGTAAGAGAAGGAAGAGCACAAAGCCCAGTTCTGTTATGTCTACGCTACAGGACATCAATTGTACGCTACGTATTTATTAGGGACCGCTCGGTGAGAGCTACCCCGGAACACTCCAAATTCACCCATTACCCTGCATCTTCTGGTTCGACCATACGCTCTCGAGGAGCTATTCTCGTTGTTTGAGCCTCCCGTGGTGGTACACAGATCACAATTAATGTACATTGAGTATGATGATCAGCCGTGCAGGAGATCAGTGGCGAAATAAGAAGAGAGGAATGTACCGGAGAAAGAGACGGAAGAGACAGCGAGACGGGATGAAGAGCAAAGGGAACGGAGCGATCACATGACTCACCAGATGCGCGAGAAACTGACGTCAGTGCACGTCTGCTCGCGTCTTCCAGCCTTCGGGAACATCCGAGATATTAAAATATGACTCGTTTCAACTCACTACCAAAACCTGACTCGTATTGACGCGAGTTCGGAGGGCCGTTTTGTATAAATACGCGCGTACCTTACTATAATAAAATAAGTTTCTACCGGATCAGACGCAAGATTTGCGATGCGACAGGCTCAATTGTGATAGGTACGCTTTCCATTTTTCTATACTAACATTCTATTCTATAGGGTTCGCTTGGCGAGAGCCTCCCTCGATACACACCCGGACTCACATCCTCGACGTTCCTACATCCTCGTTACCGGATCCGAGCGTCCACCGGAGGACCCGAGATCAATGAGTATTTCATTACTTACAGCTCTCTTCGCGCAATAATACGCTCAAAACTATCGTGGATATTTGATTCTTACCGCTATCGTTGGTCTCAGGGCGAAATTCCAACACTTACCACACATATATCAAGATTGGTTTCACCAAAGGCATTTGATTGATCAACCATTTGGCTGTCCGACGTCATATTCCAGTGCTAAGTAGGTAGTCACGCTCGAGTCTCGATAATGAATGCTTGGTCTCGCACCACCGTCTCTCGTCTGACTAGTGATGTGTGTACGCACCTACTGCCTAATAAAAACGCGATTTTGCACTGTCCAATGAAGTCATTAGTTTGAAGCTAGGAACCGACGTGATAGCAGACAGAACTCACCTAGGATGAGGCCTCCGGGTCGTCAAACTCTGTGAAAGAAGTCAATGCGGAGTTCTCCGTGTTGAGCAAGCTTCAGAAGCCTGTCAAGTGGGCGCTTATCAAAGATCCGCAACCATAAAGATGTCCTGAGCCTCCCCGCTCAGTCGTTTGTGTGGCGGTAGGGTAATCGAAACCTTACTTTTGAATCTCAGAGATCCAATAACACGGGAAACTATGGATCAGAATGGAAGAAAGACCCTGAGACGACCATTCCAACCCATTAGGAAGGAAGTCTGGGATTCTGAGACAAGAAAGACCTAAGGAAACGCCTTCAACAGGCATTCGAAAGTACTGTATTCAACTACGGTACGCTAGTACAGACCAATCGAAGCCTCCGGAGCGAGTCTTCTTACCAAATAAGGTAATACATGCGCCTTTTCTCAATTCCTCGCTGTTTCATTTCTCAATTGAATTCTCTGCAGTATCAAACCTTCTCCTATCTACTGATACATATGATTCCTATGGCTACGAGATTCCGGATGCAGAAGAGAGCTACTTACCTATATAACCCAGGGAGGAGCGGCCAAGCACCTCACGCTTGTCCCCGCTTCCTGCCCTTACCTACCCAGGTGGAGCGCCAGCGGACAGTGTCGGAGATTAGAAAAGAGCCCAATAAAGAGTTTGAACACACACCCGAGCCCGAGTAAAGAGCATAGTACCGAGTACCAAGCATACCGAGAACCCCGAGAACCCGAGCTCAGCCCAAACCGAGAACCTAGTCTAGTCCCACCGAGAGAATCTCATTGCAATTACATTGTGCAAATCCAAGCTGGTGTGCACACCCTACTACAGCAATTGCAATCCAATATTAGTAGTCCCCCACCGTCCATACAAGAAATCTGAGAGAAAATCGAATTATATTGCTACTATCTACTTAGCGTGCGATTTGGTTAGTGTTTAGTGTGTTAGTTTGAGAGGATTACGACACCTCTGTCTACCCTGCATCCTTCTTCGCCCTCGCATTACTTCCCCAAGAAGCATGAGTGCACTTCACTAGTTCGATATTATTCACGCTTACTGGTGGAGTAATTTGATCACGATGCAGTAATAAGGTTCATGAAAATGAAATTGTCTGTTTTGCAACCCGCTTGTTTCGTTTGCTGGTAGGATGTGGCATATACTATATCTAAAGCTTCTAGGAAGCTCTTTCGGCGTCATTTTCTGCAGATATGTTGCCTATATCTAACGCTACATGGCTCTGCTCTATGCCAAGAATGGACTCCAGATAAAGACTACGGGCATTTAGGTAGATCCCTGAATACCTTCATTGAATTTTTGGAAGATATTTTCGCCCCAGGATATGTTGAAGATGCTTTTACGTTAATGACTCGAAAATGCATGGTGTGTAAGTTGAAGAATGTCGTCAAAGTATGGCGTCGAAACTTTGCTCTGAAAGAGCAACGTGTCTATTTGAATTATGATACACCCGAGACATATGTATGGTATGGCGTATATTTGTCCGAAAATTCAGGTTGACACAATGCTCTTGATTTCCAAAAAAAAATTACACACCATGCCCATCATTTCTGTTTGAATACTACACACATTCCAAACTTCGGTCGGTCAAAACACCCACCGTGTTTCCAACTGCAATCATATGTGCAGACTGCTTCATGGCACACATATATACACACTAGGTTTAACGCCCGAGAATAGAGAAAATCGAGCAATTTCATGAATCTATTGCTAATAAATGAATGCTTTGACTGGGACCATCAGAGAATGTGCAGGAGATAAACAAAGGAATCACGATTAGCTGAGCTCTGGGATCGCGCAAGGAAAGAATGGAAACTATTTGACACTCATGTAAGTACTTCGAGTCGTTGCATAAGCTTCGTCGTGTATTCCAACAAGTTTCTTGTACTATGCGACTTGAGTCGTGGACGGCAATCCTCTTCGCTCAAGCAGTAACTTTAACATTTGAGCAAAGCGTAAAGAAACGTATGTTTTTTGGGCTTTTCAAGCGTAACATCGGGTTGAGGGGGAATATGATTGGGCTTGGGGGCGGATGGTCGGCTGGAAGCACATCAAGTCTTTGCATTCATGCCAGGCTTGGGCACTGGAATGTTATAGGTACTATCGCTCATGGAAGCTTCGCAATTCAAATAGCATCAGTGCTTCGCCTTTGAACGTAAGTTTACTCTGCTGACAATAGTAGTTCATCATAAAGCTGTATTTGTGTTCGTGATGAACGGAAAACAGTAGGATCCTGAAATAGTAAATAAATAGAACTACGAAAATATGGGAAATGTTAGAAGAACGAAGTAAAGTGTCCTGGGGTCCCTGACAGTCCTTACAAGAAAGGGTAAATAGATAGGTCCTACAGGTTTCCTCTCATCCCAACCCCACAAATCCACCCATAGCCATAGCAGCACTGTTATAGCCATGCTGTCCCCCAGATCCAGATCCCAGCCCTTCAGCTAACAGTCTCCTCCTCTTCTCCCAATCTTTTAATGCTCCCAAAACCTGTCCAACCTTCTCAGTCCTTCCAACTCTAACATCGTTAATGCTCACGCTGCCCATCTTGACATCATTGTCCAACAAAAAGTCAAACAGCTTGAACAAGCCATCCAGCTTGTCGTCGGTGGGAGACGTGGGGAATGCTGAGTCTGGGACAGGAGGAGAGGACGGCGTCCCTTTGATGTGTTCACCAATTCGGAGAAGGTGAAGACCTGTTATAGGCAATGGAATTGGGTCCGTGCCTGGGACGACAGAGGTAGAGGGTGAAGATGGTGGTGGGAGAGTAACCTGAAGTTCGGAAGGAAGATGTGAATTTGCCCAGTCGATCAACTCGTTGTCGATTGTTATCGTGGAGGCAGCGTTCGAAACGACACTCTTCACGCTCCCCTTCCTTGTCGGTCGAGCGGGAGTAGAATCCTGCTTGGGCGTTGATGGCGGTGAAGTCGAGGTGGTAGCCTTCGACATAACCTCAAGAGTGGGAGACTCTTCCAAGGCCAATACCGCTCCTTCTCCATCACCTTCCCGGCCTGTCAATCCCATTAACACTCGCGCATCTCTCGAGCTTAATTGATTCGGGTCCTCCCTCCTCCACGTCTTTTGAGCCCGGTCTCGTTCCCCTGGACTCGGTGGACGAGGGGGCGGATTCATCGCTTGTGCGACAAGTAACGGGATAGTACGCATGTTGACAGAGGAGATGACGGGTCGAGTATAATCGCGGCCAATGGTGGCTTTCTGATGGCCTTCATCCATCCTCGTATTATCCCTTTGTCGTCGCTAGGGAAGGAACAAAGGTCAGATGAGGGATGGGTCAGGACATGGGTGAGGGGAAGAAACTCACGAGCAGAAGAAATGCTTCTTCCCATTTTCATGCTCAATCTTAAACCCATACTTCCCAGGGTTTAAATTTTCATCATAGGTCACCTTGAATCCCACGATATCAATGAATGCCTTCACTTTCCGCTCCTAAAGACAGGAAGAAAAAGGTCAGCATCGGAACCTCAAAAGAAGGCTAACTCACGTTCTCCGATCTTAGAATGTACAGTCCTTTATCCTTCAAGACAAAGAACCTCAACTTCCATCCCCCATACTTTTCCGCATTTTTCCTCATCCAAACTTTGTAATCTGGCTCTCCAATCTGGTCGATTGCCTTTGGTAACGTAGTAGGAGACTTCCCAGTGGTGGCTATTGGCTCCGTCGAGGCCGTAGGCGAGGTCGACAGTGAAGTAGCTGATGGTAAATGGAGTGAGAAAAGGCAAGGAGGGGAATGCCAAAAGGCTCACCCGGTTTCTGAGAATTGGTGGTCACAGCGGAAGACAAAGGACTTGCATAGGAGCTCGTTCTCTTTCTCAGCATATTTGGTTTTTCCTTCTTTTTCTCCCTTGCCTCCAACTCGCCTCCGACATCAGTTGTTTCTCCGTCCATAGCATCCTTCTTGCTATTGCTACGAAGAGAAGGAGTCGAAGGCCGTGTCGATGATCCTCGTGTATGGAATACGCCAAGATGAAAACCTCCGCCAGAGGGAGACGATGCTTCCGAATCAGAAACGGCACCGCTATCTTTCGGCACTTCCTTTCGTTTAGGTTTCGATTTGGAAGAGGACCCAAACGTGCCGAAGAGAGAGGTTCTATGAGCCGTGGGAGAAGGAGAGCTGAGACTTGGACGTGGTCCTGATCCCGTGGATTTTCCTGTTCATTAAAAAAAAAGTTTAAAGTCAATGAGCGGTACTTCTTGGATAGAGAGAGCCAGCGAACCTTTTTTACTCGAACCATCGAAACTATTCTTCCTGCTATGCACCACACCTATTCCTAATCCGACTCCACCAGAATCGACGCTCCCTGTCCCTTTCTTGTGCTTCGGAGATGCCAATGACGGAGGTCGTTGGAGAATAATTGGATGGCCACCGTCGTCTTGCATGAAATGAGTAGAAGAGTTGCACTCAATCTACCAAAACATATCAGCCTGGGTGGTAAATAAACAGGGACCCAAAAAAAGACTTTCGGCTCTTTTGTACTGCTCCTCTTACTTCCAGTGTCACCCTTCAAAGACAGGAACTCTCCTCCACCACTCCTCCCAAACAATCTCCTCCTAACACTCTCCTTCTGCCCAGCTCCGGCGCTATCCCGCTTGTCCACAGGCGACGAATCATATGATCCTACTGGAGTCAAACTCCTTCCATCCACACTTCCACCTCCACTCCCGCTGAATTGCGACGCAGCAGGAGTCAGCGGCTCCTTGTCCTTCTTCTCGCCCTGTCCTGCAGCTTCAGCTTTCGTCTTCTCGAGCGACGCTTTGAGGTCGGCGATAGCATTCAGGACTCGAACCCGCTTCTCAAAGGCCAAGATTCCAATCTCCTCTTTCAGGACTTTTAAACATCTAAAGAAAGAAGGACGTCGCCCGTGATATCTTGTTCAATGAACTTTTTGAGAATGTCTTCGCTGAAATGTTTGGAGCGAAGCCATGCGAGTACGTCGGGAAGTGACCATGTCGTTGGGTCAGGGTTCGCAGGTGGAGAGGTTGCTGGCGGAGAGTTTGGCTCACTGGAGGGTGGTGAAGGTGAGAGAAGGAGGTGCGCAGGTGTGGTATGAACAGGTGTTGGTGTTGCTGTAATCGTATTGATGGCAGGGATGAACGCCACCACTGTTGGTTCAGGTGGTGGAGGAGTAGAGTCAACAACCACTGGGTTCTGATCGAGATAACTTGCAGGAGAATCAGATAATATGGCCGACGCGAAAACATTCTGGACAGGCAGAACCTCCCCCTCGACTGCTGGAACAACAGGTGTTGGCTCTCGTTCGGGCTCCAACAGAGAAGACTCTTTAGTCTCGTGCCCCCACGGGTTTTCTTCATCTTCGTCATCAGAGGGTTCGGAATCCTCTTCTGAGTCGCTCATTGGTATGTGGTTCGATAGTGCAAGCATTGGAATATGCCTTTCTCACACCAACTGTATGTCTTCTTCGTCCTCCTTCTCCTCCTCGGCAGCAACTAGCTTCGCCCGAGCTCGCTATCCCTAACTCCTCCCATGGGTTCGTGATCGTCGACGCTCATAGACACAACAGAGGTTGTTCGCGAGCGGAAAGAGTAGCCGTGATCGTCTGCGAGGGAGGCAATAGCACGTTGGACTTCGCCTTGGCTCGCTTTGGGAGTATTAACGAGGGATGAAGGGACGGAAGGTCTTCGATCGTGCATAGGGGCCTACAATGGGACGGGGCGTTTCGCAGTAGGTGGAGGAGTTGTGGACGGCTCAGAGACTTGGTTCAAAGGTGTCAAGGCACCGTCGCTGTTTCCTTGGATCAAACCTGCGTCCGCTGGAGTAATATAGGACTTTGGAGATAGACCGACGGCTCCTGTACTTAGATTCATTCCTAGCTAATGTTTGAAGGCCATGAGAATCCAAGAAAAAAAAAGTGTAAGAAGAAAAGACGCGAACCTAACCACCATCCATCTCCAAACGCATTATCTGTCTCTAAATCTTAGATGATATCGTGAGGCTTGAACGTAAGCTCGTCTTCATTTGGTGGCTCGAGTTGGTGAAGAGCATAGACTTTGTCGGGCATTTGGCCGACAGGGAATCGCATGGAGGAGAGGGATGGTTATCTCCAAGTAACTTGCTCCTCCGTGCGTCGTGAGAGACAACCTAGTATGAATATTAGAAACATATGAGAATGAACAAAGATCCAAGAACCGACGAACGATGCCGGGTATACTGAAGTTCGGCGGCCGTTGCGTAAATTGTACCAGGGTCATTGGTGTGCTCCTTTGCTCGAGGTGAGCGTTGAAAGAAGTTCGTAGTCCCAGAATCTGGGAATGAAACAGCGCAAGAATTCGTCCCGTTCCCTTTTCTGGAGAACCAGGCCAAAGAGAACCGCAGAATTCCAGTCCTTGGGACGTGATCGTCGCATGACGCAAGCCACCACAAATTCTGACAAACGCGTTGACTGCCTTTCTTGTCCTGCACCCACTTCTGCAAAATGCGCAGTCTTCCTTATCGTCACGCACCTCTCAAGTTCTGATACCTTGAATGGGGGATTTTCAGCTCTTCCTTCATCATGTATCCCTCTCTGGATTCTACACGATCTTCCCCCTGCCTCGCGTCCTCACAGGTCCTGGTCACTCAGGCGTGGTCTCCTGGTCTAACTCATAAGAAAGACATCTTAGGCCATGTCACGCCAGTGCGTCTGATATTTTTCCCACTTTCGATTCTCCCAGTCACTCACCTTGCTGGGACTTAGGACTGGAAAGTTTCTATGGACACTAGATCACCTCAAGTTAGAACCCAATTCAGGCGGAGTGTGGATACGTCCTCTCCCACTGCTCCCTACCTTCAAAACCTCTGTCTACTTGGGCGTCGGCAGCCTAGGTCGAAGCCACTCGTATTCCAGGTTATTGGCAGACGTCTTCCCCAAGCCTCAAGGCTCCGCCAAATTCTCTACCCGAACCCGACGAGAAAGTCTTATACCATGTCCAAGGTGGCAGTTTCACATCCTGCTCTGATCATCTGTCGGACACGACACCCGGCATCCCTTGTTCTCTCCTCCAACTTCATACTCAGAACATAGCACGCAGTTTCAACGTCGAATACCGTCTCGCGTCTACCAAGCCTTTCGACGTCGTTCATCCATTCCCCACTGCCCTCATAGACTGCCTTAGTGGTTATCACTATCTCTTCCATGACGCCGGCTACAGAGAAGAGAACATTATTGTCGTTGGCGACTTAGCTGGTGGGAACCTCGCCCTGGCCTTGACCTGATATCTTCGGGTTCTTGATTCTCCCAACTCAAACAACCGGGAGCACTGCTCCTTCTTTCACCCTGGGTTGACCTGGGCAACTCTCATGCTACCCCTGGATCCAGCATTCTCACCAATTCTGCTTCAGACTACGACATCTACGAACCTTCTCCATGCTGGCCGCAAACAGCTTACCTCCAGCCTCACGGATATGGAATCGCAGATTTCAACGAATACGTCTCTCCAGCATCATTACTTCTCGGTGTTCGTTTGAAAGTCGTTGGCTCGTACCGAGGTTAGCCGAAAACGTGCTTGGCTGCCGGAGGAACAAAGCTGCTATTGGATGAGATAACGGCCCTGAAATAAGCCATGGAGAACGACATGGGCCAGGATTTGTTGCACTCCTACATCGAGGAGACTTTGGCAATGGCATGAGCCAGTGAGGAGTAAGAGTTTAGCGGATATTGAGAAACGGCTGGTGACATTATAAATTCCATGTAATTTCAATATCCCATAACTACAGTATGTATGTATATTGAACTTGTAGTACCTGTGACACGAGGTACTCAATTGATTACCGTGAAGGTGTAAATCGACCACACCATGATATTGGTCCTCCCGGAACTATGAGAATTTGTTTGAGAGGATTCCCCTTCCTCCATCTCCTCTGTATCCCCTTCCGCACCGCTCCTGGAGACTTTCCCCACAGCAAGGAGCGTTATTCCACTTTTACACGCATGGACTATGTCTTGTGCACATCCAAATTTTGCGTAGCGCATTCAATGAAGTTATAGGTTCAATATAAACTACTACTCTAATATCCTGTCCCGGCGTTGGGACCTGAATCCCATATCCTAAGATATAATGCATCATTATTGTTTCAAGTATCAATACAGAAGAAATGTTGGTCCGAGGAATGGAAGGAGAGTTGAGAGGTCAGGAAAGGGCTGTTATTTCAAGAAGGAGCCTGCCCTAAATCTTCAGAGTTGGATCACAGTAATTGACTTGGACACAACATTACAAGGTTTTTAGCTTCAAGAAAAAGTATCGTAAATGTGTACGTAAATGTCCGTCCAAGAAGAAAAGTCCATGAGAATAATACGTAAACAGTTGGGATGGAGGCAAGCTCAAAGAAGTAACAAGTTCAAACCAAAACCGAGTCTCTATGCATGCCTCCTCTTCCCGTTATGATAGCAGTATTCTAGAGTGGTAATATATCTCTCTTGACCAGAGATAAATTATTCTTTTCAATAACAGATTCCTCTTGACCAATCGAAGTAGCCTGTATCTTAGACATAGGCGGAGAAAACAACGGCAAGGCCAGCGGCACTCATTTCGGCGGCAGGCGGTCTATGACTGCTGACACCTAGAGCAGGCGAAGGGAAAGGTAGTTTGGCAACAGGAGAGGTCCACTCTCCCCAGTGGGGGATGAGCGGGAGGAGGTAAATTGGGAGGAGGTCGTTGGAGTGGGGCACTCGCTGAAGCACTTTTTGATTTAAGATGAGCGAGTCCTGGACTAGTTCCACTGGAACGGCATGCGGTTGAAACTTGAAGCTGAGTTTGCAGCGCATCCATTGCCTGGAGAGACGGCAGGGTGGAGGGACGATATGCTCGCATCTAAAATGCCGAGAGTATGAACGGCGAGAGGGCCAGGAGAGGACGCAATGGGTGGAGAAATCCCGTCGGAGGTAGGTGATTGCAGTCTTGGTGGGAGCGCTGGCAATGAAGCAAGATCTAAATTCGCAAATAGCGATCAGAAGTAAGAAAAGATGAAGAAAAGGGAACTACCTACTTGGATGACCATTCGCTCATGCATACGTCGGCAGGTATTGTTTCACCCATAGCAGAACACGGTCCATAATGACGGTGCTTCTTCTATCCTCGTTGTGCTGCTCATGCTTATCTCCCCTCTTTTCGTACTTGTCGTCGTGGACATCAAGCGTGAACGGCTTAAGAGGAGCATGTCTCGGCACTGGCTCGAGCAGTTTTGGCATCAGGAATAGCCGGTTTCTTCTTCTCTAGAACAATAATATCCTTCTAGCTAGCTCGGCCATCCTCCTCCTCATGGTCTTCCTCGTCGGTAGCTGCAGTGGAGGATCTGCGCCCGTTGAATGAAAGACGCTTTCCAGTTACTGCATCATGACTAAGGGCTGGCGGAAGGAGGGCCTGGTTCCAGTCCCCTAATGTCACTCCTTGGCCTCTTGGAGTATAAACGATGAGAAGGTCGAGGCGGAAGAGAGGGAGAGCTGTATGATGATGATGCAGAAGACGAAGATGCGGATGCACGAGGTGCGGGTTCGTTGGCGACTACCAAGTATCTGGGGAACCCTGTTTTAACTCTTAGCAATCGATTGACGTATATTGGTGCCTGGAGAAGGAGATATCGCTCTCGAAGGTCCCAGAGGAGAGGATGCGTCAGACCTAACGCTGAAGCCGCTCTGGGAAGACTCGCTGGAGTTTGCGCATTGTTGACCCGCTGTGTGCGAGGAACAGGAGGAATGACATTCACGGAATACGGATCTGGACGTCGTGATTCATCTGAGAAAAAGCGAAGGAGAGACGGTGCTGCACGCCAGTTATGCCCCCAGGTTACCAAAGATACGACAGGGCATTCCCGCCTCCTAAGAGGCCATACTGCAGCGGCAGTATGAGCGCATCGATCTAGTACTACTGGGGTAGTGGCATGAAGCAAGGCTAGGCGCTGATAAGGCTGGATTCGTATTTGCAAGGATAGGTGGAGTGGTCTGGAGAATGACGAGCATGAGACTCGAGACGGTGGCCGGACTTGTTGACGTTCGAGAGGAAGGTATATGTGATGGCAATTAATGAAGAGGAGGGGAGCTAGATCGAAAACAGTGTAGGAAAAGTCCAATGGGTCTGGGGTGACTGCTTCTGGCTTGATGGAGAGAATTTCTCCTCCACAAAACTAGATGGGGTAAGGTGCATTGTCCAAGAAGGGGCAACGTTGAAACGTCTATTAAACAAGCTGTTAGAAGCTCCAAACAGTGAGAAAAATAGGAACATGTATCTTACTTTCATCGACGTAAACACGGTACTGGTACTTTGAGGGCAAAAACAGTGCTGGCGTCCTCTGACGTATGCACCTTGACAACTGTGCGAACTTCGTGACCAACAGCCAAAATATCCAGGGAGGCAGAAATGATGATGAGTCGATTTCAGCTGGCTTCAACTCCTCGTCCCGGTTTAAACCACGACCTGTCCCAAACCCACATAAAAGAAAGCTAAGCGCCGCTCCAGTGGACCATAGTCCCGCCGAGGCATAGAGCAGGTGCTAGCAAACGAATGGGTGGTCGGAACGGCAATGCTGGCAAAAAAGAAATCTTCCTAGCAGTTCCCATTAGACCAACTCTACTAGGCACGCAAAGTAACAGGAAGATGCGTACCCTGAACGACTCCTTTTGCTCGATGCTTCTGGTGTTGGAATTCCCGTGTGCGTCGCACATGAAGAGGACTCGTGCGGTGATGGAGTGAAGGAACCAATGGACATTTAGACGCCTTCACGAATTCCTGCTTCCAGCTACATCATCCATTGAACAGTCCACTATGGTCGTTGATTCCACCGCTGCGATCACGTCTTCTTGTCTCTCAGCGTAGCATGTACCAGGAAAATACCGCAAGAAAACACAAGAATCCAAGAGGGTGGTTCAATGTTTGCCTATGGTGGTTAGTCTAACGAGAGCCAAGATTCCTTTCCCGACGAGCTTACCAACTCTTAGCTGACGCCTTCATTGGGTTTTGGCAGGACATTGGACCATTGGATTCGCATCTGGCTTTGAACTCTCTGGGTCATACGACATGTGTTGATCAGCACCATTGCGAGAAGTTGTTGCCGGGTTCTGGAATCGACACGCCATTCTAGTCGTTCCCTTCGAATACCCTGCGCTGAAGACATGGAATTCACGTATTCCATGTGAAAACCTGGGAGACACTAGCATCACAATGCCACGGAACTTCCAACACAACGTTCGATGATCATGAAGAGTACACGCCCTCCCCTTTCTACTGTTCGTAGTTTCTAACACTTTTTTTTCCTCTAGGTATACCGACCTTCCCGCATCCTAGGTGGCTCGTCTCACCGCAGGTACATTTATTGAAGAATGACATTCCCTCCAGTAAAGCTAGGAGACATCACCCAGCCCTCTTATCCATTTTCTACACCAATCGCGGTTGGATGTCCCTGTCCCATGTCTTCCTCTAACGCCATTACTTCTCCCACCCTTCTGAGCATCGAAGAGTCCATGTTCATCTCCAGTCCTATTCTCATCAGTCCCCGGACCAACTCACCCATCCTTGCGAATCTGAATTCACCAGTCTCGTCTCTCTCGCGCAAGTTCCCAGACACATCTCTCCGTTTAAGCCCATATTTCTTGAACGACATTCCACCAACTCCTCACGTAACTGCTGGCTAACACCATGTGGTGGGCCCAGCATTTCGTCGTTGAGCTCTTTTTAGTGCTCGCTTCAACGTGCCCCCACCCTGTTAGACCTTCCAGATTTCCCTCTCTAGAATTCGCTATCAGTCAATCTATCGCCACGAGCCAAAACTGTATGCCCGGAAACCTGGTAGTTGTCGACCACCCCGCACCCCGCGCCCCCGCATCCTCCTCGTCTTCCGTGTCATCATCAAATATTCCTTTTCCCACCCCTCCACCTCAATTTCCTCATCCACTCATACTCGAAGAGCCAAGGGAGTGACAGCTGATGACTGTGGTCCATCTCCCTTTTCCCACCTTTACTTCTTGCACGAAAACTCTCAGCTGGGAACCTTCTTTCATCAAATGGTGGCCGACCACAAACCACAACTACAAGGGATAATGCCAATGAGGATAAAGCTAGATGGAGGGAGATTGCTCGGGAAAAAAATGGAGCAAAGTTATTCCTGGTCAGCAGGGAACACTCAAGCAAACACCGAGACTCGCTCCTCCTAAGCGGCTCACTGTTGATGTTTGCGAAAGCGAGTACGAAGGGGAAGGAGACAAAACGAGAATGGGCATATTGGCACTAATTCGTTCGACACCTGCTCCGCAAGTCTCTCGATTGAGGTGTGTGCTCATTATCACTTGATGTGATTCAAGTTAATGCCGCATGCTCTAGTTCTGTTTCTCGTCACAGTTTGAGCGAACGGTACTCCATTGGTATTTACTCAGAATCTACAAGTCAATCTTCCTTTTACGTACTGCTTTGGTCGCTTCCTTTTTCGTCACAGCATAGTACACTTGAGCAGTCCACCTGTTCGAGAGGTCAAGTCCTCAAGCTACCTTTCCCGTTTATGTAAAAGCATCCCGATCTTTCCCTACGAACAACTTCTTTATTTGTCTTGAGATATATCTCCCTTATAGTACTCATGGATAAGGAATGACTTCACAAGTATATGAACGATTACGAAAGTGAGAAATAAAAAGGTCCCATCTGTTAAATTTTCGGTTAGGCAAACTCGACATCCAAGCCCCGTTTCCCGCCTCGTCCGCGGTCACTAGAGCTTCCGCACGTTACTTGTGATATCGGGTTCGTTTGTATGACCCCTCTTTCCCCCTTAATAGTTATACGATATTTTCTTGTGTCCTTACTCATACTTATATGCATCGACTCCATACTTTGGTATAGTATAAAATCTTGAATGTTTACTTAGATTTTCTTTACCGAATCGCATTTCTTTCGCATCCCCTAGAAAACTCATAAGTTCGATGCCAGAACAAAGGTGTCAGTCCAAAACCATGACTGAGCACATCGTTACAGCTTGATTGGAATGTAACCGTACGATCTCAATGATCTATCTCTCATCGTTCCAACACTGTAAGTATCGCCCTCTGTCAAAACAAGCACTATAAAATGACAATAAGAGACACTTACACACTATTGTACGGCCTCACCGTGGTATGACCCAGCGCGAGGATCCATTCGATAAGCATAACTGAACACCCAGGATCAACACATGAGAAAAATAGAGTGAAAGGAATGCAACGTACTCCAATCCATTCAAGTGATGTGCAGTAAACACAATTGGAGCGGCAGAGTACGGCCGTTGCAAAGGTTTTGTGCGGTAGTTTGTTTCGCTTCTCTACAAGAAGCGTCAAGTTGCACGCTATTCTCACACCAGCTTGCACCGAGACTTAAGTAATTCACTATGCCAATTAATTTTAGTAAGAGATTTTTTTGCTTTGCTATTCCATAATAAAACTGTCTCAAAGAAGGAGTTTCGCTGCCAGGCTTGGAGAGCCATCCAGAGCTGGGTGGCTCTGGACACAGTATAACATAAGACAACATCTTACGCTCGAATCCTTTACCTTGAACTCAAAAAAGTGTCTGTAGGGAAAGGACATGCATAGGACGAAGGCGCTACCTCACAACCGCATCCGAAACGAATTACAACGCTGCCACGACCAACATCATTAGACAGGTTGTGCAGGAGCCACACGAGCCACATGTGGCTTTTTGGCATTGTGCAAAGCCACCTGGAAAATGTTCGAGGATCAGACAAATATCATTAAGAACTACGAAAATCAAATATTTTTATGAATGTTTATGGCGTGCACGAGTTTTGGGACATCGGTGAGCGCACAAAAGAAGCGCCGAAAACCGGCCGCTCCTGCACCCCCTCCGTTTTCAATATGTCCGCTCACCTTAAAAGTCCCTGATTCAGCCAATCTTTGTGATATTTCATCTTCTGAGAGGTTTATGTCACGAAGGAAAAGGATAGCGCCCGCCCCCGGTCCCAAACTGGAAGCATTGAGCAACGGACTTGGCTGTCGAGCAACAAGTTCATTAGGGCTACAAACAGATCAGAATTCAAATATTCTTACTCTAACTACCACTTTTCTCTCCTATATAATGCTGTAAAAGAAGACGCTCCGAACGACAACGAAGACTTTCAGCATCAGCACAGCTGTGCAGAGAGTCTAGGGTGCCCAGGTCGGTATTTTCAAGGTAAGTCATAAACCACTTAAAAGCATGTAATTCCCATGTAATTTTCTGTATTTAATATTATTGGACTTGATTTTACCAGGTGGCTTTGCACAATGCCAAAAAGCCACATGTGGCTCATGTGGCTCCTGCACAACCTCTCTATTTACTTATTCCTGTTATTTCTCCGAGAAACCAATCATCCATATTCACGAGCGGATTACTCTGCCCACACCTCTACGTATACTGCCGCCAGAATTACCTTTGGCTGTCCTCAAATTCAACGCTCTGCCTAAAGTCTTATTCCCTATTCACAAGAGACCTTGCGCTTATATGCAAGATTACGGATAAATCATGTTGATCAGTATACCGCCGCGAGAGTCTCAAAACGAAGGGAAATGCTCTCTAGCAGCGTATTGTCGGATCGGGTAATGCGGGGTAGTGGGTGAATTTGTAGTGTTCCGAGGTAGCTCTCTCCCAGTAGTCCCCAATAGATACGTAATGTACGGTCGCTGTACTGTCGTGTAGACTCGAACACTGGAAGCAAAATGCTATGCAGTCGCATTTGACTGCTGCCGGGTCCATGACGTGGAAATAAGGTGCGGGTCAAGTGATGAGGTCTCACATGACCATCACTGGCAGCAAATGTAGTCGGTTCTGAGCTCTTTTGTGGTCGTTACGGCCCTCTCACGCTTCGATTGAGTATACGAGTTGAGTCAGATTGGTAGGGATTGACTAGTATTGAGTAGGAGAAAGGGAGAAAATGAGAAAGAGTCGGCCTAGGGGAACTGGGAGCTGTTTCAGAATAAAAGCTGTCTCATTCTGTATATGCAAATAACGGAACAAACAACTAAGAAACATAGGTATCATGCTACCTAAAGTACATATTTCAACCAAACCTCTAACCAGTCAAATTCCGCCTCGGAAACAGCCGTTTCTTGAGCATCTGTGGCTGACCTCATAAAACCGTCCTCCATCCTCATTCTCACCCTGTATTAGATCCACTAGCTACAGCTAGGGCGAGTGGGTTTGATTAGAGGTTCGAATAGGGAGGCATACGCTCAACGCTACTGCGCATACTGCACTGCAGCAACTCTGAAACATGCCTTATTGTCTTTGTACAATACAAGTAAAATTTGGCAAAAGGTGAGCGTTGTGATCAATGTGTTGCCTATCCCTCCAGACAGCCCTTTTATATGGCACTTGCACTGCCCACTGCATACAGTAAACTCTCAAATTAAGGATTTTTTCTCTGAATACCTATCCGAAATTCTCTTCTGGGCCAGGGAAAGTGCCCACCTAATAGACCTCCACCAAGAGGTTGAGAAACGTGAATTATCAGCAGCCATTATATGCAGTGACCCAAGTCTGTCTCCAGCATCAAAGTCCTAAGTCCTGCTGGGTTGAGCGCAGAGGGTGAGAAGGACTTAAAATATGTTAAACGTGGAGATTGAGTTAGGAACCTCTTACCACGCGTAACTTTTGCTCTCGAATGACTTAGATGAACACTCAAGGGCTTCGGGTTGTTGGAGGCGCGTTATGTAGCAGAACACTCCTGGCACTCGCATTTACATTCATAGCGGCTACCTTCCACGAGAAAGCAGTGGATCAGAGCCCCTGTGATCGTGGCTTCCGTCTGATTGCCACGCCTTCTTAAACTGGGTATATTCTCATAAAAAATTCTCATTTGTAATGATTACTGCAGCAACTGTCATTTTTTGGTGCAAAGTTGGGGCGAACCCTGAGTAAACCTAACGTGCCTCTTCTCTGACTTCCTTGAAATGCACCCGGTGGGCGTTGAATGCGACTGTCTGGACCTTTGCCCACAGCGCATATGTGAACTAAATGCAATTATTGACATATGGTTAGCAAAGACTTGATCCCGGGAATTCCTGGAAGGGCGTGTTTTTGGCCGAGATGACATGTCACATACGGGAAGCTGTAGCTGCTTTTACACGCGGTGGTAGTCAGGACCAATGGTAACCACGCGATTATGTAACCAAAAGACAGTTGTCACCGACCGTAAGCAATGTCAGCCCCTCCATCCAATAAGCGAAAAGCAGACGGTTTCTCTCCATGCCCAACACTTTCGAAACGACCTAGAATCGACGAATGTGACTCATCTTTTGAACTTTCCAGTTATCCTGTCCAAAACATTGCCACAGCGACTGGATTGATGCTGCCCCACGCGGGAGGTGTGTTCTTTCTCGTCCTTTGTGCTTATATCTCACACGTTGGCTACAGGAGAGCGTTTGGAAATGCCCGCAGTACATAAGAAGAGGCTCCTAATGCGATCCAACAATCTTACTATTTTGTCCACCACCAACGAAACTGCATCACGAATGCTCAAGGAAGTAGTAGTGAAACCACTTCGAATTCTCGTACTTGGTACGCCAGGCTCTCCGCTTGCTTTTCCTTCACTCAGGGGAATCTAGATGGAGAACATTCTCATAGTTCTGGTGTTTT
This sequence comes from Flagelloscypha sp. PMI_526, assembly GCA_021399455.1. Classification (NCBI taxonomy): domain Eukaryota; kingdom Fungi; phylum Basidiomycota; class Agaricomycetes; order Agaricales; family Niaceae; genus Flagelloscypha; species Flagelloscypha sp. PMI_526. The sequence goes on along the minus strand of JAJTUO010000010.1, from coordinate 1,533,956 downwards.
ATCAGCTCTTGAAATTCTACGTGAACTGACGACGAGAGTTGGTTATGATATTGGCGCCCATGACGTCCTTCCTTGGGAAATTTTCGACCTGATTGTTGGAAGCGGCGACGGTGGGTAAGTGACCTGCATTAGCATCGCTGGGATTCATATAATTCTCTTAATCAGATGGGTTGCTCTGATGCTCGGGCGTCTGCGAATGTCCATAGCTCGTACGATTGAAGAATATCAGAGGATTCACGCCCAGATTCATCACACGACTTTAGCAACTTCATCGGAAGAAAGGAGCCTTCTTTTCAATAATCTACTCAGGAATTTAGTGGAAAGAACCTCGACAAGCAACAACCCAGATGAACCGTTACTGTCACCATTGTCAGAGGCGCAGTGCCTAACGTACGGAATACTGAAGAGAGATTAGCCGTTATGCTAATCCTAATTACAGAGCTGTGCTTGCCATGGCGAGTCAAAACATGACCTCCCCAATCCTTTTTCGAACATATTCTGCTCGTAACTGTCACTTTATTCAGAACTGCACTGTGTGGAGCGCCGTGAGAGCCGCCACAAATGTTCGGTCAGTTTTCCCTGAGCACACTGTGGATGGCCAAAGCTATGTCGCAGCGTCGCGATTCGGTCACTGCAACCCAATCTTCACCGCTCTCGCAGAAGCGCGTATGATGTTTCCAGATGCGGACATTTCCACTTTAGTCAGTATAGGGTCTGGCCACCCTGGCCCAATTGCATACTCAGAGACCGTTCCTGGGGCCACCATGATCAAACTAGCAAACGACGCTGAGCAGTGGTCATCACAGGCGGATAAATATTTCCAAACTCAGGGAGGGAATGTTTATTTCCGGTTCAGTGTAGACCAAGGCTTCCAAGACTACTGTTTAGAAAGCGGCGAGAGTTATTGTGCAGCTTTAGCCCACACGAGAGCGTATTGTATGCGTGCCGAGATAAACGAGAGCCTCAATGCTGCTGTCTCGTCTTTATTTTCCTCTCGGACTTCGTGCCAAAGAGAGCGATCAAGTAATGTGCTTATTTTTTTGACCTGTCAACATTTATAAACATCTACCCGACCTAGCCCTATCCTCAACAAGTTGTTTAGATCCACGCTTAATAGAGCGAATGTCCAAACTTCGACAAATACAATCGGAAGATATTCATCCCATAAAGGAAGTTCTCGTTGCCAAAGAATTTCGCTTTCAGGAGGTAGAAGTTGACTCGAAACCAGGCAAACGCTTTCTGGTACAATACTTTACCGGTAGTCGTGCTCGAGAGGTTAGAGATGATCTTCCTCTTACCTCCCTGAAGTAATTCATTTCAGAATCGGGATCGAGCTCTTCAATTGAACATCCAGGCAATGTAGAACAATTTTTTCCTGTCTTTCGTGTCTCACAGCATTCTAGGCATCCGGGCTTGCTTCATGTTTTTGGCAAATCACTGGACTATGACAACGACTGGATTGTATTCTACGATGGCGTGTCACTTCCTTTTGTTCAAAGTTGAAAGGTCCAGGCGCTAACGTTTACTTAGGCGAGGCAAGGCCCGCAGAACAGCAACTTTCCAGTGCACTTCTCGGCTCTGACACTAATGCTGTGGTCCGTCAAGGCATCTCTTTGATTGGCAATATTTCTGTGAGTAATTCGTCTTCAACACCTAGCGTAGCCTGACCAACATGAAATCAAGTCTGCCCTCCAATTCCTTTATGATCAGTTCAACGTATCCGGCAGTGCTCAACTGTACAACACTTCGCTGAAGGTGCATTCTAAGTTGAGATTAGATTGTGTAAGGTAGTTATTTATATATTTCTAGGACTTTGTGGTTTTTGCAAAGTTTAACGGCCAGTATGCCCTTGCGCTTACCCCTGGCCACCACGAATCGAAAGAGGACTCAACGGTTATTAATGTGACGTTGTTACAATCAGTGTGCTCCGAGGTTGGTGCAGCTGCTCTTCATGTTGTTTGGCATTTATCCATGGCAATCGTAGACGCTGACCCAGGCAACCATAGTAGCTCATCGTACGATTTTCGTAAGAAATTAGTGATCTCAATCAATCTTTTCTCCAGGAGATAAAGCGATTCAGAACAAACAGTCCTTCATTCATGAAGTTTTCAGTGATGATACAGGTATGTGTATAAATATGGTGATTGTCTCTCTGTTCAATTCTCCTAGATCTATCCATTCAAGATCCCGATTCGTCACATCCTGTCACACTTCGTCCTACGCTGTCTCATTCCATACCTTCATGTCAGGACGGCGCCGATCAACATACCATCAAGGAGGGAACGGATCTTCGGCTATACTCTTGGCAGAAAGATACTTCAAATCTACATTCGCTACAGTCAATTTCTGAAGACTTTATAGAATCACTGCCAGGCGCTGCAAGCATTCGGAAGAACATCCAGCTCGTAACTCATCTAGATGGACTCGATTGCTCAAGCATCCTTTGCCCAGGCTATCGTAGGGATGACATTAGAATGTCTCTCTCTATTCAGGCGTGTGCCGTCTTTGTATATGATACCCCACAACAAGGCGAAGTTTGCAGAGCTTGTGGGAAGGAGCATTTCAACAATATTTCAACGATGCACGACATTGTTTCAGCCCCAGGTCTTCAGTGGCAGGGGAGTGAAACTGATCGAGACGGACGAGTGAAATACGGGTCGGGATGTGGTCCTTCACGTGAGCCGAATGCGAGCTTCACCATCTCGCCTCCTTCACCCTCTGCACCGTGCGATCAATCTGACGGCATTGAATCTGCGACTTCGCAACCAGAGTACAATACAGCCTCGCAAACTGATACTGTGAGGCGTGTGGAGATCTCCTCTCCCGAACGTGTTTACCCTGCCCAAACCGAGCTCAAGTCGCGCAGGAGATACACATGTACTGTCTGTGATCGTTCTTTTACGAATAGTGGCCATTTGACCCGTCATGGTTACATCCATACTGGTAAAAAGGTCTGCCAATATTTCTCCATAGCTGATTTCTCGGTTGTAACTTTTTATTCAGAAATATGCATGCCCTTTTCCGGATTGTAAAATGCGGTGCAGCCGCCAAGACCATCTTCAGCAACAGTAGGCCTGCTTGCTTATAAAAGAATTCAGCTCCACCTCTAAATCCCTTTCAGCTATCGTACTCATCTCAGGGCTGCTCCCAGGCAGAATATGTCGAAGGCTCAGCAAGCGACCAGGGTTGTTGCCCCCGCCCCACCTCTTTCCATGGCTTCGCTAGACAATGCCTCGCCGCCACGATCGGATGCAGGTAGATCTGCATCACCAGGTACAATTTACGGACCCTCTTACTCACGTCCCCTTTCTCCAGGGCGCTTCGCCGCAGATCGACTGCCTCCGCTCAATACTCATTTTGCCACTCGTGTGCCATCGCTGGCATCAGATATCCTTTCGTTGAGCACCTCTGCCTCCGCTCAGCATCCGCAGCTCCCACCGATCCACGTTCCACCATCACCTATAGACGCTGCCAATCCCATTCGTCTTCACATCAGACGTCGACCAGTCTGTGCCAATTGTGGCACTACTGAGACGCTACTTTGGAGAAGAGGCGTTGCCGAAGAAAACAAGGACAAGTTGTTCTGCAACGCTTGCGACTTATAAGACAGGGTGGGCGCAAATAATATCCTCACGCCAATTATGGCATTTTGTGAGCCGACCCAGTGCGTCGCAGCACCTGTGCAGTCTTTCGTTTCGTATTTTGAACTATGACAATAGTATTATGCTTAAATTGTTGTTTTCTTCCATTTCTAATTGATATTTGGGGTTGGTAGCTTACTCTTGGGATCTCATGTCAAAACTATAATACTCTTCGCTCGAGCAGTAACTTTAACATTTGAGCAGAGAGTAATGAAACGTAGGTTTTCAGGGCAGTTCAAGCGTAAAATCAGGCTTAGGGGGGGAATATAGCTGGGCGTTGGGGAAGAATGACAGGCTGGAAGCACATCAAGTCTTGGCCTTCACGCCAAGCTAGGACACTGTGTAGCTATAGGTATCATAGCTCATGGAAGCTTGGTAATTTAAGCAACATCAGTGCTTCGCCGTAGAACATAAGTCTATCCTCCTGACACCAGTAGTTCATCACAAGGCTGTAGAGGTGTTCGTGATGAACGGAAAGCAGTAGGATCCTGAAACAGTAAATCAAATAGAACTACGAATATCCAGCAAATTTCAGAAGTACGAAGTAAAATATCCTGGAGTCCCTGACTGTCCCTACAAGAAAGGATAAATAGATAGCAAATCAGGTCGTAAAGGTTTCCCCTCATCCCAGCCCAACAAATCCACCCATTGCCATAGCTGCACTATTATAACCATGCTGTCCTCCAGATCCGGATCCCAACCCTTCAGCTAACAGCCTCCTCCTCTTCTCCCAGTCTTTTAATGCTCCCAAAACTTGACCAACTTTCTCTGTCCTTCCAACTCTAACGTCATTAATGCTCACGCTGCCCATCTTTACATCATTGTCCAGCAAAAGGTCAAACAGCTTGACCAAGCCATCCAACTTGTCGTCGGTAAGGGACGTGGGAAACGCCGAGTCCGGGACTGGAGGAGATGACGACGCCCCCTTGATGTGTTCACCAGTTCGGAGGAGGTGAAGACCGGTTATGAGCAGTGGAATTGGGTCCGCGCTTGGGACGGCAGAGGTAGAGGGTGAAGAAGGTGGCGGGAGGGCGACGTGAAGTTCGGAAGGAAGATGAGAATTTGCCCAGTCGATCAACTCGTTGTCGATTGTTACTGTGGAGGTGGCGTTTGAAACGACGCTCTTCACGCTCCTCTTCCTCGCAGGTCGAGCGGGAGTGGAATCCTGCTTGGGTGTCGATGGCGGTGAAGTCGAGGTGGTTGCCTTGGACATGACTTCAAGGGTGGGAGATTCTTCCACAGCCAAGACGGCCCCTTCTCCATCTCCTTCCCGACCCGTCAGTCCCATTAACACCTGTGCATCTCTCGAACTCAATTGATTCGGGTTCTCTCTTCTCCACGTCTTTTGAGCTCTGTCTCGTTCCCCTGGACTCGGTGGACGAGGAGGTGGATTCATCGCTTGTGCGACGAGTAACGGGATAGTACGCATATTGACAGAGGAGATGACGGGTCGTGTGTAATCGCGGCCAATGGTGGCTTTCATGATGGCCTTCATCCATCCTCGTATTATACCCTTATCATCGCTAGGGAAGGGAAAAAAGGTCAGACGAGTGATGGGTCAGAATGTGGGAGAGGGGAAGAAACTCACGAGCAGAAGAAATGTTTCTTCCCATTATCATGCTCAATTTTGAACCCATACTTCCCAGGGTTTAAATTTTCATCATAGGTCACCTTGAATCCCATGATATCAATGAATGCCTTCACTTTCCGCTCCTAAAGACAGGAAGAAAACAAGTCGGCATCAGAACCTCGAAGAGAAGGGCAACAAGAATAAATAGAAGAGAACTCACGTTCTCTGATCTCAGAATATACAGCCCTTTATCCTCCAATACGAAGAATCTCAACTTCCATCCTCCATACTTTTCCGCATTTTTCCTCATCCAACCTGTGTAATCTGGCCCTCCAATCTGGTCGATTGCTTTCGGTAAGGTAGTAGGAGACTTCGCAGTTGGGGCTTTTGGTTTCGCCGAGGTCGTGGGTGAGGTCGATGGCGAGATAGCTATATAGTAATTGAAGTGAGAAAAGGTGAGGAGAGGATAATGTTAAAAGGCCCACCTGGTTTCTGAGAATTGGCAGTCACAGCAGAAGACAAAGGACTTGCATAAGAGCTTGTTCTCTTTCTCAGCATATTTGGTTTTTCCTTCTCCTTCTCTTTTGCCCCAAACTCGCCTCCGACGTCAGTTGCTTCTCCGTCCACAGCATCCTTCTTGCTACTGCTGCGAAGAGAAGGAGTCGAAGGCCGTGTCGATGATCCTCGCGTATGGAATACGCTGAGATGGAAACCTCCGCCTGAGGGAGACGATGCTTCCGAATCAGAAACGGCACCGCTATCTTTCGGCACTTCCTTTCGTTTAGGTTTCGATTTGGAAGAGGACCCAAACGTGCCGAAGAGAGAGGTTCTATGAGCCGTGGGAGAAGGAGAGCTAAGACTTGGACGTGGTCCTGATCCCGTGGATTTTCCTGTTCAAGAAAAAAAAAGTTTAAAGTCAATGAGCGGGACTTCTTGGATAGAGAGAGCCAGCGAACCTTTTTTACTCGAACCATCGAAACTATTCTTCCGACTATGCACCACCCCTATTCCTAAACCGACTCCGCCAGAATCAACGCTCCCTGTCCCTTTCTTGTGCTTCGGGGATGCCAATGACGGAGGTCCTTGGAGAATAATTGGATGTCCATCGTCGTCTTGCATGAAATGAGTAGAAGAGGTTGCACTCAATCTACCGGAACATATCAGCCTTGATGGTAAATAAATAGGGACTCTAAAAATGACTTACGGCTCTTTTGTACTGCTCCTCTTACTTCCAGTGTCACCCTTCAAAGAGAGAACTCTCCTCCACCACTCCTCCCAAAACAATCTCCTCCTAACACTCTCCTTCTGACCAGCTCCGGCGCTATCCCTCTTGTCCACAGGTGACGAATCATACGACCCCACTGGAGTCAAACTCCTTCCATCTACACTCCCACCTCCACTCCCGCTGAATTGCGACGCAGCAGGAGTCAACGGCTCCTTGTCCTTCTTCTCGCCCTGTCCTGCGGCTTCAGCTTTCGCCTTCTCAAGCGAAGCTTTGAGGTCGGCGATCGCATTCAGCACTCGGACCCGCTTTCCAAAAGCTAAGATTCCAATTTCTTCTTTCAGAACTTTTAAATCATCTAAAGAAAGAAGCACGTCGCCAGTGATGTCTTGTTCGATGAACTTTTCGAGGACATCTTCGCCGAAATGTTTGGAGCGAAGCCATGTGAGTACATCGGGAAGTGACCATGTGGTTGGGTCAGGGTTCGCAGGTGGAAAGGTTGCTGGTGGAGAAATTGCTGGCGGTGAATTTGGCTCGCTGGAGGGCGGTGAAGGGGAGAGAAGGAGGTGCGCAGGTGTGGTATGAACAGGTGTCAGTGTTGCTGTAATCTTATTGATGGCAGGTATGGGCGCCGCCACTGTTGGTTCAGGTGGGGGAGGGGGAGAGTCAACACCCACTGGTTTCTGATCGAGATAACTTGCAGGAGAATCAGATAACCTGGCTGACGCAAAAACATTCTGGACAGGTAGGACCTCCCCCTCGACTGCTGGAACAACAGGTGTTGGCTCTCGTTCGTGCTCCAACAGAGAAGACTCTTTAGTCTCGTGTCCCCAAGGGTGTTCTTCATCCTCGTCATCAGAAGGTTCTGAATCCTCTTCTGAGTCACTCATTGGTATGTGGATAGGTGGCGCAAGCATTGGGATATGCTTTTCTCGAACCAATTGTGTGTCCTCTTCGTTTTCTTTTTCCTGCTCGGCCACAGCTAACTTGGCCTGTTCCGCCAACTTTGCACGAGCCTCGCTATCCCAAACTCCTCCCACAGGCTCGTGATCGTCGACGCTCATAGAAACAACAGACGTTGTTCGCGAGCGGAAGGAGTAGCCGTCGTCGTCTGCTAGGGATGCAATAGCACGTTGAACTTCGCCCTGGCTTGCTTTGGGAGCGTTAACGAGGGATGATGAAACAGAGGGTATTCGATCGTGTGAAGGGTCCGACAATGGGACGAGGGGTTTCGCTGTAGGTGGAGGAGTCGTGGACGGCTCAGAGACTTCGTTCAAAGGTGTCAAGGCACCGTCGTTGTCTCCTTCGATCGAATTGGCGTCTGCTGGAGTTGTATATGATTTTGGACATAATCCCACGGCTCCTGTACTCAGGTTCATTCCTAGCTAATATTTGAAGAGCATAAGAATCCAAGAAGAAAAAGTATAAAAAAACAAGAAGCAAACTTAACCACCATCCATCTCCAAATTCATCGTCTCTCTCTAAAACTTCGATGATATCGTTAGGCTTGAGCGTAAGCTCGTCTTCATTTGGTGGCTCGAGTTGGCGAAGCGCATAGACTTTGTCGGGCATTTAGCAGACGGGGAATCGCATGAAGGAAGAGAGGGATGTTTATCTCTAAGTAGCTTGCTCCTCCGTGCGTCCTGAGAGACGTCCTAGTATGAATATTAGAAACATATGAGAATCAGAAAAGATCCAAGAACTGACTAACGATGTGGGGGGTATAGTGAAGTTCGGCGGCTGTTGCGTGAATTGTACCAGTGTCGTTGGTGTGCTCCTTTGCTTGAGGTGAGCGTTGAAAGAAGTTCGTGGTCCTAGAATCTGAGAATGAACGGTGTAACAATTCGTCCCGTTCCTTTTCTGGAGAACCACGCCAAAGAGAATCGCGGAATTCCAGTTCCTTGGAACATGACCCGGATATGGCCGACAAGCGGCGGTAGTCGAACCTTTGGCGCCTCACAGCCACAAAACCTGAGCGCTAATCAAAGTGACCAAGATGCGTTTTAGCATAAGAGTCAAACCTAAAGGTTCGACAATGATCGTCGCATGACGCAAGCCACCACAAATTCTGACAAACGCGTTGACTGCCCCTTTTGTCCTGCACCCATCTTCTACGAAATGCAGTCTTCCTTATCGACACGCACTTCTCAAGTTCTGATACCTTGGATGGGAGATTTTCAGCTCTTCTTTCATCATGTATCCCTCTGGATTCTACACGACCTTCTCCCTGCCTCGCGTCCTCGCAGGTCCTGGTCACCTAGGCGTGGTCTCCCGGTCTAACTCATAAGAGAGACATCTTGGGCTATGTCACTCCAGTGCGTCTGTTATTTTTCCCACTTTCGGTTCTCTCAGTCACTCACCTTGCTAGGACTTAGGATAGGAAAGTTTCGGTGGACACTCAGGTTAGAACCCATTCAGACGGAGTGTGGATACCCCCTCTGCCACTTTCCTAGCTTAAAAAGCCTCTGGTTATTTGGGCGTGGGCAACGCAGGTCGAAGCCACTCGTATTCCAGGTTACTGCCAGACCTCTACCCCGACCCTCAAGGCTCCGCCAGATGCCCTACCCGAACCCAACGAGAAAGTCGTATATCACCTCCATGGTGGTGGGTTTACATACTGCTCTGCTCATTCGTCAGATACAACAGCCAACATTCCTCGTTCCCTCCTCCAACTTCCTGCTCAGAACATAACACGCAGTTTCAGCGTCGAATACTGTCTCGCATCTACCAAGCCTTTCGACGTCATCCATTCATTTTCCACTGCCCTCATAGACTGCCTTAGCGATTATCACTATCTCGTCCGTGATACCGGTTACAGAGAAGAGAACATCCTTGTCGTTGGCGACTCAGCTGGTGGGAACCTGTCCATCGCCTTGACCAGATATCTTTGGGTTCTTGATTCTCCCCAACTCAAGCAACTAGGGGCACTTCTCCTTCTTTCACCTTGGGTTGACCTGGGCAACTCTCATGCTACCCCTGGATCCAGCATTCTCACCAATTCAGCTTCAGACTATAACATCTCCGAACCTTCTCCAAGCTGGGCCCAAACAGCTTACCTCCAGCCTCATGGATACGGGATCGCAGATTTCAACGAATACATCTCTCCAGCATCATTGGTCCTTGGAGTTCGTTCGAGAGTCATTGGCTCGTACCGAGGTTGGCCAAAAACTTGCTTGGCTGCTGGAGGGGCAGAGCTGCTATTCGACGAGATTAGGACCCTGAAGGAAGACAAGGAAGACGACATGGGTAAGGATTTGTTGTACGTCGAGAAGAAGGATGCTTCCCATGATTGGCTGCTTTGGGATTGGCATGAACCGGAGAGGAGACTTTGGCTGACATTGAGCAATGGCTGGTGACATTATAAATTCCGTGCGCTTTCAATATCCCATAACGCCATTATGTATGTATATTGAACTTGTAGTACCGGTGACACGAAGCACTCAATTAATTACCGTGAAAAAGTATATCGACCACACCATTTCATTGGTGCTCTCGGAACTATGAGAGTTTGTTTGAGAAGGTTCCCCTTCTTCCATCTCTCCTGTATCCCCTTCCGCACCGCTCCTGGAGACTTTCCCCACAGCAAGGAGCGTTATTCTACTTTTACGTGCATGGACTATGTCGTGTGCGCATCCAAATTTTGCGTAGTGCATTCAATGAAGTTATACGTTCAATATAACTACTACTCTAATATCCTGTCCCGGCGTTGGGACCTGAATCCCATATCCTAAGATATAATGCATCATTATTAGTTCAAGTATCAATACAGAAGAAATGTTGGTCTGAGGAATGGAAGGAAAGTTGAGACGTCAGGAAAGGGCTGTTATGTCCAGATGGATGAGCCTGCCCTAAATCTTCAGAGTTGGTTCACAGTGATTGACTTGACTTGGACACAACATTACAAGGTTTTGGCTTAAACAAAAAGTATCGTAAATGTGTACATAAATGTCCGTCCAAGAAGAAAAGTCCATGAGAATAATATGTAAATAGTTGGGAGGGAGGCAAGCTCAAAGAAGTAAAAAGTTCAAACCAAAACCCAGTCTCTATGCATGCTAACATGCTCGCCGTCGAGCTTCGGTTGCTGCCGGATATTGCCTAAGCCAAGACCAATGTATGGCAATTGTTATCGGCCGAATGCCAAAGGAAGACGACAAACATCGGATGAAGGAGCACGTGCAGGCAGCACATGTTGTGAGGCAGCCAGAGGCCCAGAGGAAGCCAAGAACTTGTGTTTTGTCGGAGACTATGCTGAGCCAACTGAAGGAGGTGAAGTGATGATGGATAGTTCCGCGTTGCCTCTGTCGTAGTATGGCCTGAATATTGAGCATCTCGCACTGCTGCTGGATGTAACGACACATGTCAACGTAAGTCAGCCATCCAGGGAGAGGACAGGGCTCTTTTCGAAGGAAGGGGTCCTGGAAGTCTCGAAAATCCAGGTGACCAGGGACATGGAAAAGGGGCCGCTAGAGAACTTCTCTCCTATGGGTGAGCATATGGCGAGGACTCGGCCGGATAGTGGCAGTCAACCCAATTTTCATCTTCTGTGACATGCTCACAACCACGGGTTCCTCATCGATTAACCCAGTATCCATCATATGCGTTGTCGAATCTCGGTAATTCGAATCAGAGCCATGGGATCCCGAGGCCCATACCTGGTCATTGGCGCCAGCTGAATGTAGAAGGCGCAGGTATGCTAGAGGAGGAAGCGCACAGAGGGAGAGTACGAGGAGAGGAAATGACAGAGTGGTTCAAGAACGCGTGCCTTGAGGGTGACCTTGAAAATTCGACCAAAGTACGCGAGACGATCGCGGATGGTTCTGCAGGCTCGCTCAACAGTCTCTCGCCATACTCATCCAGCGTGGTCGAGAACTCTGGACTGTTTCGACTCTTTTCACCTCCGTCATATGAAGCCAATCGAATGCGTCAGCCAGCCAGTGAAAGACATGCTGACAAGTCTCTCGCCGTTGGTAGAGACAGTCCTGGTCGAAGCAGCGCGCTCGGGCACTCGTCGCGATCCCACGAACGATCAAGGGCGCTATTCTCTTCCACTAATTCCTCTCGCTTCAACTGTACAAGTCGTAAATCAATGCCCAAATCTAAAGGTTGCACTCCTCCGCCACCAATCATTGAAGTGTGCTGCTCTAATCCACCGGATGGGAAAGGGAGTGGGAGAGAGTGCAATTCCACTATTGCAGAAGAACGACCGGGTTTGGAACTCGATGAGGACGTAGCAAGTGGAGGGGCTGAAATGATCGTGTGCTTGCTTCGAACCGCCTAGGAAACGAATGTTAACGGACTGAAGACCCCGTATAAAGAGGAAAAAAAGGCACCTTGTCCTTGATGAACTGGTTTTTCAAAGGAGCTACACGCGTTCTCCGTGAAAAGATTCTTCGTCATGTTATTCGTCATCCACAGGTCTCGTCGTCCAAGCCAGCCCATTCCACAAAGGAATCAGGCTGCCCATTTCCGTTATGGCAGCAGTATTCTGGAGTGGTAATCTGTCTCTCTTGACCAGAGATCAATTATCCTTTTCAATAACAGATTCCTCTTCACCAATCGAAGTAGACTGTATCTTAGACATAGGCGGAGAAGACAGAGGTAAGGCCAGCGGCACTCATTCGGCGGTCGGCGGCCTATGACTGCTGACACCTAGAGCAGGCGAAGGGAAAGGTAGTTTGGTAACAGGACGGGTCCAGTCTCCCCAGCACCAGATGAATCAAGGGCTGGCAGTTGGGGATGAGGTGGAGGAGGTAAATTGGGAGGAGATCGTTGGAGTGGGGCACTCGCTGAGGCACTTTTTTGATTTAAGCTGGGCGAGTCCTGGACTAGTTCCACTGGAACGGTATACAGCTGAAACTTGAAGCTGAGTTTGCAGCGCATCCCGTGTTGCCTGGAGAGACGGCGGGGCGGAGGGACGATATACTCGCATCTGAAATGCCGAGAGTATGAACAGCGAGAGGAACGGGAGAGGACGCAATGGGTGGAGAAATCCCGTCGGAGGTGGGGGATTGCAGTCTTGGTGGGAGCGCTGGCAATGAAGCAAGATCTAAATTCGCAAATAGCGATCAGAAGTAAGAAAAAACGAAGAAATGGGAACTACCTACTTGGATGACCATTCGCTCATGCATGCGTCGGCAGGTGCTGTTTCACCTCTAGCAGAACCCGGTCCACAATGACGGTGCCTCTTTTATCCTTGTTGTGCTGCTCATGTTTAACTCCCTCCTTTTCGTACTTGTCTTCGTCGAGATCAAGCGTGAACGGCTTAAGAGGAGGATGGCTCGAGCGGTTGTGGCATCGGGAACAGCCGGTTTCTTCTTCTCTAGAACAATAATATCCTTCTAGCTAGCACGGCCATCTTCCTCCTCATGGTCTTCCTCGTCGGTAGCTGCAGTGGAAGATCTACGCCCGTTGAATGAAAGACACTTTCCAGTTACTGCGTCATAGCTAAGGGCTGGCGGAAGGAGGACCTAGTCCCAATCCCCCGAGATCGCTCCTTGGCCTCTTGGAGTATAAACGATGAGGGGGTCGAGGCAGAAGCGAAAGAGAGCTGTATGATGATGATGCAGAAGACGAAGATGCGGATGCACGACGTGCTGGTTCGCTGGCGACTACCAGGGTATCTGAGGAACCCTGTTTTAACTTCTAGTAATGGATTGACTTATATAGGAGCCTGGAGGAGGAGATACCGCTCTCGAAAGTCCTAGAGGAGAGGATGTATACGTCGGACCTAGCGCTGAAACCGCTCTGTGAAGACTCGCAGGAGTTTGCGCGTTGTTGACCCATCGTGTGCGAGGAACAGGAGGAATGTCGTTCACGGAATACGGATCTGGACGTCGTGATTCGTCTGAGAAGAGGCGAGAGAGAGACGGTGCGGCACACTAGTGACGCCCCCAGGTTCCCAAAGATACGTCAGGGCATTCCCGCCTCCTAAGAGGCCATACTGCAGCGGCAGTATGAGCGCATCGATCTAGTACACTGGGGTAGTGGCATGAAGCAAGGCTAGGCGCTGATGAGGCTGGATTCGTATTCGCAATGATGGGTGACGTGGTGCGGAGAATGACGAGTATGAGACTCGAGACAGTGGTCGGATGCGTTGAAGTTCGAGAAGAAGAGAGATGTGGCGGCAATTAATGAAGAGGAGGCGGAAGGGAGCGAGATCGAAAACAATGTGGGAAAGGTCTAGTGGCACTGGTTTCACTTGGCTCGAATGAAGAGAATTTCTCCTCCATAAATTTAGATGAGGTAAGGTGAGTCAGCCAAGAAGCAGCAAGGTCGAAACATCTGTTAAACAAGGTGTTAGAAGCTGCAAACAGTGACAAATGAAGGGACATGATCTTACTTTCATGGACGAAGATATGGTATTGGTACTTTGAGGGCAAACGATGCTGGCGTCCTCCGACGTATGCACCTTTGACAACCGTGCGAACTTCATGACCGAAAGCCAAGATATCCAGGGAGGTAGACATGATGATGAGTCGATTTCAGCAGGCTTCAACGACTTCTCGTCCCGGTTTAAACCACGGCCTGTCCCAAACCCACATAAATGAAAGCTAAGGGCCGCTCCGGTGGACCACAGTCCCGCCGAGGCATAGAGCAGGCGCTAGCAAACGAATGGGTGGTCGGAACGGCAATGCTGACAGAAAAAAAATCTTCCGAGCAGTCCCCATCAGACCAACGACTCGACTAAGCACGCCAAGTAACAGGAAGGCGTGTACCTTGAACGACTCCTTTTGGTTGATGATTTCTATGTTGGAATTCTCGTGTGAGTCGCACATGGAGAGGACTCGTGCGGTGATGGCGTGAAGGAACCAATGGTCATTTAGACGCCTGTAGGAATTCCTGCTTCCAACCATATCATCCATTGGACTGTCCACTATGGCCGTTGATTCCACCACTGCGATCGTGTTTCCCTGTCTCTCAATGTATGATGTCCCAGGAAAATACCGCAAGAAAACGTAAAAATCAAAGGGTAGCTCAAAGTGCGTGTCTTTCTATTACGTTGCTTGTAGTGGGCTGGTCTAACGAGAGCGAAGATTCCTTGTCCGACGAGGTTACTAACTTTTAGTTGATGTTTTCCCTGGCATTTGGCGGACATTGGTCCATTGGAAGAGCGTCCAGCTTTGAATTCCTCGGGTCAAACGCCATATATTGGCCAGCACCATGGCAAGAAGTCGTTGCTGGGTTCTGGAATCGACACGCCATTATAGTCGTTCCCTTCGAATATCTTGAGCTGAAGACATGAAGTTTATGGATTCCATGTGGAACAGCCAGGAGACGCTAGCATCACTATGCCACGGAACTTCCAACACAATGTTCGTTGATCACGAAGAGTACAGACGCTCTCCTTTTCTGCTGTTCGTAGTTTCTAACACTTTTTTCCTCCAGGTATACTGACCTTCCCGCATTCTAGATGGCTGGCTTCACCTCAGCTACATTTATTGAAGAAAGACATTCTCTCCAGTAATGCTAGGAGATGTCACTTGGCCCTCTTATCTCTTTTCTACACCAGTTGTGGCCGGATTTTCTTGTCCCGTGTCTTCCTCTAATGCCATCACTTCTCCCGCCCTTCTGACGACCGGAGAGTCCAACGTTCATCTCCAGTCCCATTCTCAATCAGTCCCCGAACCAACTCACCCATCCTTGCGAATCCGAATTCACCAGTCTCGTCTCTCTCTCTCGCAAGCTCCCAGGTGCCTCTCTCCGTCTAAGCCTATATTTCGTGAATGATGTTCCACCAATTCCTCACATAACTGCTGGCTAACACCACGTGAAACCCAGCATTTCGTCGTTGAGCTCTTAGTGCTCGCTTCAACGTGCCCCCGCCGTGTTAGACCTTCCAGATTTCCCTCTCTAGAATTCTCTGTCAGTCAATCTATCACCATGAGCCACAACTGGATGCCCGGAAACCTGGTAGTTGTCCACCGCCCCATACTCTGCGTTTCCGCATCCTCTTCGCCCCCCGTGCCATCATAAGATATTGACTGTGGTCCATCTCCCTTTTCCCACCTTTACTTCTTGCACGAAAACTCTCAGCTGGGAACCTTCTTTCATCAAATGGTGGCCGACCTCCAACCACAACTATCGGGAATGACGGCAATGAGGATAAAGCTGGATGGAGGGCTATTGCTCGGGAAAAAGCGGAGCAAAGTTGTTCCTGATCAGCAGGGAAAACTCAAGGAAGCACCGAGACATGCTCCTCCTAAGCGGCTCACTCCTAGTGTTTGCGAAAACGGGTAAGAAGGGAAGGAGAGAAACCGAGAATGGGCATATTGGCACTAATTCGTTCGATACCTGCTCTGCAAGTTTTTCCATTAATGCGTGTGCTCTTTATATTACTTGATGTGATTCAAGCTAATCCCATTTGCTCTAGTTCTGTTTCTCGTCACAGTTTGAGCGAACAGTGCTTCATTGGTATTTACTCAGAATCTACAAGTCAAGCTTCCTTTTACGTAGTGCTTTGGCCGCTTGCTCTTTCGTCACAGTATGGTTCACTTGAGTAGTCCACTTGTTCGAGAGGTCGAGTCCTTAAGCTACCTTTCCCGTTTATGTAAAACCATGCTCTTCTTTCCCTACGAACAACTTTGTTTATTTGTCTTGAGATACATCTCCCTTATAGCACTCATGGATAAGGAATGACTTTAGAAGTATGCGAACGCTTACGAAAGTGATAGAAAATGAAAAGGTCCCATAGGTATGTTAAATTTTCGGTATGGCAAACTCGATATCCATGCGCTGTTTCCCGCCTCATCCGCTATAACTTAAGCTTCCGCACGTTAATTATGATATTCTCTTCGTTTTTATAATTCCTCGTTCGTCTTGATACGATATTTTCTTGTGTCCTTACTCATACTTATATGTATTGACTTTTACATTTATTCGAACATTTACTTACTTTTTCATTACCGAATCGCATTTCTTTCGCATCCCCTCAAAAACTCATAAGTTCAACGCCAGAACAAAGATGTCAGTCGAAAACCATGACTGAGCTCATCGTTATAGCTTGATCAGAATGTAACCCCATGATCTCAATGATTTTTCTCCCATCGTTTCACTTAGAGTGCAATAAACACATTTGGAGCGGGAGAGTACGAGACCAGAGGGCCGTTGCAAAGGTTTTGTGTGGTGGTTTGTTTCACTTCTCTACAAGAAGGGTCAAGTTGCACGCTATTGTCACACCAGCTTGCACCGAGACTTGAGTTATTCACTAAGTCAATTAATTTCAATAGAAGATTTTCGCTTTTCTATTCTATAATAAACTGTCCTAAAGAAAGAGTTTCGCTACCACGCCTAGAGTGCAATCTAGACATGCTGTACTTTTTCGACCATAGCTTCACCAGGCGTTAGGCGTTAGGTATAAAGTTCGTCAAAGATGAACTTCATTCGTCTAGGTTAGGTGTTAGGTATTAAGTTTCAGAGCTAAAATGGGGGGATGATAGTTAGGACTCCAATACCCAATTCCGTGTCATTTTTGCTTCCGCAGCATCCGCCTCCCCTCGACTCTGTCCACGTTTCAAACCACATCAGCTTGCCATGAGAGTAGTGGATGCCAGTTGACTGTTAGGGAAATCCAAATTGTAACCTGGAAAATCGTGATTTCAGAAGCAATTTTTGATCAGTGTTTATTTTTAATTTGGTTATACTTTTTCTGAACTTCATACTCTCTGGTTAGGGGTTAGGAAATACCAAATAGCTTCACTTCATACCCCTTCGTTAGGGGTTAGGATAATATATGGTCGTAAATATACAGTGGTCGAAATCAGACATGTTGGAACATAAGCTGACACCTCATTCTGCTGCTCTCTAGCTTGAACCCTAAGCAGTGTTTTTGGGGAAGAGAGGACAGAATACATCTCCAACCTTGCCGCTGTGAAGATCGTATATGTTGAATCCACGTTCCGTGGTTTTGACATGGAGGCCTGGAAATTCCAGGTTTTAGAAATAAAATATGAAGTTAGGTGAGTTTTGTAATGAAGTTGTTTAGCTTTCATTGGGATGTCGATAGTACTGTGAAAAGCCCATTTTGTGGATGCCTGAAAGCATGTACTGGAATTCGGAAACAGTTGAAGCTCGGGATTACATAAGATACGTTCTACTCCTCCATGAAGTCACACATTCCCGGGACAAGCACGATGCAAGTGCCAGAGCACTATCTCCAAAACGATAATTCAAAATGAACTTCAGCAGAGGAGAGAAGAAGGATTAGGAGGAGGCGCGATAGGGAGGAAGTGTGGGAAGCAGGACCGCGAGGCGAGAGGGAGCTGCAGAATGCCTCAAGAACGCGTGTCTGTGGGTGACCTTGTAGAATCGGCTGAAGTACGTGAAACAGTCGTCGATGGTTCTGCGAACTCGCTCAGCAATCTCGCGAAACTCATTCGGCGTAAATGAGAACTCTGGGCTGTTTCTACTCTCTTCACCTCCGCGTTACGAGCCTAAAATCGAATCCCCATCCTGGCGATTGTCAGTGAAATATTCGATATGGAGTCTCTCGCTGCTGGTAGAGGGTACTGGTCGAAGTAGCGTTCTCGGACTCTCATTGCCGTCCCATAAATGATCGAAAGCGTTGATTTCTTTTACTTGTTCCTTTCGGTTCAAAGGTACAAATGGTGAACCAATACACTCATTTATGTCTGCGGAGTCATTCCAGAATTCCTCTGAGACTACGATTAGGTACGGTAACCCTAACCTTTCCTATAGCGAGGATTTGACAGCTTCAGATATTTGTGGGGCCAGCACGGAGAATTACTGTCGTTTGCAAAAATGTTGGCGGAGCACGAATTCGCCAAAGAAGATGTTTGCGCGCGAAATCCATGGCATCCTCCTTGTTGTAGGTTTTGATCTCGAGTCATAGCCATCACGATTTGATGGCGGTGAGTCTTCGTTGAGTCTTTCTTATTTGACTCCTACATGAGTCTTAACTACGTAGTATATAAAGTCCTTGTAAAATAGCGAATACAGAACGTTGTTTCCCACCAAACTTGCAACACTCCTTACGTCGAAATCTAAGGGAAGAGTTATGTATTCTGAATCGCATAATTTACGGCTACCATATCATGGTGAGAAACCCCGAAAATTCTGATTTTGAAATTTCAGCTGTTAGGACATGATCCCTGCACGTCTCGACGAATACTCCGCTGCAGCTCATGAATGTAGTACCATTGAAATCCCAGAAATGAGGCGAGTCCGACGATATCCAGTTTATGACGAAATTCGCATGTCTTGAATTTCTCACCTTTGGCAGCTTGCCGCCTGTGAAGGACGACACCAACCACAGTCAACTTAGACTCAAAATACATCTAAAATAGCATGGTTTAATCCGACATATCATTTGAAAAGTGCCTAAAACATAAATTTTTGAGGTTACTATCCGCCAACAATTTTGCAAACGACAATAAGTAATTTAACCATCCACGTGTTCATAGAATGAATACACTTGAGCTGGAATACGGTCTTAGAGTGCCTAACCTTGGTATTCGTCCTCTATGCTATGATGTCTATCCCTCATTGCAGGTTAGATGGACCTCCTCTAACCGCCGCAACCCTACTGTACTTTTACGACCATATGTTCTTCTAACCCCTAACCAGGGGTAAAAAATGAACCTATTTGACATTTCCTAACCACTCACGAGGGGACATAGACTTAGGAAAAACCTAACTACAATGACAAAAACTACCAAAATTTCTTGAAAAAAATCAGAACTTCATAGTTTACCGTACAATAGCATGCTAAAGCTGTGTATTTTAGTCAAGAGACTAGAATATAGGCTTATATAGTCTTCGCTTCAGTCAAATGTAGAACGACGTTTGTACAACTGCCCTCACGAGTCACATTTGTGCAACGTCACGCCTGTGACATCCAGAGTTGCTCTGGAATTCCGCCGTTTCTTGTGATGGGTAAGAGATGTACACATAAGGGGACAATTCTATACAATAGCACGGACTTAAAAAATCACTTCCCAACCTATCCTATGCCAGTGGTTCCGTTTCCCATGCTCCATTAACCTCTACAGGATCATGCACCAGTTTCCTGTGGGATTGTCTCATAAGCATTGCGTAAGGGACTGACGGTACATCTACATACATTATTTTTGACAAAAGCCTGCCAAGGAGACTGTGAACTATCTCTATGAGACAACTGTAGAGCAGAAGCGCAGTCAAGGAGATCGACGCCTTCTGAACATGTCTTGTAATATCTAACCCTAACCTTGACCAATGAACTTGAGACCCCTACCAAGTTCATACCTAACCCCTAACCCCCGGCGAACATATGGTCGTAAAAGTACAGTATTAGAGCTGTTCTTCCTTCAATAAATTGCGCACCGATGGGTATGTTATGTAGACGAGGCAGGTGGGAGAACAGGAGACGATGTGTGCCCTAGTGATATGTTCGATATCATCGGGCTGCAATGAAATGAGCAAACAGTACGGCCCCATACCGAGCATGACCGATATTGAGTATGGATGGTAAAATAAAATCATTTTCGAAACTAGTGAGAATCGTGATGCTTTCCCGCTTTTCGATTCTGAGTACAAATCATTAGGGTCGTTCATGCTCAGCCTAATCTAATTTCTAATTCTAATTCTAAAAGTTTTGCTAGCCCGGCGCCTGATTTGAGCTCGGTCAGTGTTCGGAATTGCACAGAAGTAACAAAGGGCCAGTCAATGTGCTGTAAGCCGCCCTAAGGCAGTCTTGAAAGCTGCGTGTTTAGGAGATCAATTAGATTTAGATTTAGAAATGTGCTGGAACGCGAAAGGGGAGCCTCACGCTCAAACTAATCTGGTTTCTAATTCTAATTCTAAAACCTGCCCCGCCAAATTTCGTCAGGGGCGCTCAGGGGCTGGTGCAGAAAAAAATAGAATTAGAATTAGAAATTAGATTAGTTTGAGCGTGAACGACCCTATTACATCGCTTGGGAGCATGGAGGAAATATCCTATGGAGCTTTATATCTCCAAAATCAAGCATCAATGAACGTACGACTCCTCGCATCAGTTTGAGGAGGTAAGGCTAAGCGAAGGAGGTTAGAAGAGACGGGTTTATGAGGTGGGGGATAACAGCTCAATTGACGGCTACACTGGGAAGCTTCGGTTATAAAGTGTGCTTGTGGGAGACGTTGCGTGCGAAGTTTGACACTTTTAATTTCTTTGGCAGGTATTACGCAGCGAGAGACATAAGTAGTTTCCGATTGATATTTGTACTTTTATAGTACCGTCCATTGTCCGTATCCGCGGTACTGGTATGGGACTGTACCATATGCTCATTTTGTTTCAGCCCCAGCCATCGTCTACACGCGGTACGGTCAAAAAACAGTCGTATTTGTGTCCAGCCGTATACGGTACAGACGGTGGGAAGCCCATGCTAGTGAGCGTGTGTATCTCACTTAAGGTGTCCAAACAAATCCCACCACATGTATGAATGCTTATTGAAGCTCTCCTTGCAAGTTCAGGTAGGAAGAGACAAGGAGTATGGCCACAAGTCTCACTTTTGACTTGCTTCTACTGAACCGGATCGCGCCGGGATACAGTATAACTGGATTTATTGTGCTTTTAAGTATGTAGGATAGTCTAATATACGGTTTCAGCTCTCGGTTCTCAGTACCTTCAACTCCAGCAAGCGCCTTTCTCCTTGGCTAGAACTTGGCTCGACTGTGCACTAATCGAATCAATTCCTACCTACGGAAGTAGTTCAGAGTCAATTCAACGAATGTAAAGAGCCGTTTGTGCAATTTACAAGGCAGCATCGAAGGGAGACGCTGGGGAGATCGAGGAGGTCGTAGGTGTCACATTGACACTGTACAAACGCAAGTTGGGAGAGGTGGTCTCACTAAGCCTCTTAGATGTCATTTAAGAGACTATTATATTGGGTGCGTATCTGCGTTTTGTGACCGAAACAGTGGGCGCTGGTACGCTCGCATGAGAAACTGCCCTACATGCGAATACCATAGCTAGGTTGCGCCTTTCCATGAGCCGCGAGTGAAACATTATCTAAGCACTTCTCGGCTTGGAACCTGCATTAAAATCGAGGCCTATACAGTAGTTTTGTAGTAGATAGGCCTGACATATAGCAGAGAGTCTGATTCTAGAAGATTCCTAAGCTTCCCGCCCACCTCTTTCTCTAAACAGCCCGTTCAAACAATCAGAACTCCTCAATAAACGGGCGAAATTATTGCATTAAGCTATTTTTCATCTAACAGTGATTATTATTGGGACAGTGAACAACAAGATGCAATACAAATACCTTTTGTTCGACCAACGCATGAACTCCACTCTGTCCCTGTCTGCATATCTGAGGTGTCGATAAATACCATTCCTCGTGGGCTTATAATATTGACCAAGCCTTGGGTAGGGAGAAATTGATGAAGATGGTGTGGTATCCACACCAAACGGCAGGCATGCTTATCGGTGACCCAACCATCATTCAACAGGAAACACTTCAAGGGTAAGAGATGAGAACTCCGTGGGAATGATAGAGTTTTCAGGATTCGAACAGGTGGCTTTCTAACAAGGTGGCGAGCAGCAGAGTTCAGACGAAGAGTGTGTTTATGCTCTTGAATATTAGCAGCATCCCATATCCGAATAGTGTTGTCATCAGACCCACTGACAATCTGAGAGCCGTCAGGAGAAAACCTGACGGATAGAACCCAGCTATCGTGCCCCCGAAAAGGTTTTCCAACAAGCCAGCCAGTAGCAGAGTCCCAGATCCGAATAGCGCCGTCAGAGGACCCACTGACTATCTGGGAGCCATCGGGGGAAAATGCGACAGAGTGAACCCAGCTGTTGTGATCGTATAAGGGATATACAACTAGCTCGAGGGTAGCAGCATCCCAGATCCTAATGGTAGCGTCATAAGACCCACTGACAATCCGAGAGCCGTCAGGAGAGAATGCGACAGAAACAACCACGCTGCTGTGACCTCGAAGGGGTCCCCCAACAGGCAGACAAGTAGAGGCATCCCAGATCCGAAGCGTGTTGTCAGAGGAACCACTGGCGATCTGAGAGCTGTTGGGAGAGAATGTGACACACCGAACTGACCTGTCGTGACCTCGAAGGGGCTCTCCAACGGGCTGGCATGTAGTAGCATTCCAGATCCGAACAGTGTTGTCATCCGATCCACTGGCAATATGAGAGCCGTCTGGAGAGAATGCCACAGACAAAACCAAACTGCTGTGGCCTCGAAGAGGCTCTCCAACGGGCTGGAGACTCACCATATCCCAGATTATAACAGTGTTGTCAGCAGACCCACCGGCAATCTGAGAGCCACTTGGAGAAAATGCAACGGAGTGAACCCAGCTGCTGTACCCTCGAAGCGGTCCTCCAATAGGCTGGCAAGTAGTAGTATCCCAGATCCGAACCATGTTGTCAGAGGATATACTGACGATCTGAGAGCCGTCAAGAGAGAACACAACGGACACAACCGGGTTATCGTGCGCTCGACGAGGCTCTCCAATAGGCTGGCGAGTAGCAGCATCCCAGATCCGAACAGTGTGATCGTCGGACCCACTGAGAATATGAGAGCCGTCAGAAGAGAATGCAACAGCCTGAACCCAGTTGTTGTGTCCTTGAATGGGCTCTCCAATAGGCTGGCAAGTAGCAGCATCCCAGATTCGAAGCGTGTGGTCGGATGACCCACTGACGATCTGAGACCCGTTCGGAGAAAACGCAACAGATAAAACCAAGCCGCTGTGGCCTCGATGGGGCCCTCCAACGAGCTGGAGAGTCACAGCATCCCAGAGCCGGACAGTACTATCGCCGGACCCACTGACAATCCGAGAACCGTCAGGAGAGAATGCAATAGACTCAAACGAATGGTCGTGACCTAGAAGGGGCCCTCCAACAAGCTGGCAAGTAATGGCATCCCAGATCCGAATGGTGTTGTCCCAAGATCCACTGACAATCTGAGAGCCATTGGGAGAAAATGCGACAGAAATAACCGAGCCGCTATGTCCTCGAAGGGGCTCTCCAAACGGCTGGATATTAGCAGCATCCCAGATCCGAAGCGTGTTGTCAGATGACCCACTGACAATCCGCGAGCCGTCTGGAGAGAATGTGACAGACTGAACCGACCCATCGTGACCTCGAAGGGGTTCTCCGATGAGCTGAAGAGTAGCAACATCCCAGATCCGAACTGTGTCATCAGCAGACCCACTGGCAATCTGAGAACCATCAAAAGAGAATGCAACAGACAAAACTGAGCTACTGTGGCCTCGAAGGGGCGCTCCAACGGGCTGGCGAGTAGCAGCATCCCAAATCCGAACAGTGTTGTCATCTGACCCACTGACTATCTGAGAGTTGCCGGGAGAGAATGAGACAGATAAAACCGAACTGCTATGACCGTGGATCACTGCTAACTGAGCAGGCCAAATCTCATCTCCACTAGATAGAATTCTCAGCACCTGCGGCACTGTGTCAAGATACCTTGCCCGAATAAGTGATGTTGACGGAGCCCACGGGAGTGCTGAGATATAAATATGGGGGTATGACTGGGAGATTGGAAGCGCAAACTGATTAAAGAAGTCTAATGCGTCTTGTGCAAAATCACTCGCGCCCTAAAATTGATAGTCAGCTTAACCAGATCACCAGTAGAATTAATATGGCCAACCGTGCTAATTCCCACTGCTCTCAAGGATGCCAACCCTTCCGTCGCCTCTCGAAAGCACCCGAGGATGCTCACCGCTTCTACCCAGTACAAAAACTGATGGTTAAAAAAGTCGTCAATTGGCTGAGCCATCGTCACCGCCTTGTCTTGACATTCTTTTAGGTGGGTACCCCAAAAGCATGAAGCGTACTGAAGCTCCTCTGAAAGAGCTTTGTGCAGCTCAGGAACTTCAGAGTTTAGCATGTAGGAAGATGAAATATTGCCCATGTTGAAGCGCAATTGTGCACGCATTATATTGAAGCATGAACGCATAAAAACAAGTTCAGCACGGCCCAGGTCTAGCTGGATTGGGAAGTCGTCCGAAAGGACGTAGTCAAAAAACGACTTATGAACAAAACGCAGGACATGAGTGGAGTCCATCACCGGTGTCAGCTCCTGAGCAATAAACTGGATGTCAGCCACTTCACTTGCGCAGAGCGATGACAGCGCGTTCGGTGTCAGAGGAATCCTTGTACAAACTAGAGCAGAGAAGAATGCCTGTTTGACCAACAATTCTTCTGATGGCAGCTCATCTTTCATCCCCTCGGTGTCCAGAAGAGGATTCAACACAGTGCGGTACAGGTTGTGCAAAGATTGCATCCGTCCTGGTTCAACAATAGCGTTATCGGTGCATACAGCCTGCAGAAATCGCTGAACAGGATTACGGAATTTTATTTTTTTCGCCATTTCAATAACTGTATTTGCCCATATGAACAGGCCTGAAGAAGCCTGAACGAGCATTTCCAGTTCAGAAGAAGAAGGGCGGTAACTGTTCTGAACGTTCTCGAAGCTGTGTTCGAAGAATTTTCGGATATCTTGAGTTGTCTTTGTCGACACCACGTCACCTACTGCCAGGCGCCGAATCCTGTGAGTAGGGAGGTTCAAATGCCGTAGCAGATTTCCCTGACTGCGACTCGCAATAAAAAGCTTGCAATGACGTGGCAGTCGAATCCATCTAGAGAGTAAGAGGCTGGCGAGATACTGCTGATCCTTGTCCGATTGACCAAATTCATCCATCGCATCGAGGACAAGAACGACAGGACTGCTTGAGTCACTTCCGACAGCAAGCGGACCGCAGACGAGCTTTTCGAACACGGTGGATGGGGCATTGTCGAGGTTGAAAGCATCTGAATTCGCGACTTGTACAATATTGTTCCCAATAGGCGGGCGGTTTTTCACCAGCTGAGATGCAATGCTCCGAAATAGGACAGATAAACCGTGCCGCGACGCGTCTTCGCGGCGAAAAAAGCACGAAGCCCCAAGAAGACCAGCTTCTGCCAAACGCTGCTTGAGAGTAATGCAGATGGCCGTTTTCCCCGTGCCGGGGTAACCGTCAAGCCAGAAGATATTGGGGGTATTGTCATCAACTTCTTCGACCCAGTCTTCTATGGGCTCAAGAACGTCTTCTCGAGTTCCCGAAAGGCATCCATCTTCTCGAGTGGGCTGAAAGATGTCGGGGGCGCGGATTTTCTCGAGCGCACGTCTTATTTCTTGAAATAGAGTTAGAATGTGCGTATAAATGTGTTGGTAAGGATAACCATACCTTCTTCATTTCGCAGATGTTCCACGTCTTTTCGGAGCCCGGTCTTTCCATCCTCTCCAGCAAGATTCCCTAGGCTGTCGCGTAAGTTAAAGCATCAACATGGATAGGAGCAAACATACCAAGACGCCGCATTGTCACCACTTGTTTACAACCCTTAATAGCACCGACAATTTCATCCACCATTGTAGAAACGTCCGCTTCCTGCAGGTATCCCATCACCAAGCTCTTGATCCTGGTCTTCGCTGATGGATCCGCTTTCTTTGGACGACAAAATAAGCAAAAAATGTCCCAGAACAAACTCTTGGTTCTGCTTTCCGCATGTAGATCATCCCTCACAGACAGCCGAAAGAAACAGCCAAGGTCCTTGAACTGTGACATGAGGTCTTGGCCAATCATATGAGAATCGTTCGTGGGGTGAGCGTTGTCTGCTCCAAGGTTAACGAGGCAAGCAAGGCCGAATTTGGGAAATGCAGAGGCGAGCTCCCTAACAAGTAGACGGGAGACATTGGGGAAGGCACATGATGCGTCGATGAACAGCTCGTCTCCAATAGATACGGCTGGAAAATGTTCCAAATCAGCTAGCGTCACATGGAGAGCCTGTCGAATGGTGCAGTTTGGACTCGAGTAAGTACGGATTTGGTAGGTGCGTAGAGTGCGGAGCGAATATGTGCCCCCTTTCGTATCGTTCAATACGGCGATGAAACTGGGCTAGGTGAGCCAAATAAAGCGGGTCTAGAACATAACGTACCACTTTGTGCCATCCTTCGAAAAGAATGGGGAGTCCAGATCAACTTCGATGCCACCTAGCTGATTCAAAATACGGTCCAACGCTATAGTGCAGTCGTTGTGGTCTTTGCGGGCCCAGCAATCAGCCATGAATAGTTTTTTGAATAGAATGTTGTGAAATCTGATAACTTGACCAACGGTCATATTGAGTCTAGCGAAGAGTATAGCGTAGAGACTCCAAGATGATAAATAGCCGGAAAGGGAAACGAAATTATGATCGCTCACCCGCCAATCCCACTTCCACCAATGACGTCAAACATTTCAATAACCCTTACACCATCTCCTTCAATCGCATCTTCGTTGTCCTCGGTGTACGCCCATCTATATGCGATTTGCTGAAGGAACAGTGGTTCCGACAAGGCAGCAGCGGGGAAGGAAGGTCCATCTATGTACGTAAGCCAACTTAATTAAGTCGAAAAGCATTTCCGAAACATACCAAGGCAGAGCACTCTGAGGCCATCACTGAGCTTAGTAGCACTTGCCATGCCTGCAATGTGTGGTCGTGGGCAACTGAGAGAGACAAGTTCGGCTTGACAGGATGCTCTTTCTCGGTTCCAGAATTCTCACGGTTTATATAAGGAAGGCAAGCCTCGCTGAGAATGGAAGGACCCTTAATTTAGCTCTTTCCTGCAGTAATTTGCACAGACAAACCCATGCAGGGTAATGTTGCAAGCCACTCAGCGGCAGACACAATGAAGAAGGAATTGGAGGATCATGAAAGGTTCGACCGTGAGGTAGCTTCATCTCAGGAACTGGCCTGGCTTCATATTTCATTTCGGAAACCCCAAATTTTCAGGACTCCCAGGCAGACCACCGGAACGTGGATTCAGCATGTATAATCGTCACAGCAAGGTCTAGGGTGGTTTCCAAATATCCTCAAATACAGCCTCTGCATTTGCCAGGGTGGAGGGCTCATAGAAGCGTCGTATTGAATTGGTATGTCCAGAGCTAACTGTTTTTTGATTGCTAATACTCTTCGCTCAAGCGATAACTTTACCTTTTGAGCAAAGAGTAAGACAAAGTAGGTTTGCAGGGACAGTTCAAGTATAAAACCGGGCAGGGGGGAAACATAATTGGCCTTTGGGGAAGAACGGCGGACTAGGAGCACATAAAGTCTTTGCCTTCGTTTGATTGATGCTAGGGTAGATCATTGCATAACATGCCTCATGTAAGCTTGGTAATGAAAACGAAATCAAGGCTCTAACTTGGAACAGAAGTTTACTTTCCCAGCAATAGTACTTCATCGCAAAGCCGTCGGGTATTCGTGATGAACAGAAAACAATAAAATCCTAAAATAGTAAATGAAATAGAACTATGAAAATCCAGCATATCTCAGAAGTACGCAGTAAAGTATCCTTCAGTCCTTGACTGTCCCGACAAGCGAGAACAAACTTGGTGTTCGTTCGAAAGTCGTTGGCTCGTACCGAGGTCGGCCGACAACGGCTGTCGGAGGAGCAGAGCTGCTATTCGACGAGATTAGGACCCTGAATTCAGACATGGAGAATGACATGGGTAAGGATTTGTTGTACATTGAGAAGAAGGATGCCCCCCCATGATTGGCTACTTTGAGAATGGCATGAGCCAGAGAGGAGTGAGACTTGGGCGAGCATGGAGATATGGCTGGCGACATTATAAATTCTGTGTACTTCCAATATCTTATTCCTCCTGTAAGTACATAAATTGGTACCATGTATTTGCAATATTGGTGACCCCATAAAGCTTGTTCGGCAACTGTGTTTGTGCATGCGCACGCGCAAATGCACGGAAGCACTAAAATAGACTTGTTTCTCATCTTCGCACAACCTGCCAACACTACCGTTAAAAGGTTTTTATATACTTACAGAGAGTTGAAAGGTCCCCCAATATCCTAGAATGCGAATGACAGCCAGAAACAAGTCGATTTTATTGCTTAGGAGTGCATTTGCGCGGGTGCACGCACAAACACTGTTGCTTAACAAGCCCTAAAATGCCCGAGTAAACATTTTCACAGACAAACCGCTCTGACAAATAAAAGAGGTTTTGAAGGGTTAAGGTGTATTGTGATATTATGAGACACAGAAGGATGTCGGTGCATTCAAAAGGGAGGCCGAGAAGTATCCTAACTCTCTCTTGAATATCAAGACGAAGCTGAGCTAGTCGTACGAATACGGCAGGATTCAGATTGAAAGCTCGCAGTGAGCCCCTTGGATTGTGGCTGTTATATGTTCAATGGTCATTATGGCGGGTTTAAGGTAAGGATACTCTAACCTTTTGCCCAAAGAAAGTATCAAATCACCGAAGGACCAGGATTCATATGCACGTCCATTGAAATGAGGAGATGAGAAGTAGGTCATTTTCAACTGACGATATATAAGTAGGGAGTATGGTAAGTCATTGAACGAAATAACAACAATGATACGTATGCAAAAGCTTGTTTTGGTCAGCTTGGGGCTAAGCGATGTAGGTGTGTGCCCGTGCACAACAATTTCCTGGTTAAATTTGGGCTGAGAAGTCGAAAATTGTTCATTGCGAAGGCGTGAGTCCAGCGCCTGACAAGCTACATGAAACAGGACATACCAGCTCTGTATATAATGGTTGCTATGGTCAGTTTAGTGCCACAGATGCGAGTGTGTGAGAGGGCCCGGTCATGATGCGGGACGAGTTGACATTGGGGAGCAGGGAATCGACTATCACAGATGGATCAAGGTATCATTGTTAGAATAAGCGCTGAGTAAGCGCCTCGGCATTTACTAATCCAAAGGAAACTTCAGGAAGTTTCAATAGACCTCAAGAATCTTCTATTATATAGTACCTACAAGTATATATGGAACGAGAAAGTAGTTACAATATAAGGGAATAATACGAGAAATTCCCCGCTCTTCCCGAGTGTGACCTGAGGACAGGCGCTTACGGAAGAAATCCCAACAATTATTAGACATAAAAAATAATATATGACTTACTGTGCACGTAGTTATGGAGTTATATTTAAGGTGGAACGGGCGAATACGTGTGGGCGTTAACGTACATCCGGCTTGTGACCCTTGACATATCATCTGACCGTGTTATTCGTTATAAAGAAGCTATTCTTTCTCGTCTCTTCTCGTGCTCGAACAGACCGGCAGGCGGTCAGTGATTGTACGTTCTGGATAAGTATGACCTTGTGAGTATTGTGCAGAAAGTCTGTTAATTCCAAGTAAAATGATGAAGATTTCGTGCAAAGAGCAATATTTGTTTGTATATGCAGAGCGGAGACCTGGAGCGGGAGAACACCAGGTGGACCGGCAAGGGCAAAGACGAGGCAGTTAAATTAGGAGCGAGATCTCACGTCATACAGCGATTTCTATGGCTAGCAGGTAGCATTGTGGTAGCTGAGGACAAGTCGCAAGTAAGTGCGGAGACTCATTTGCCTAGTCATTTCCAGCTAAAATATGTATTTAGCGAACTCTTACACATATTTGAGTCATTTACATGTACAATTATGGAATTAAAAAACTTTCTGCTCTGGATGAAGCGATTTTGTTGCCCAGCTTATTTCGTGATCCAGAAGTGACTGTGGCTAGACCGAAAGACAATGTTTAATCAGCAAAACCATGCCTTTCAACACACTCTCCTGAACTTAAAGCAATCATTCTACGGAAGAACAAAGGACATGAGAAATTGGCTCAAAGCGACGAGTAGCTCCTTTAACAAGCATATGAAATTAATATCAGTAAATCAGTGAGTCGCGGAATAGAATGTGTTTAGAAATTATTGTTCACCTATGAGAGAATCATCAGCAAAGGCCAATACGATAACACACAAATCTCAAATACTTCAATGCACATGGCCCACTCGGTGCCTATCCGTATATCTGACAAATCAACTGCAATCGCCTCGCGAAAACCAATAATACCGACCAGACTGGGCGTCGGCAAAAAGTCATGTAGATGATGTGGTATCCAGATAATGCGGCAGTTTTTTTGATTCACAACCCAGCCATCGTCAAGAAGAAAACATTTCAAGAGCAAGGGCCGAGAAACTTGGGGAAATGATAGTGTTTTCAAAAATTGTACAGGCTTTCCAACAGGCTCGCAAGCTGTGGCTTCCGAGATCTGAAAAGTGCTGGCATCAGACCCAGGGACAATTTGAGAGCTATCAGGAAGAGGAGCGACAGAATGAACGGTGCCGGTGTCACCTTCAAGCAGCTCTCCAACAAGCTTCCAAGTCACTGTATTCCAGATCCGAACGGTCTTGTCCTTTGACCCACCTATGATCTGAGAACTATCGGGAGAGAAAGCGACGAACACAACCCAGGAGGTGAGACCCTCAAGCGGCTGCCCAACAGGCAGGCGAGTGGCAGCATCCCAGATGCGAACAGTGCTGTCTGAAGCCCCACTGACGATCTGAGAACCATCGGGAGAGAAGGCGACAGACTGAACCCACAAGGTGTGACCTTGAAGGGGCTCCCCAACAGGCATGCGGGTAGCTGCATCCCAGATGCGAATAGTCTTATCCCAAGACCCGCTAACTATCTGAGAGCCATCTGGAGAGAAAGCGACACATTGAACCCAGGAAGTGTGACCCCGAAGTGGCTCTCCAACAAGTTGGCCAGTTGCAGCATCCCAGATTCGAACAGTGGTATCTCTTGACCCAGTGACTATGTGAGAACTATCAGGAGAGAAACAGACACATTGAACTGCGGAGGTGCGAGCTCCAAAAGGCTTTCTAACAGGTTCGCCAGTGGAGGCATCCCAAATCTGAACAGTGTTGTCCCTTGCACCACTTACGATCTGAGAGCCATCTGGAGAGAAAAGAACAGACTGAACCGCGAAGGTGTGACCTTCAAGCAGCTTTCCAACAGGCATGCGGGTAGCTGCATCCCAGATGCGAAGAGTCTTATCCCAAGACCCACTAACTATCTGAGAGCCCTCGTGAGAGGAAGCGACAGACTGAATCATGGAGATGAGACTTTCAAGGGGTTTCTTAGCATGCTTAGTGGTGGCGGCATTCCAGATCCGAACAGTCTTGTCATCAGACCCACTGACAATCTGAGAGCCAGCAAGAGAGAAAGATACAGACTGAACTGTCGAAGTGTGACCTCGAAGTGGCTCTCCAACAGGCTCGCGAGTGACTACATTCCAGATACGAACGGTCTTGTCCTTTGACCCACTTACGATCCGAGAGCCATCGGGAGAGAAAGCAACGGACTGAACCCAGGAAGTGTGACCCGGAAGTGGTTCTCCAACAGGCCTGTGAGTAGCGGCATTCCAGATGCGAATAGTGTTGTCCCGCGACCCACTGACTATTTGAGAGCCATCCGGAGAGAATGCGACAGACAAAACTGGGTCTCTATGACCTCGAAGACGCTCTCCAACAGGTTGGCCAGTGGCAGCATCCCAGATCCGAACAGTGTTGTCCAAAGACCCACTGGCGATCTGAGAGCCATCGGGAGAGAATGCGACAGACAAAACTGGGTCTAAGTGACCTCGAAGGGGCCCACCAATTGGCTTGTGAGTAGCGGAATCCCAGATGCGAATGGTCTTGTCCATTGACCCGCTGGCAATCTGAGAGCCATCTGGAGAAAAGGCGACAGACAAGACTGAGCCCATGTGACCTCGAAAAGGTTCGCCAACCGGTTTACGAGATGTAGCATCCCAAATCCGAACCGTGTTGTCATCAGACCCACTGACGATATGAGAGCCATCGGGAGAGGAAGCGACAGACTGAACAGTGGAAGTGTGACCTCGAAGGGGTTCACCGCAAGCCGCACGAGTAGCGACATCCCAAATGCATACAGTGTTGTCGGAAGATCCACTGACGATATGAGAGTCGTCGGGAGTGAAGGCGACCGAAAAAACCGAAGAAGTGTGACCTCGAAGCCGCTCTCCAACATGCCTGCGAGTGGCAGCATCCCATATGCGAATTGTGTTGTCAGAAGACCCGCTAATGATCTGAGAGCCATCGGGAGAGAAAGTGACAGACCATACCGAAGAGGCGTGACCTCGAAGGGGTTCCCCAACAGGCTGGCGGGTGGCAGCGTCCCAGATGTTAATGGTGTTGTCGTCGGACCCACTGACTATCTGAGAGCCATCGGGAGAGAAAGCAACAGACGTAATTGAGTCGGTGTGGCCTCGAAGTGGCTGTCCATCCGGCCGGCACGTGGCGGCATTCCAGATCCGAACAGTGTTGTCCAAAGACCCACTTACAACCTGTGAGCCATCGGGAGAGAAAACGACAGACCAAACTGAGGAGGTGTGACCTAGAAGGGGTTCACCAATAGGCTTGCGAGTACCGGTATCCCAGATGCGAATGGTCGTGTCCCTTGACCCACTGACGATCTGAGAGCCATTCGGAGAGAAGGCAACAGACCAAACCCAGTTTTCGTGTCCTTGGAGGGGTTCTCCAACAGGCTGGCAAGTCGCGACATCCCAGATCCGAACAGTGTTGTCTCTTGACCCACTGACGATCTGAGAGCCATCGGGAGAGAAAGTGACAGTCCAAACAGAGGAGATGTGACCCCAAAGGCCGTCTCCAATAGGTTGCTGAGTGGCGGTATTCCATATGCGAATGGTCGTGTCGTCGGAACCGCTGGCTATCTGAGAGCCATCAGGGGGAGAAGGCAACGGACTGAACGGAGGAGGTGTGACCTCGGAGGGGCTTTCCAACAGGCCGCCCAGTGGCGGCATCCCAGATCCGAACAGTGTTGTCCAAAGACCCACTGGCAATCTGAGAGCCGTCAGGAGAGAAAGCGACAGACAGAACCCAGGAGGTGTGGCCTCGGATGACAGATAACTGAACTGGCCACGTTATATCTCCACCTGAAACGATTCTCGGCGCATGTGGTATTTTATCCACGTATCTCGCCCGAATTAGTGACGTTGTAGGTGTCCATGGTATCGCCGTGATATATATATGTGGGTAAGACTGAGAGATTGGTAGTGCAAACTGACGAATGAATGCCAACGCATCCTGTGCACAATCCGTCACTGCCTAAAAGCGAATAATCAGATTAGATCAACTGTAATTTTGATATTGCTAACCTTCCCAAATCCAGTGGAACTCAAAAGGAACAATCCTTTCACGGCATCTGGAAAGCATTCAAGGATGCTCACAGCTTCTACCCAGTACAAAAAGTGAAGATTCAGAAATTCATCAATTTCTTTGGATAGTTTCACTGTCTCCTCTTGGTTCCATTCCCAGATGTACGCCAGGTGAGCCCCCCAAAAGCGCGACGCATATTGAAACTCCTCAGAAAGTGCTTCTTGCAGTTTTGGAATTTCAGAGTTAAGCATATAGGAAGATGGCATATTGTCCATGTTAAAATGCAATTGAGCAAGCATTACTTTGAAGCATGAACGTGTAAATGCGAGCTCTACTCTATCACAGTCGAGCCGAAATGGAAAGTCCTTCGATTGGACATAGTCGAGGAATGATTTGTGGACGAAACGAAGGCCACGGGAGGAATCCATAACCGGGGCAAGCGCCCGAACAATATCTTGAACGTCGTCTTCAGCAGCTTCACAAAGTAAGGCAAGAGTGCCTGAAGAAATGGGTGTCTTTGCAGAGACGAGAGCGGAGAAGAAAGTCCGGATGAGTAACACATCCTCTGGTGGCTGCACCTCCACATCAAGCAACTCCTCAGAGGGCATGAGAGGATTCAGCACTGTGCGATACAATTTGTTCAAAGGGTGCATGTGCGTTGGCCCGACGGTGGCGTCTCTGCTGCATAGGTCTCGCAAAAATCGCTTCGCCGTCCTATAAAAAGTCATTTGTTCGATAATTTTAATGACAGTGCTCGCCCAGATAAACAGGCCGGAACAAGCGTTGATGAGTGTCTTCAGTTGTGGCTCGGTCGCAAGTGCCGAGGAGGAACCGAAACTGTCCTGAATGTTCGCGAAGCTGTGTTCAAAGAATTTCCGTATATCATTGATTGTTTCTGTTGATGCTGCATCGCCTACTTTCAGATGTCGAACCTTGTGTATGGGGAGGTCTAAATGTCGGGAGAGATCATCTTGACTGCGACTGGCAACAAAGAGCTTGCAATGCAGCGGCAATTGAGTCCATTTGGAGAGTAAAAGTTTAACGAGCTGCAGCTGGTCACGGTCTGATCCACCAAATTCGTCTAAAGCGTCTAGAACAATGACGATAGGCCCATATAAGTCTGCGCGGGTAGCACTAAGTGGATCGTATAGGAGAGTTTCGAACAAGATAGATGGGCAGCTTTCCAATTGGACGGTGCTTGAATTTATGGCCCCTGCAATGAGATTCCCAATAGAATCGTGTTGATTAAGTAGCTGAGACGCAATGCTACGAAAAAGAGTGGTTAAACTATGGTGTGACGCGTCATCGCGCCGAAAGAAGCACGAGGCACCGAGACGACCAGTGCTTGCTAAGCGCTGCTTGAGAGTGATGCATATCGCGGTTTTTCCCGCACCTGGGGCACCTTCCAGCCAGAAGACGTTGGGTGCATTATCATCTTCAGACCAGCTTTCGATATGTTCGAGAACATCCTCTCGAGTTCCTGTAAGACAACCGTTCTCGTTGATAGGCCGGAAGTCATAAGAGGGACGTATTTTCTCTCGAGCACGTTTTATTTCTTTAAATCAGGTAAGAAGATGGAAATACATGTCCCCAAAGTTGGCCATACCTGCATCATTGCGCAAACTCGACATGTCGTTTACAAGCTTCTTCTTTCCATCTTCTGCAGCAAGATTACCTTGGATGACCTTTAAGTCAATATATAAATGTGAGAAATGATAAACATACCTAGACGCATCATTTTCACAACCTGTTCGCGATTCTGTATACTCTCCACAATCTTGTCAACAGTCTTAGAGACATCATCTTCTTGAAGGTACGACCGGATCAACGGTGTAACCCTGCTCTCTGGGTGTAATTCTTCTCTCAACGATAGTCGAAAGAAGCAGTCAAGGTCCCGGAACTGCGACTTGAGATCTTGAACAACCCGGCATGAGTCATTTTTTGGGTGAGTGCAGTCGGCTCCAAGGTTGACAAAACAGGCGAGAGCTGACTTGGGAAAGGCATCGGCGAGTTCCTTCCCGAGTAGATGAGACACGTTGGGGAGGGCTTTTGATGCGCTAACAAACTCCTCATCTCCAATAGACACGGCAGGAAAGTGCTCCAAATCAGCCAAAGCGGTATGAAGGGCCTGGAGAATGGTGCAACGTGGACTTGGGCCAGCACGGACTTTGTAAGTGCGAAGAGCGCGAGGCAAAAGCGTGTTGGCCTTCGTCTCGTTCAACACAACGATGAAACTGCGTTCAGTGAGAGGAATGAACCGACCCATAATCCTAATACGAACCACTTCTTACAATCCTTTGAGAAGAAAGGGGAGTTGAGGTCGACTGAGTCAGAGACCATCTCAGCCAAAGCCATGTCGAAGGCCTGGATGCATTCTTGATGATCTTTTTGGACCTAACAATCGGCCATGAATAATTTCTTCTGCAATACATTATGAAATCCAATAGCTTGACCAATGGTCATATTGAGTCGAGTGAAGAGAATTGCATACAGGCTGGATGACTGTGGTTAGGAGAGGAAAGAATGAGAGTTATGACTACGCACCCTCCGATACCACATCCGCCGATGATGTCAAACATATCACTAACACGTACGTCGTCTCCTTCCATTCCATCCTCATCGTCTTCGTTGTATGCCCATCTGTGTGCGATTTGCTGAAGGAAGAGCGGCTCCGATAACGAAGCCGCAGCGGATGGAGGACCATCTATTTCAGGGACAATGAACAATGTTGAGGCGGACATAGTGGAACTGAATACCAAGGCTAAGTACTCTAAGGCCTAACTCAGTCTCAGTCATGGTCATAATGCGTTTTGTAGTGGTGGCCGCAGGAGGCAAGTTGGAGGCACAGCCTCAACACCTCTGAGCTGCCCCAAAATTCCTGAAGCCTTAGGCCTGAAGGTGGAAAGGTAGGAGCAGGAATCGAACGCATTGCAGACAGACTATGTATTATCTTGTATAATTAATAAATTCCCCACATGCTAATATTCTTCGTTCAAGCGTTAACATTCTTTTTTGAGCGAGGGATATTCAAGTATAGTATTTCCTGGACAACATAAGTGGTATCTAAATATTTCAATGGCAGCATCGGGTGGACGGGGGAAGTGTGGCTGGACTTTGAGGAAGACAAACTCTTGGCCCTCATTAGTCGATACTAGGTCTAGGTACTGTGCACATATGGATGTTGAGTATCACGGAAGCCTACTGGTCAATACAAGACCAGTGCCTCGCCATGCGATATATTAGTTTGCACTCAGTGATAGTAGTCCATCGCAAGTCCGTTGTGGTAGTAAGCGGCCATGTGGTTTTTAGATTATGACGCTCAGAACACGGCAGGATCCTGAAACACAAAATCAAATGGAAGTACGAAAACCCAGCAAATCTCATAAACATGGACTAATGCATCCTGGAGTACCTGGAGTCCCTACAAGCAAAAATAAAAAAAGTAGTTAATCAGGTCCATCAATAAGAACGGCATGGGTTTCTTCTCATCCCAATCCAACAAATCCACCCATAGCCATAGCTGCACTGTTATAGCCATGCTGTCCTCCAGATCCAGATCCCAACCCTTCAGCTAACAGTCTCCTCCTCTTCTCCCAATCTTTTAGCGCTCCCAGAACCTGTCCGACCTTCTCTGTTCTTCCAACTCTAACATCATTAATGCTCACACTGCCCATCTTCACATCATTGTCCAACAAAAAGTCAAACAACTTGAACAAGCCATCCAACTTGTCGTCGGTGAGAGACGTGGGGAATGCTGAGTCTGGGACAGGAGGGGAGGATGGCGTTCCTTTGATGTGTTCACCAATTCGGAGAAGGTGAAGACCTGTTATGGGTAATGGGATTGGGTCCGGTCCTGTGGGAAAAGAGGAAGTAGAGGGTGAAGAAGGTGGTGGGAGGGTGACCTGAAGTTCTGAAGGAAGATGCGAATTTGCCCAGTCAATCAACTCGTTGTCGATTGTTATCGTAGACGCTGCGTTTGAAACGACGCTCTTCACACTCCCCTTCCTTGCCGGTCGAGCAGGAGTGGAATCCTGCTTAGGCGTCGATGGTGGTGAAGTCGAACTTGTAGCCTTGGACATGACTTCAAGAGTGGGAGATTCTTCCACGGCTAAGACGGCCCCTTCTCCATCTCCTTCTCGGCCAGTCAGTCCCATTAACACTCGCGCATCTCTCGAGCTCAATTGATTAGGGTTCTCTCTCCTCCAGCTCTTTTTAGCCCTATCTCGTTCCCCTGGACTCGGTGGACGAGGAGGTGGATTCATCGCTTGTGCGACGAGTAACGGGATAGTACGCATGTTGACAGAGGAGATGACAGGTCGTGTGTAATCGCGGCCAATGGTGGCTTTCATGATGGCTTTCATCCATCCTCGTACTATGCCCTTGTCGTCGCTAAGGTTGGAAACGGTAGATGAGTGATGGGTCAGGATATGATAAGGGAAGAAACTCACGAGCAGAAGAAATGTTTCTTCCCATTTTCATGTTCAATTTTAAACCCATACTTCCCAGGGTTTAAATTTTCATCATAGGTCACCTTGAACCCCACGATATCAATGAATGCCTTTACTTTCCGCTCCTAAGGACGAGAAGAAAAAGGTCAGCATCGGAACCTCAAAGGAAGCCCAACTCACGTTCTCCGATCTCAGAACATATAGTCCTTTATCCTTCAATACAAAGAACCTCAGCTTCCACCCCCCATACTTTTCGGCCTTTTTCCTCATCCAACCTTTGTAATCTGGTTCTCCAATCTGGTCGATTGCCTTCGGTAAGGTGGTAGGAGACTTGCTAGTCGTGGCTTTTGGTTTTGTCGTAGTCGTGGGTGAGGTCAACGGAGAGGTAGCTAGATAATAACTGAAGTGAGAAAAGGCGAGAAAGGGATAATGCAAAAAAGGCTCACCCGGCTTCTAAGAATTGGGAGTCATAGCAGAAGACAAAGGACTGGCATAGGAGCTTGTTCTCTTTCTCAGCATATTTGGTTTTTCCTTCTCTTTTGCACCAAATTCGCCTCCGACGTCAGCTGCTTCTCCATCCATAGCATCCTTCTTGCTACTGCTACGAAGAGAAGGAGTCGAAGGCCGTGTCGATGATCCTCGTGTATGGAATACGCCGAGATGGAAACCTCCGCCAGAGGGAGACGATGCTTCCGAATCCGAAACCGCACCGCTGTCCTTGGGCACTTCCTTTCGTTTAGGTTTCGATTTGGAAGAGGAGCCAAACGTGCCGAAGAGAGAGGTTCTATGACCCGTGGGAGAAGGAGAGCTGAGACTTGGACGTGGTCCTGATCCTGTCGATTTTCCTGTTCATAAAAAATGCAAGGTTAATGAAGAGCGCTTCCTGGATAGATAGGATCAGTAAACCTTTTTTACTTGAGCCATCGAAACTGTTCTTCCTGCTATGCACCACTCCTATTCCTAAACCGACTCCACCAGAATCGACGCTCCCTGTCCCTTTCTTGTGCTTCGGTGAAGCTAGCGAAGGGGGTCCTTGGAGAATAATTGGATGGCCGTCGTCGTCTTGCATGAAATGAGTGGAAGAGGTCGCACTCAATCTACCACAACGAATTAGTTTGGAATGAAAGCGAGTCAACAGGATCAAAAAAAAATTGACCTACGGCTCTTTTGTACTGCTCCTCTTACTTCCAGTGTCGCCCTTCAAAGACAGGGACTCTCCTCCACCACTCCTCCCAAACAGTCTCCTCCTAACACTCTCCTTCTGCCCAGCTCCAGCACTATCCCTCTTATCCACAGGCGACGAATCATAGGATCCCACCGGAGTCAAACTCCTTCCATCCACACTTCCACCTCCACTCCCACTAAATTGTGACGCAGCTGGAGTCAACGGTTCCTTGTCCTTCTTTTCCCCGTGTCCTGCGGCTTCAGCTTTCGTCTTCTCAAGCGACGCTTTGAGGTCGGCGATAGCGTTCAGGACTCGAACCCGCTTCCCGAAGGCCAGGATTCCAATTTCCTCTTTCAACACCTTTAAATCGTCCAAGGAGAGAAGGACGTCGCCAGTGATGTCTTGTTCGATGAACTTTTCGAGGACATCTTCGCTGAAATGTTTGGAGCGAAGCCATGCAAGTACGTCGGGAAGTGACCATGTCGTTGGGTCAGGGTTCGCAGGTGGAGAGGTTGCAGGTGGAGAAATTGCTGGCGGAGAATTTGGCTCGCTGGAGGGCGGTGAAGGGGAGAGAAGGAGGTGCGCAGGTGTGGTATGAACAGGCGTTGGTGTTGCCGTAATCGTGTTGATGGCAGGTATGGGCGCCGCCACTGCTGGTTCAGGTGGAGGAGGAATAGACTCAACAACCACTGGTTTCTGATCGAGATAACTCGCAGGAGAATCGGATAATCTGGCCGACGCAAAAACATTCTGGACAGGTAAGACCTGCTCGACTGCAGCAATAACAGGCGTTGGCTCTCGTTCGTGCTCTAGCAGAGAAGACTCTTTAGTCTCGTGCCCCCAAGGGTGTTCTTCGTCCTCGTCGTCAGAAGGTTCTGAATCCTCTTCTGAGTCACTAATTGGTATGTGGATCGGTGGCGCAAGCATTGGAATATGCTTTTCTCGCACCAATTGTATGTCCTCTTCGTTTTCTTTCTCCTGCTCGGCAACAGCTAACTTCGCCTGTTCCGCCAGCTTCGCGCGAGCCTCGCTATCCCAAACTCCTCCCACAGGCTCGTGACCGTCGACGCTCATAGAAACGACAGAGGTTGTTCGCGAGCGGAAGGAGTAGCCGTCGTCGTCTGCTTGGGAGGCAATAGCACGTTGAACTTCGCCCTGGCTTGCTTTGGGAGCGTTAACGAGGGATGATGAAACAGAGGGTCTTCGATCATGTGAAGGGTCCGACAATGGGACGAGGGGTTTCGCAGTAGGTGGAGGAGTTGTGGACGGCTCAGAGACTTCGTTCAAAGGTGTCAAGGTACCGTCGTTGTCTCCTTCGATCGAATTGGCGTCTGCTGGAGTTGTATATGATTTTGGAAATAAACCCACGGCTCCTGTACTCAGGTTCATTCCTAGTGAACGTTTGAAGAGCATGAGACCTTGAGAAGCAAATGCAGAAGAATATAGAAACGAACCTAACCACCATCCATCGCCAAACTCGTCATCTCTCTCTAAAACTTCAACAATATCGTTAGGCTTGAACGTCAATTCCTCTTCATTTTGGGGCTCGAACTGGTGAAGAGCATAGACTTTGTCGGGCATTTAGCCGACGGGGAATCGCGTGGAGGAAGAGAGGGATGGTTATCTCCAAGTAAC
This sequence comes from Flagelloscypha sp. PMI_526, assembly GCA_021399455.1. Lineage (NCBI taxonomy): Eukaryota > Fungi > Basidiomycota > Agaricomycetes > Agaricales > Niaceae > Flagelloscypha > Flagelloscypha sp. PMI_526. Next base: position 1,493,317 of record JAJTUO010000010.1, on the reverse strand, counting down.
TTGCTCCTCCGTGCGTCGTGAGAGACGTCCTAGTATGAATATCAGAAACGTATTGGAATGAGAAAAGGTTCTAGAACTGACGAACGATGTGGGGGTATGTGAAGTTCGGCTGTTGTGTAAATCATACCAGTTTCGTTGGTGTGCTCTTGTGCTTCAGGTGAGCGTTGAAAGAATCTCGTGGTCCCAGATACTGAGAATTCGTCCCGTTCCTTTCTGGAGGAGCACGCCAAAAGCTCACCTTTTCTGTTCAGTCTGGGCTAAACGGAACTAAATTCCAAATCACCACACACAAGTCCGAACAAGCCAACAAAATCGTGATATTCACCGTTTCTTCGAGCGCTGCGTCATTGTTTTCTAAGGGTTTTCAATAGCACCCAGGCGACGTCGAAGGAGTCGCAGAGTTCCAGTTCTTGGAACATGATCGTCGCATGACGGAAGCTATCACAAACCCCGACGGAGGTGTCGAGTACAATCTGCCCTTCTTGTCCCGCACTCATCTTTTGCGAAATGCACACTCTTCCCTATCGTCACCAACCTTCAGTTCATACCTTCCATGGGTGCTTTTCAAAACTTCCTTTGTCCGCGTAGCCCTCTGGATTCTACACGACCTTCTCCCTGCGTCGCGTCCCAGCAAGTCCTGGCCACTAAGGCGTGGTCTCCCGGGCTAACTCATAAAAAGGGCATCTTGGGTTATGTCACGCAGGATGTCTGTTATTTTTCCACCTTCTATTCTCTCAGTCACTGACCTTGCTGGGATGTAGGACAGGACAGTTTCAGTTGGACCCCAGATACCTCAAATTAGAACCCAATTCAGGGGGAGCGTGGACACCTCTCCCACTTTCCTACTCTGAAAAAACTCTGTCTACCTGGGCGCGGGTTGCGCAGGTCAAAGCCATCCGTATTCTAGGTTACTGGCAGACCTCTACCCCGAACCACAAGGCTCTGCCGGACGACCCAAGCCCGACGAGAAAGTCGTAGACCATCTCCACGGTGGCGGTTTCACGTACTTCTCTGCTTATCCATCAGACACATCGGCCGGTACCCCTCGCTCCCTCCTCCAAGTCCAAATTCAGAGCATACCACACAGTTTTGGTGTTGAATACCGTCCCGCATTCACCAAGCATTTCGCCATTGTCCATTCGTTTCCCACTGCTCTCATAGATTGCCCTAGTGGTTATCGCTGCCTCGTCCATGATGTCGGCTACAGAGAAGAGAACATTATTGTCGTTGGCAACTCAGCTGGTGGGAACCACGCCCTCACTTTGACCAGATATCTTCGGGTTCTTGATTCTTCCAAACCTAAGCAACCTGAGCCACTCCTCCCTCCTTTCACCTTGGGTCGACCTAAGCGACCCTCACACCATCCCTGAATCTAACATCCTCACGAATTCAGCTTCAGACTGTGACATCTACGAACCATACTTACGAGAATTATTAAGTGTAATAACTTATTTCCCCTTGCACAATGAATAAACCGAGTGAGAAAGGGATTCTTTAGCCAAGCCGATTGTGCGATCCAGAGATGGCTGGTTCTAGATATCGTGTAACTATGCCAGAGCATTGCGCTGGAGCCTTCTGTCCTGGACTCAAAGCATCCTTATGAGGAAGGGAGGACAGACTCATCAGTTTCCGCCTGTGACCAGATGTGCGTCCGATAAATCCATATTCTCTTCTCAAATGCTAAATGACTGAAGTCTACGCTAATAACCTCGACGTTTGCGCAATATTTTCATTACTTCGCACTGATAAACCCATGATCATAGAGAGAGCTCTATCCACCCATAATTATGCTGGTGACTGAGTTATAATTTTGGTGGAAAAAATATTCGCGCACCCACTGGAAATTTTCGCATCCCTGTGTGTTAGATTTTCAAGTTGAAAACGAGTCTATGACAAGATCAACAGTGGTATCATATATGTCATATGAGAGACGTACGTTCTGTTTAATGTGAGAAAGTGGTATGGAACGAAATAGATGGCACTGACCTCCTGATGCCGGAATGATAGAGATCGATAAATTTGAATTGAGAAATCCATTGCAGACAACACACCAGCTGGATGATGAGGATAATGGTAATTAACTGGAAAATTGTAGAGAATAACTTTATTAAATCTCACTTACGTGCTGGGGGGGAAGGTGAGAAGTTAAGAAGGGATCAAATCGCTGACAGTATATATGGTAGAGATCGCTTACATGCTAGAGAAAATAAGTTGGGGAAGGTTGTTAGCAAGGTGTGGGCAGCATATCGATCAGACGCCACATACATACCGGAGAGGAAAGCAAAAGGACAATACGTCAGCAAGGCAGAGGCAAAAAACCATCCAACATTACATACAACCTATTGAGAACATTGGGAAGTCAGTAGCTGGAAAATTGTAAGCAATTTACATACTATCTCGCACTTACATACTGAAATGGAAAATAAGAGGCAATATCTCATCAAAGTTCCAGCAATAAACTGATTAGACCACACTTACAACCTTGAATAGAATGCACAACGGCGAATTGTCAAAAAGAAACAGCACAAGTCAAAATATTTGCACACCACTTACAGGCTGGAACAGGGACAAAAGAATGCAGCAGGTCAGAAAGTGCAGAGAACAGATTTGTCGTTCACAGACTTACCTCCTGGAAGAACAATGCGTTGGCAGCTTGTCAGTAAAGCACATGCAACAAATGTATTCAACACCGCCTACATCCTAAAAGGAAAGTGCGAGAGCAGCATCTTAGAAAACAGCAGAGGCGGGGAATCTGACAGACACCACTTACATCCTGGAAGAGAATGAGCAGCAAACATATTAGTGAAGCGCAGGAAACTACATCATCTTACGCCACTCACGGTCTGACAACAAAAATATGAGGGTAATTGGTTGGTAAAGTTAAAGCATAAAATCTGTGATATGTCACTTACTGTCTAGAAAGAAAGGCGGGAGGGCCAACTGTCAGTGAAAAGCTGGCAGGGTATTTATCATGCCAAACGTACCACCTGGATGGTAAGGGGGAAGAGGGTACTGATCACCAACACATAAGTAAAAAATTCATCGGACGCTACGTACTGGCTGAAAGGGAACTAGGGAAGGCAAGTAGTCAGAGAAATGCAGACAGTCCTACCATGAGACGCCACTTACATACTAGGGGAAATGACATGGGCAATTGATCAGCTAGTTGTAGGCAAAGACTCTATCCAATCCCACTCACGATCTGAGAGACGAATAGAAGGTAATTGGTCAGCGCCATATGGATAAAGAATGTTCGAAAGTTATTTACACGCTGAAAGAGAATTTACAAAGGAACTGGTCAGTAAAATTTATGCAGCAATACCATCAAATGTCACTTACGTGCTGACAGAGAAATGGTGAGGTGATTGGTCAGCAAGGTACCTCAGATCCCACTTACAACCTAGATGGGAAAACTGTCGTGGAACGACCAGGAGGAAGCTCTCAAACAATACAACATCTTGAGGAAGGAAGAGAGAGTGTGGCTCAAGGTAGTCAGATTGACTAGCTACAAGCTAAGGAATACAACTGTAACTACAACTACTTATATAGTCCATAATGAGTCATACGTACTAACATGCATAAAGGAGTCATAAGTAATGAGGCGCAGCCTCCATAAGTAAAACAATGAGAAAGTAATGGGGAAACCATACAGTGAACACAAGGATACTCCATGAAACAATAAGTGAAACGTAATCGAAAACAGTAATGAAGAACATCCAATAATCTATGAAGGAAGCCTGTAGTGAGCGCAGCCTCAGCCTGCTCAGCACCAACACGCGTCACCCATGACTCAGTCCATCACATGACCAGGAAATAGAAATGAAAAGAGAAAAGAATAAGGAAAAGCTTGTTCCACGACATTACCCCCTTTCTAAGGATTATTCTCCTCTTCGAGAGGTCTGGGAGTTGGATCAGGAGCAGCTAGTCGTGGTTGAGGCGGAGTGGGAGGATAGAGTAATCGATGTCTTCTTCTGACCTTGAAGTCAACTTCTTCAACTAAGTCCCCGGGGAACCATGTGGTACGAGATAGTGAAGGAGCCATCCAGGGGAAAGGAGGAGGGTCTCTTCTTCTCTCTAATGGATCCAAGGGTCTCATTTCGAACTGTTGAAGAGTAACTTCTGCTATCAGCAAGTTGTGAGCCCAGCTAGGGGACTTGCGGACGTAGATGTACTCGAACAGGGCTTCTTCAATGTCAGGAAAAATGATGACTGATCGAAGGTATCTGTCCACACTCCATTGATGATCGAAAAACTCATCTCTAATCTTTTTCTTCGCAGATAGTTCCCTTGAGATGAAGATGCGGTTGAGTTCTGGGTAAGGATAGGGCTCTCCCTGAAAGACTTCGGCTAGTCCCTCAGCATCTAATCCCATGATACGAACAGGGAAGTCTTGAGTAATCCTGTCAAGGACAAAAGCAGGGATATTGAGAGAGGGCATGGCGATGGTGGGGTTTTAGCTTTCTGGAATAGAGAAGGGCTATTGGATGAAGGATGAGGTCAATCCTTTTTGTATCTTCAAAGTCGTTTCGACTGTCGAATCAAAAACGCTTCAGTGGGGAGGGAACTGTCAACCGGCTTGACATCCGATGAAACAGGAGTAGAGAAGAAGTCGTCAGGGAAGATCGATCGGGGAAACTCAAGGAAACGGGTCTTCTTTGTCACTAGAAAGTCCTGGGGAAAGCATTTCTTGTAGGCTTCTAGGGTGGCTTTAGAATTGGTGAACTGGGCTGCCGTTTCCCATGAGGATTCTTCGATTGGATATCCTTTCCATTTGACTTTGAATTTCCATATCGATCGTTTCCCCTTCTTTCCAAAGTCCTTGTGATCCAGGATCTTTTCAACTTCCCACTCAGGTTTTGGTCCTTCAACATCAGGAGGGGGACGAGAAAGAATTTCTTTCTGATGTTCTGCTTCGGGGGGAACATATCGAGATAGGATGGCTTCATTGAAAACAGGGTGAATTGTCTTCCATTTGGGAGGAATGTCCAGCTTGAATGAAGATGCTCCGACCTTCTTGACGATTTTGAACGGTCCGACACGCTTTTCATCTAACTTCTTGGAGGGTCAGGTAGTAGTAATATTGGTAGCTTCAACCATTACTTTTTCTCCAACCTGAAAGTCCTGAGAAGGTCGGCGTTTCTTATCATAGTCTTGTTTCATAGCATCAGCAGCAAACTTCAAAGCTGCTTCGGCATCTTCCCACGAATGTTTCATTCTTTCAGCAAACTGCGTGGCAGACTCGTTGGAAGTATCTCGTCGAAGGTCCATTCCCATGTGTGGATGTCTTCCAAGGTTTAGGAAGAATGGGGAATAGGAGGTGGAGCGATTGACCCGGTTGTTGATCGCGAATTGAGCCATGGAGAGCCATTCTGCCCAGTCATCCTGTCTGTAGTCGATCCAGGCACGAAGGTACTTCTCAATCTCAGTGTTCAACCTCTCAGTTTGTCCATCAGTCTGAGGGTGATAAGCTGTAGAGGGATTGTGTTCAATTTTCAGGAGTTTGTAAAGCGCCTTTGAAAACTTGGACGAAAACTCCTTTCCTCGATCACTGATGAATTTCTTGAAGATCCCAAAGTGCTTCCAGACATGATCTCTGAATAGGCGTGCCATGCCTTCCGCAGTACAACTCATGGTAGAGGGGACCACAATGATGTATTTGGAGTGCCTGCAGACGAAGACGCAGATAGCATCAAAACCGTTGGATGGGGGAAGAGGGCCGATGATGTCTCCAGAGACGAAATCCCAAGGTTTCTGAGGAATCTCGTTTGGTTGGAGAGGGGCTGCTAACGCCTGGTGTCTCGGATTATTGTGTTGACACCTGTCGCAGGCCTTGACATATCTCATAACCTGTCATTGGAGGTTAGGCCACCAGTAATTCCGCTGAATAAGTTCTGTCGTTTTATGTCCGCCTGGGTGACCTGTGATTGCTGTATCATGATGATTGAAAATGATGCGCTCTCGGAGGGAGGAGTCCTTGGGAACATAGACCATTCCTTTATATGTGATGATGTTGTTGGTCTCCTTATAGTTCATTCCTTTGGAGTCATCTTTAAGTCCTTGAATGATGCTAGCTTCAGCCTGTTGTCTTCGTTTCCTGATCTCTGAAAGGATGTCTTCTTCATCCTTGAATGACAAAGAATTCAGCTTCTGGAGAAAGTTCAAATTGAGTGCAAAGGTTTCATCTGTGAATCCTGGAAGTTGTCCGACTTCAAAGAAATTGGTATAGCAAAAAGACTCTGGCTTGAGCAGAACGACGTTGGAATTGTCGTTCTTACCCCCTTTCAAAGATTCCGGCCCACGGGATAGGAAGTCGGCAACCTGATTAAGCTTTCCTGGCTGGTGACTTAATTCATAGTGATAATCCTGGAGATCTGAAAACCATCTGGCTTGGCGACGATTTAGCTTCTGAGGTTCTCTGAAGTACTGGAGGTTTTTGTGATCGGTCCAAATTTCAAATTTCCCAGCACCTTGTAAAAGTTTTTGCCAGTGCTGGAGAGCCTTCATGATTGCCAAAAGTTCCTTGTCATAGATCTGATAATTTCTCTCGGACTCGGAATGTGTCTTTGAGAAAAAGCCAAGGGGACGAGATTTTCCATCGATGATTTGGTGAAGCACAGCACCAGAGGTAGTGTCTGAAGCATCTGTTTCCAACCTGTAAGAAGCCTTGTCGTCTGGGATGGCCAAGACTACATTTTCCCGGACTCTCTGTTTCAAAAGTTCAAAGGCCCGTTGCTGTTTGTCTGTCCATTCGAAGACCTTGTCTTTTTTCAACAGTTCATTGAAAGGGCGAGTGATTTCGGCAAAGTCCTTACAGTCGATTTGGAAACTAATGACAGAAGCGATGTTTTCTCTTTCGTCAATTCCAAAGAACAAATCAACCACATCACATAGGACTTCAAGAAAAAATCTTATCATGTGTAATGTATTTAAAATATGTCAAATTAATTGTACGAAGCATTTTTATTGAGGATTGAACACAGGAGAGAGGATCCGCGTCAAGCAGAGCCGGTGTTTGCGGAAGCAATTTGAAAACTGTAGCTGCGCCGTCGCCTCTTCTTCGCTCTTGACCACCATGTCTTACATCAAGGTTGATTCTTCCGACCTCTCTGACGATCCTCAGCCGCTCCCGCCTGGTTACTCTGATCTCATTGACGTGAACAATGAGATACCACTCCCCCAATCGCGTGACTTGCCTGGTATGTAGACGATTCTCCTTAGCTGCAGCCATTTTTCATTCTCAACAGGTACAAACTCTAATTCCAAAGAAGTTAAGATAGGCCCGAGACGGATCCGGCTACATCACATGACAAAGCGTGACAGATTTGCTTAGGGCTGCTTGAAAAAACAATACCATTAGAACTAGACTACTTAGCTACAAAATCAAACCGAGGAAGTCTTGGTATTTGGAATAGAAAACAATGCTCGGAGCCCGTTTCGGAAAATTGTGCCCCGCACTTCTTATTTTGTTCTTGCAAGTTGTCGGCCATAACACATCTTTTGCGCGACACGCCGTTCTCGATGGGAAGGATCCCGAAAGCTCATGCAAACCTCAAACAAAATAGAAACAAAGCTTCAAATAATGGCAGAAGAGGCAATAAGCGGCCGATAGATGAGCTTGGAGAAGGAGAACCAGTAAATTCATCTTTGACACAGATACCCAGCTTGACGGTTACTAATATTCCATAGGATTTAGAACAGGGAGCAAGAAAGTTTCCAAGATTTGATAATGATATGGAGATTTTTGAAGAAAAACGCGATGGATATGTTGACGAATTCGCTTGGGAAACGGGCGATACAGCCCCAGCAGACTTGGGCATGGTCGATTCACCCCAGATAACGATGGGTGACCTCACTTCCGTCATCCAAAATTCTCAACACACTTCCTATTGGCATGAATCAATGCCAGACGCGTCCCAAACGCCACCGAAATGCGACTCACCTGAACCTTTACCCCAGACTCCACACACACAGGGCCACCATGCCTTTTGCATCTCACAGATCCTTTTGAATATAAAAAATTTTGTTTCGATTATGTCTCCTCTCAAAATTATGAAACGAACATCTCACTGTAGGGAAAAAAAACGTGCCGAAAGACAAAAAAAGCTGAACTCCCTTCCTCACTCACCTCCCATCCCCCACACACGTTCGCTCACTTCTGAGTTGGATAAATCGATTTATGAGGACAATGACAACAACTTTTGGAGCACTGCCCCAATCGCTGTGAATACCCTCCAACCGAAATCCAGTGACTCTCTGCCCTCAGTTGCTCACTCAGCCTCCTCATGCATTGATTCCCTACGTTTGATTGGGAGCCATTTTCGAGGAGGGGGGCCACAGAGAGCAACAAAGGATGGGAAAGTCCAGTGCTTTGAAGTGGAGGAGGACAAAGACTCCTGCAATGCAGGAGGAGGAGATGGTGGCAGGAAGGAAGGAAGTCAATCTAAATTGCCCTTGGATGACACAGATGATGAGACTGAAGAATCGGAAAATAAACGCACCGGCCGCTTCATTAGCGCTCTGACCATTGAGGAAGCTCAGGCTGCACATGAGGATTTAGTGCGAATCCTTCAGCCTCCCCGACGGAGGGATAAACAGGGGAGAGGAAATGGTTATTGAGAACCTAACCTTCCAAAAAAAGTGGTCAAAGACCTTACCCTTGTGAAGGACTTTCTCTGGGAGTATATTGAGCAGGAAGCACTTGCCGATCGGATACTGCAGGCAAAAGCACACAGAAAGTTCATTAAGCGGCCTGCAAATGGACACTCCTGCTAGATGCAGGCTTCAATTGAAACAGCCCGACGCCATGGAAAAGGGCTAGTACTATCCAAAAATCCAGGTTCCCATGCTGCATGAGAACTTCGTCGCCAAGCCCATGCTTTCATTTCAGACCGCGAGAACATTCCTGAGAACAAATATGGCATTTTCGGAAGATCCCTCATTGATGATGAGGATTTTAAGCAAGAACTTCACGAACATCTCAATAATGTCGGAGACTACTGCCGTGCTCAAGATCTTGTTGACTATTGTGCTCAACCAGAAGTTTTGGAGCAATTGGGTTGTAAAAAGACGATTTCGCTTTCCACAGCGCAAAAATGGATGCAACAAATGGATTACCGTTGGATGAAGACTCCAAAAGGCCAATATGTTGATGGCCATGAAAGAGAAGATGTTGTCCATTTTAGGCAAAATAAATTTCTCCCTGCACTCCAGTCTTTACGTTCTCGCATGCAACAATTTGCCTCAGAGGATGGAGCATCGACAGAACCTCCAACATCTGTTCGACCGGTTGTGGTGTGGTATCATGACGAATCAACATTCTATGCCCATGATCGCCGTACTTTAGGTTGGTTCAACCATCAACGACACAAGATCCTTCCTCAACCCAAAGGAGAAGGTGTGTCGCTGATGGTGGCCGACTTTGTTTCTGCTGATTACGGCTGGCTTTGTTCTCCTGATGGAAAAAAGAATGCCCGTGTCTATTTCAAAGCTGGAAAAAATCGAGATGGCTATTTTGACAATCAGGCTGTCCTTGACCAAACAGCTGAAGCCATTGACCTGGTCAAGAAGTACTTCCCTGACAAGGATCACGTCTTCGTCTTTGATAATGCAACTACTCATACAAAGCGTCCGGATGATGCTATTACTGCAATTGGCATGACTGTTGGTCCATCTGATAAGGTTGGACGGGAAGTTAATCAGACAGGTAGGTTTTCGGACCCTCCCCCCTATATGATTAGGGCTGTTTTGCTGGAGATATCAATCTGCGGAATATGTCTCTATCTTCAGTACACCGACAATGGCTACACAAATAGCCTTTGTGTCAGAAAACTCGAGTTTGACTTGGACATGCGTTTAGCACCCAGCAAAATGGCCGTAATTCAATTCATCAACTAAATTCTGACTTTATAATTTAGACACAAACGGAAACATCATCTATGATGCAATTACTCGTAAACCCCTCAAAAAATGAATCCCTATGGCCAATGGATCCTTCCTTGGCAAGCCGCAGCCTTTCTATTATCCAACAAACCACCCTGAACTTCCTGGTTACTTTAAGGGCATGAAAGTAATTTTAGAGGAGCGGGGAATTGATACTACAGGTATGAAGGGTCAATGTAACCCTAAAAGCTTCAAGGCATGTGCAAGGGGCAGGGCTTGTTGCATGCGGCGGACTCTTTTCAATGAACCAGACTTTGTTGAAGGGAAGTCGAAGCTTGAGAAAACATGTGAGATTAACGGAGTTCAAGCTATCTTTCTCCCTAAATTCCACTGCGAGCTCAATTTTATTGAGCAATGTTGGGGATATGCCAAACGCAAGTATCGGCTTTATCCTCCCTCCTCTGACGAAAAAATCCTTGAAATCAACGTCAAAAAAGCTCTGGAAGAGGTTCCATTGATTACCATGTGCTGGTTTGTCGAATTTCTTTGTCTATTTCTTGTCTAATGAATGCCCCACTCAGTTTTGCCAACCGCTCTCTCAGATTTATGGATGCATATGCCCAGGGAGCAAATGGTGTTGTGGCTGCCTGGGCTGTAAAGAAGTACAGGGGTCATCAGACTATTAGCGAAAATGTCATGGACCTTTTTGAGAAGGAAAAAGGAGCTGGTTGGCTTAAAGCAAGGACAGGGGAGCCGAAAAATAAGAAACCATTGTATAAAGTGGGGGAGCGCAACATTATTCATCAATTAGTGGATGGGTACAGGTTTAAATAATATGTATTTGAAGCTTCTAAACGCGGGAAACCATGAAAACGAAGTTTGAGAGAGGATGTCACGACAGCGTCACTGACACGTGATGTAGTCGGATCCGTCTTGGGCCTATCTTACCAGAAGATCAACGTGCCGTGGTGCATTGAGTCCTCTGCCTGAAGATCCACCTACCAAACGACGCAAAACAACGCGTGGGAGCGTGAACAAGTCTGCCAATTCAACTCTCTCATCTCCCTCACCACCGAGAAAGCGCGGTCGACCCTTCAAGAAAAAACCTGCTAAATCCCCTGTGCAGATTACTTCAGACTCTGATGACGACGTAGCCGTACCCGAACCCAATATAATCTGTTTCATCCATGTTCGAGAACCACTCGCAGGACGCACCCTTCAGGCTGGACGTGGCAAGAAGTCCACTGGTCAAGAATTCACTGAACGTGGCCCTTTTCGTTTTACTACTGGCACCTCTTATGACGACTTCTTGGCACTTCTCGCTGAAAACCTCCCTTGCCCTCAAGAAAATGTTCCCATTCGTTCGATCAAATATCGCTTCACAATGCCCAAATCTTTTGTTCCGTTGGGACTCTCCAACGAAGTTGCTTTTGACTCTCTCTTGGACTATGCAAAGAGCAAGAAGACCATCCCCGCACTCATCATCGAAATCAACAAGCCAGAGAGGCAGCCTGATCAACCGGTACGGTCTCACTGACTTTTTATATCCAATTGATACTGATTTTTTCTTTTTGTTTAGTTTTGGGATACAGGTGACCCTGCCCAACCCAAATTTGAGCTTGACAATGAGGAGATGGCTCAGGGTACTTCCTGCATGGGTGTTACGCGCGTGCACGGACCGAACCTTCCGTGCCCCAGCACGACCACGCGAGCCAGCGATCTACCTTCTACCTAGCTCGACAGGTCGCCCGACCTTCGAGCGATACTCCACGCATCGCGCCACAACGACTACGTGGCATTCCCACGGTCGACTCCACCCTCCAGCGCTCAACGACAAGGACACGTAGGCGACGCAAACAACTTACTTACTCTTTGAGAAACCGTAGACTACTCAGATCCACTTCTATCCACTCTGCACCAAGATTAAACCCCTGTATATTCCTGTATTTAAGTCGCGCACTTCTGTACGTAGAGAGTTCAGTCTTTAATCAACTTTACCAACCTATCCATTCGTTCTCTCTCTCTCTATCTCGTCTTGACGACTTCGACTCAGCCAGGGGACATCGTCCGAAGAAGTCGAACCACGCCCGAGTCAGTTCGACCACGCTCCGTGCTCGGATCTCCCACGACGCGCTTTAGTCAAGCTTCGACATTGCGTGCTGGCTCGATCTACCTCCTTCTACCTCGCTATCTTGCACGGTCTTAACAGTATTAAAGACTCGCAACCTTGCTGAGTCAACCCGCTCGTCATGTACCCTATCAATACTATCTTCCAGACGTTTGCCTCGCCATTCCAGGCTCGAGCACGTCCTGGATCACGATTCGGTCTCCTCCAGTCCGTTCTCCGACCTCCTCCCGTTGAGGAATCCACCGAGGAGAACGTTGACAACGAGTTTGACTACCAGGCCAACGACACCAACCACGAGGCCACTTACGAGGTCAACAACGAGGACTCGCCTCCGGGATCTAACATCAACGAAGTAGACGATGAGGTCCCCGATCTTCCAACAACACCGTGCCAGTCCTTTGTGTCTCGTACATATGGCTACCTCGCAGGTGGTTATACTCCGGCTGCTCGTACGGCTCCTCCTCCTCCACCACCACAGGCACCTACTCCCCAGGCCACGAACGCCCCGGTCAGCAACTCAGACGTCATCAACGCGGTACACGCCATCGCCCTGGCCGTCCAACAACAGAGCTCGGTCCAGGCTCAGATTCGCGCTTCTCCAGCTCCTAGAGCTGCGAGCACGAAGTGCAACACCCCGGACGTGTTCACCGGCAAGAATCCTGACAAGCTCCGTGGTTTCGTCGCCCAGCTGTGCATCAACTTCGCCTCTCGACCTCGAGAGTTCAGCACGGACGAAGAAAAGATCGTCTACGCCCTCTCCTACCTTCGCGAGGACGCCGCCGCCTGGTTCGAACCTGAAGTACTCGGAACTACCTCCCTCGAGCCGGTCAAATGGGCGACCGACTTCCAGGTCTTCTTAGACGAGCTCAACTCGGTCTTTGGCCCCACCGACCCGGTTGGAGAAGCGACCCGGCAACTCCTCGAGCTGAAGATGAAGCCCAACCATCGTATCCGTCAGTACAACGTCCAGTTCAACACCTACGCTGGACAGATCGGCTGGAACGAAACGGCTCTCGTCGAGCTCTACTACCGTGGTTTGGCCCCTCGTATCAAGGACGAGCTCGCTCGTGAACCCCGTCACGCTACTCTAGGCACTATCCGAGCTTCTGCCAGTCGACACGACGCTCGATACTGGGAACGTCAGAACGAACGTTCCCACGAGTCTGGATCTTCGACCGCCACTCCTACCTCGAACACCAGGAACCAGCAGTCGAAGAAGAAGGACAACTCGTCATCCAACAACGACTCTGGCTCGAGCTCGAACGGTAGCAACTCGAAGTCCGGCAAAGGGAACAACAAGGGCAAGGGTCGTCCCGACTCGAAACCCGACCTTACCGGCAAACTTGGCAACGACGGCAAGCTCCTACCTGCGGAACGTGAACGACGAATGAAGAACGGCTTATGCCTCTTCTGTGGCAAGGCTGGCCACAAGTTCGACGACTGCAGGGCTCGCCAAAACAAGTCGAAGCCCCAATCTACCTCTACCGGCAAAGCTGCCCACATCGAGGAAGTTGACTCTGAGTCGAACATCTCGGGAAAAGCCTAAGCAGCTCCAATGCCTCGACCTGTGCTCGGAGCTGCGCTGACTCTGAACAGGTCATTCCCGAGGCTCTCTTCCTCAATGCGTCCGCTCTTTCACCAGTTTCTCCTACCTCTCTCTATGTCTCTCTTTTGATTCAATCTCTCTCTGTTTCTCCGTCTCTCTCGTCTTCCTCTTCGTTCTCTTCTTCTACCGTACTTAAGGCACTTGTCGACTCAGGCTCCTCCCACTGCTTCATCGACTCGGGCTTCGTCACGAAGCATTGTCTCAACTCGAAGCGCATAGAACCTCGAACGGTTCGCTACTTAGATGGTTCCTCCTCGTCGATCACCCATTCGGTTCAGATCGACGTTAAATTCCCGTCTGGACATTCCTTCAACGTATCGTTTTTCGTTACGTCCTTAGATTCGTCTTGTACCGCTGTACTAGGATACACCTGGCTGACTCAACACAATCCGTCGATTGATTGGAGCACGGGCCAAATACAATTCTCTACACCTTACCTTTCGAGTGATAACACTAAGGTTCTGGATTCGACTAAGCTTGAATCGCCGCTGGCTTCGACGCCAGCATACCAACCATCTACCTCGGCATCCAAGATGCAACCGGATCCCCTCGAGTCTTCGAATAACGTCAAGCCCACCAGTACTCCATCGTCGAGCCATCTCGACGATCACATTCCTTCTTCTACTTCCTCTTCGTCTTCTTCTCTACCTTCCACGCCTCCTCCGTCCATCTCCCTTGTCGGCGCTGCAGCCTTCGTTATGCTTTCAAAGGATCCCTCCGTGACTACCTTCAAGGTCTCGTTCGAACGACCTTCTGCCCAAGCTCGTGCAGCTGAGGTGTCTCCCGACCTCTCTGGCGTTCCTGAAGAGTATCACGAGTTTGCTGAGGTATTCTCCGAACAGAAAGCTTACGGACTGCCACCGCATCATAGCTTCGATCTCAAGATCGAGACTGTCGACAACCAAGTACCAGCTCCTGGACCTATCTATGGCCTCTCCGAGCTCGAACTCAGCACGCTTCGTGAGTTCATCGACAGCCACTTGAAATCCAAGTTCATCTACCCATCTTCGTCCGCCCACGGTGCTCCCGTCCTCTTTGCTCGAAAAAAGGACGGTTCGCTACGTCTCTGTGTAGACTACCGACGCCTCAATGCTATCACGAAACGCGACCGCTACCCTCTGCCTCTCATCAATGACCTGCTCGACGCTCCATCGAAGGCTCGAATCTATACCAAGCTCGACCTCCGACACGCTTACCATCTCCTTCGTATCGCCGAGGGAGACGAGCACAAGACAGCTTTCCGAACTCGATATGGGTCTTTCGAGTGGAGGGTTATGCCGTTCGGACTTACTAACGCTCCTGCAGCGTTCCAACGGTTGGTCAATACCATCCTAGCAGACTTACTCGACGTTTCAGTGGTCGTCTACCTCGACGACTTGCTCATCTACTCAGCAAACAAGGCGGAACATCGGAAGCACGTTTGAGAAGTGCTTCGACGTCTTCGCGAAAACGGTCTCTACTGTAAGCTGTCGAAATGCCAGTTCGACGCTACTACCGTGGAATTCTTAGGCTTCGTGCTCTCCATGGATGGACTCAAAATGGATCAGGCAAAGGTTTCGACCATCACCGAATGGCCTACACCTCGGAAGGTCAAGGACATTCAGTCCTTCTTAGGTTTTTGTAACTTCTACCGTCGTTTCATACACGACTACTCTGCTATCGTCCAGCCCCTTACTCGACTCACTCGTAAGGACGTCAAGTGGACTTTTGGCCCTACCGAGCAGAACGCCTTCGACTCCCTTAAGACAGCGTTCAACTCGGCCCCCATCCTCACCCACTTCATCCCTGGTCGACAGGTTACCGTTGAAACGGATGCCTCCGACTATGCCATTGCGGCAATCCTCTCCATCACCCTCGACAACGACATCCATCCCGTCGCCTTCTTCTCCCGTTCACTTAACCCGGCAGAACGAAACTATGACACACACGACAAGGAGTGTCTAGCCATCTACTTGGCATTCAAACAGTGGCGTCGCTATCTCGAGAACCCTTCGAACCCTACCGACGTTGTGACCGACCACAAGAATCTTGAGTATTTTACTTCTACCAAGGTGTTGACTCGACGACAGGTTCGTTGGGCTGAACTACTTTCGACCTTCGACATGAAGATTCGATTCCGACCTGGTCGACTCGGCGGCAAACCTGACGCACTCACTAGACGATGGGACGTCTATGCCAAAGAGGGGGATACCGGCTTCGCCAAAGCAAATCCCCAGAACCTTCGACCAATGTTCACACAGGAACAGTTCAAACAGTCCCTCCGAGCTACCTACCTGGAAGACGTCGTACTTCGTGCTTCCTTCGTCATCGACTCCGAGCAATTGGCTAAGGACATCCTCACCGCTCAGCAGGACGACAAGGTGTGCAAGATCCACCTTAACGAGCTTCGAGCATCCTCCGACCGTACTACACGATGGTCGCTCAACGACGCCGGTCTACTCTTGTTCGACCAGCGAGTTTGGGTTCCCACCGAGGAGCTACAAGTTCGAGTCCTCCAACAACACCACGACCATCCCGTGTCAGGACACTTCGGCCAGAATCGAACACTCAACCTAGTTCGACGTTACTATACCTGGTCTGACATTCGTACATTCGTTCGTGACTACGTTCGCTCGTGCATCACTTGCAAACGCAACAAAGCCCCACGTCACAAGCCTTACGGTCTCCTTCAACCCCTTCCAGTCCCCGATCGACCTTGGCACTCGATCTCTGTGGACTTCATCGAGCCACTACCTCGCTCGAACAAATTCGATGCC
Organism: Flagelloscypha sp. PMI_526; assembly: GCA_021399455.1. Classification (NCBI taxonomy): domain Eukaryota; kingdom Fungi; phylum Basidiomycota; class Agaricomycetes; order Agaricales; family Niaceae; genus Flagelloscypha; species Flagelloscypha sp. PMI_526. Next base: position 1,476,948 of record JAJTUO010000010.1, on the reverse strand, counting down.
ATCCTAGTCATTGTCGACCGCGCTTCGAAGCAAGGTATCATCATCCCGACCACGACCAAGTGCACGTCGTACAAGGTGGCTCGTATCTTCCTCTTCCACGTGTTCGCCAAACACGGACTTCCTTCTCACATCACTTCCGACTGCGGTTCAGAGTTCGTCGCGCTGTTCATGCGTTCCCTTGGCGAACTCCTCGGTATTAAACTCCATTTCACGTCAGCTTACCATCCCGAAGCCGACGGACAGACCGAGCATACTAACCAGACCATCGAAGCGTACATCCGTATGTACTGCAACTTCCAACAGGACGACTGGGCTGACTGGCTACCTCTTGCCGAGTTTGCCTATAACAACTCTCTGTCCGCCTCGACCGAGATCACTCCCTTCTTCGCCAATAAGGGCTACCACCCTAACATGGGGGTAGACGCGTCGAAAATCGTCGCGTCGTCGAACGCCAAACACTTTGCTGCCAAACTCGACAAGGTCCATCAATACCTTCGAGAGGTCCTCACCCACGTACGAGATCGGATGAAGAAGTCTGCCGACAAGGGGCGACTCCCCCATCCCGAGTACAAGGTAGGCGACGAAGTCTTCGTGCTGGCCAAGTTCATCAAGACGACCCGCCCTACCACGAAGTTCTCAGAAAAGTACTACGGTCCCTTCAAGATCACTGCCCATCCCAGTCGAAACGCTTATACGCTGCAACTCAATTCCTCCCTCAAAGGAGTCCACCCCACCTTCCACGTCTCCCAGCTCGAACCCCATACGCCGAACCCTTTTCCGAGCCGAACCCAAGATCCTCCCGAGCCAGGAGTCATCGACAAGCGAAAGCACTACGAACTCGATGAGGTAGTCGACTCCAAGCTCGACGACCGTCGTACGTACTGCAAGATCCTCTACCTCGTACGTTGGACCGGCTGGCAGGACACGGGGAGCGCCCTTGAATGGGTGCTCGCTGAAGACATGTGGGAGACGGCCAAGGAAGCCATCGCGGAATTCCACGCTCGTTACCCCTTGAAGCCTGGCCCGTGGACTCCCCCTACCATCTCGGAACAAGATCCTACCGAGTAGAACAAGAGCTACTCCAATCGTGCTTTACTCAGGACGATCGACCTTTGTGATCAGCCGCTGCGAAAGAGGTCTTGGTCATACACTAGACGTCTTGACTTCTTCGGGGTCCAGTCCTGGTTCGTACAAGTAAGTTCTACCTATCTTCCCCGCAGTATCTGCCGAGTATCAACTTCCATGTCCTCCCCTTTGTTTTCTTCTACCTATCTACCACGCTCCTTTCAAATTTCTTCTTCGTGCTACCTTCTACTTTACATCTACCTACTCTTCGACCATCTTACTCCGTAGAACGCCCGCTTTATATATCCTACGCCGTAGAACGCCCGCTTTCAACCATTCTTCTACCTATTTCGAGTTCAAGAAACGTTGATATTCGCGTAGTGTACAATAGTTAAAGGTCCATAGTCCCGAGTCACGTTCTACCACCTTACGACCCCTCTCTCCTTGCCTTCTTCCTTGCAGGTCCTTCCTCCTCCGACCTCCCGCTCGCTTCATCGCTCGAAGAGATGTCCAAGGGCATTCCCATCCTTCTACCCTTCTCTCGACGCTCGAGCGCACGAACCTGGTCGCTCAGATCCTGCCTCGCTCTCTTCTCCTCTCATACCGTCTTCTTCATCTTCTCCATCGAGTCCTCCAACTCACGAATCTTCTTCTCCAATTTCTTCTTCGTCTCGTCGAAATCCTTCGACGCCAACTTCTCCTCGCTCTCCTCCATGACCTTCTGAACGGCCGCCCGGAGCAAAACAGAGCTACTAACGCCAGCAAAACGAGTCTCGGAAAGATCGACCTCGACGATAGACCCGCTAGCCTGTGCTCCCTGGCGTTTGGGTCGTTCGGACTTCACTTGGGTGTTACCACCCCTGGTGTTCGAAGTCCAAGCGAGGAAAGTCTTCACCTCTTCGCGATGAGGTTCGTACTTCAGAGAGATTTTGGCGTAGATGCGAGGCTCGTAAGACTGGTGCTCGCACGAAGTCTTGTTCTTCGAGCACGGCCAACACTTCCTGCGCTTGTCGGTGCCAATACAAGCCACGCGATCTCGACACCTGTCGCAGGGGGGGATACGAGCAACCTTCTCGACCTCGGAAGTCTTCCACTTGCCGTACACACCAGCGAGACTCTCGCCAATCACGTCAGAAACGACGAGAGTCTTCTCCCCTTCACCCTCGATGCGAAGGTGTCCCCAATAGGCACCACTATCGCACAGTTAGCTTAGGCATGGTCAAGACATTCAATACGCACGCAGCAACGTTGGCAATCATCTCCTCCTCAGTTCCATACTGTTTTCGTGGTTCCTCCTCTTCTACCTTCGCCCGTCCCTTTCCTTTCTCCTTCTTCTTACCTCCGAGCACACTCTCGACCTCCGCGCCTTCAGCTTCGTCCTCCGCGTCATCACCGTCCTTCTCCCCAGCATCCGCCGACGCCTCATCCACCTTATCTTCGACCACGTGTCCTACCTCGACATCTTGTTGACTTCCCTCTCCAGCATCCGTTCCTTCCACCTCCGTGCCTGCCAAAGGCCTCTCGTCCACGGACATGGCATCTTCGATGTCGCCGCCACTGGCAACGGTTCCTTCCGTGGCAGAAGGAGGGGGATCAGCCGGGACGGCAAAGAGATCCGACTTCCCAGACGTCTTGGACGGAGTATCGAGGGGTTTCTGTGGCACACGAATCTTGGGGGTAGGCCTGGGAGCCTTGCCAGTAGCGGCAGCGGGTTTGTTCGAACGAAGCGCGCGATCAGACATGTGGATGTCAAGTTCAAGTTGTGTTCCGATCTCAATCGTCAAAGCTTCTTTCGATTAAGCATGCACGTGCCCGTGATAGGAATGCTCGTGATGTCATGTCCTCGTAGGGTCTCGTCCCTAAAGGGGGGATACTGTTACGCGCGTGCACGGACCGAACCTTCCGTGCCCCAGCATGACCACGTGAGCCAGCGATCTACCTTCTACCTAGCTCGACAGGTCGCCCGACCTTCGAGCGATACTCCACGCATCGCGCCACAACGACTACGTGGCATTCCCACGGTCGACTCCACCCTCCAGCGCTCAACGACAAGGACACGTAGGCGACGCAAACAACTTACTTACTCTTTGAGAAACCGTAGACTACTCAGATCCACTTCTATCCACTCTGCACCAAGATTAAACCCCTGTATATTCCTGTATTTAAGTCGCGCACTTCTGTACGTAGAGAGTTCAGTCTTTAATCAACTTTACCAACCTATCCATTCGTTCTCTCTCTCTCTATCTCGTCTTGACGACTTCGACTCAGCCAGGGGACATCGTCCGAAGAAGTCGAACCACGCCCGAGTCAGTTCGACCACGCTCCGTGCTCGGATCTCCCACGACGCGCTTTAGTCAAGCTTCGACATTGCGTGCTGGCTCGATCTACCTCCTTCTACCTCGCTATCTTGCACGGTCTTAACAATGGGGCCAGCTGAGCAGAAGGTGTGATTCCTTTTTACTCTTTCACTCTCTTACTAACCGCTATATTTGGGATAGAACATGATTGCCAAACATTCAATGAATAATCGAAGACTGTTGGAGGAGAAGTATCCCATCGGTAACGACCCCGACTTTCCCAGCAAGCGTGTCTACTGTGACCAAAACACTGGTATGAAGTGGGAACTGAAGCCGATCTGTCTTGGTGCTTGGGCCCTTCAAATGGTAATTTTCATATGTTGGGTTCTAAGCACTTTTACTTACGGCTTGACAGAGTCAAGATGCTCCCGGTGTAACACTTGATAAGCCACCTTACGATACACCCCATTTTAGTGCTGAAAGATGCATTGTCAAGCATCCTGCTGCTCCACCACCTGCCGCCAACTCTCCTGCCCCAGCGTTTCCCGATATGTCCCAGAACAATACCCTTGCTGCTCTCACTCAAATTATGACCCTCTGTATGATGCAAGAAATCACCCAAAGCACTTCGTCGAACACATCTCCTCATCCGGCCTCTTCTGCACATAATCATTGCACTGCTGCTACACCTCCCTCGTCGCCGACTTGTCCTACCCATCCAGATATCACCCTGTTTGCCTTCTGCAGTGCATATCATGTGTCTGCTGATAACCAAGACCGTCTCGAGAAGATGCATTTCGAGCCGGGTGACAAGCTTGATAATGTCTCCGAGGCGGCGTATCAGAAGGCAGGTTTTGAGTATCTGAGCTGGAAGCGAATGGTCTCTGCGTCAAAAGCCTATATTCGAGACCGGGATGCTGGCAAATTTGTTCCCACCTTTTCCTAGTTCACTCTTCTGCTGAATGGACACTGTACTTCGCTTTTTTTTGTGCTTCGTTTTGGACACTACTATGCTTTCAGTCGTTACTGCCCTCGCTTTGCTCGCTGTACATTTGTATTCTACATGACCATTCATTTATAGACTGTCTGTACTTTGTAATTATATGTATTGTTGTAAAGGTTGGCTGACCGCTGGTGTAAATTGGTTCTTGAAAAGAGGTGTTAGCCATCCAGACACCCTTACAAGCATGAACAACCTTGCTCTCACCTATTCAGACCTCGGCTAGCACCGCAATGCTCTTGAGCTGAAGGAGCAGGTTCTGAAGCTGCAGAAGCAGATTCTTGGAGAGGAGCATCCAGACATTCTTACGAGTACAATTTTTTTTTTATTATCTATCCAGCCTTGACAACCACATCAATCATGTATGTACCCTGCGTGTCGAAACCACCCTACACATTTTTCCGGAGTGATACAGACTGTAGCATCCAAAAGCGCTGCCATTGGGTTCTCGTCCAACCTCAATTCTTCCTTATTGCGACGTAAGTAAGCTTTGACTATTGAAGGGTTAGATAATCTGCAACAAAAGGGAAGAATGATGCATACATGAACTAAAACTCTCCTCAATAGGTGTCAAATCCGGAGAGTATGGGGGTAGATATAGAAGGAGAACCCCTAAAGTCGCAGTCAGAAAACTCGTATCTCCACAAGAACAAAAAAAAAAAAAGACAGACTAGCATCTTGGCACGCTTGATAAATCAATTCATTATGGTGGATACGGCAGTTGTCGAGAACCAAAACGCTGTGCTTGTCTGGATACTCATTCATTTGAGGCAACTATAAGAGAGTTGAGCTCAGAACAAGACATAAAGGAAGAAAACGGGACATACCACTTGATTGATTATGAAATCTGCAAACAACTCTGCATTGAATGACCCTTCAACAACCTCTGCTGCAATGTAGCCCTCCAAAGTAATCGCTGCCACCATTGAGTAATGTGTTCCTCTTACAAAAACCTCAAATGTCTCAGCTGGAGTCCCAACTGTTGAACGCCCATAACGCCGAAGTATCTCATGTTCATTCTTGCTTGTCTCGTCAATGACCACAAACTCGTAACCGGATCCTGAGAACTCTTCTGCCAGCATCACCTGCCACTCCGTGCGTAAATATTCATCACGTTCGATAGCAATCTTCTTGAGTTGTTTATACGTCAGGCCAAGTTGTTCAAGATTTTGCTGTATAGTCGAAATGCTGACTTCGATTCCATGAGAGAAATTCAGAAACCATTGGAGTTCATCAAGATATGTATCGGGATGGCGTGTATAAATCTCTTTCATAGCTGTGAGTGCTGCAAGTCCAAGTTTGCGTGGTCGTCCGAGGATGGGAGATTTGGGTTTGCAGACGTCGCCATGTTCATGAAAGATCCTGCACCATCGGTACAAGCTAGACTCGGAGATTTTGAAGATGTACAAGATGTCGGGGATACTCCAGCCGTCTTCCCAAAGTTTGAGCGCAAGAAATTTGACTTGATTGCTAATAGAACGATTGACCATTGTGTTCAGAGGTCAAGGTCAAGAGCAAGAGCCGCGCCAGAGAGGCAATAGCTTCTGTGCCCAGATGCTCTGCCAGGCGCGGATCCTCTCCCCTGCGCCCAATGCTCAATAAAAATCCTCCGTAGAATTAATTTAGCACTTTCTAAATACAATCAACTTCATACGATTTTTTCCCGGCGTCCCCAAGGGATGTAGTGATTTATACTCAGAATTGAAGAAACGGGAAAAAGTCACTTCTGTCATTAGTTTCCGAATCGACTGTAATAAAATCCCTGTAGAAGTTGCAGAACTGAACAAAACTGCAGGTCTCCTTTAAATTGGACGGTGTCTTCCAATCATCAATGACCTTGGTTTTCTTTGGATCCATACGAAGTGTTCCTTCTGAAACGATTAGACCTAAGAACGGAGCTTCCGGGACCTCCCATAAGCATTTGGATAGCTTTAGGTAAAGGTTATTGTCTCTGAGGCGGTGAAGAACTTCCCTGGTGACATCTCTGTGGACCTTCATGTCTTTAGAGGCAATCAGAATGTCATCCATGTAGATGATCAACTTCCCATCTCTGATGAGATCATGGAAGATTTCGTTCATCATCTTCTGGAAGGTAGCCGGGGCGTTGCAGAGACCGAAATACATGACCAAAGGTTCATAAAGTCCACGGTTGGTAATGAAAGCCGCTTTCCATTCATCACCTTCCTTAATTTGAACATTGTTGAATCCCCAACAGATGTCCATCTTTGTGAAGATCTTGGACTGTTTCAAACGATGGAGGATGTCCGAAATCAAAGGAAGAGGATACCGATTCTTGACAGTAATATCATTGAGCTTTCGGTAGTCCTGAATAGGGCGAAGTTCATCATTGTCTGTCTTGTTGACAAAGAAGAATGGAGAGGCAAATGAGGACTTCGAAGGACAAATGCAACCAGTGTTTAAGTTCTCCTCAAGGAACTTGTCTAGTTCGACTTGTTCCTTTGGATTAAGAGGATAAACTTTTCCGCGAACCTTGTTGTCAGAACCTGGGAGGAGATCAATGGCATGATCCCATTCTCTATGTTCAGGAAGGTGATTGAAATTGGTGATATCGAAAACATCCTTGTAATCCCTATATTCCGGAGGGATTTCTTCAAGGTTGACAGCTCGGTTTTCCATAGACAATTCTTCCTCTTTTTCAAGAGGATCAGTGGACCAGTAAGAAAGAGCTGGTACTTCGTCATTGAGAAGCATTTCCATGCGACGGGTTTCCAAAACAAAATCTTCTTCCTCAATGTTTTCCAAAACATGAGGGGAATCTAAGGGTAGAGTAGAACCTTTTGGGATAGAGTCTTCATCAACCACTTCTTCCATATCGGGAAGTCGTAGCTGTCTATACTCTGGGACAACTCGTTCTTCCTCTTCAGGAATAGCAACGGCCATGCTGCATCCTTGAGGGCAGCGAGTGAAAGATATGTGAGAGTTTGCCCAATCAATCTCTGGATTGTGGGTCTTCAACCAATCATAACCTAGAAAAACCTCTCCTTTGCCTAACTCGACAACCGGGAGAGTAATGCGTTCCCTGTGGGGTCCTTGCTTGGAACCAATTTCAAGCTCGAGGTCCACAAATCGATCAATAAGTCCTGCCACGTTTTTCGATCCATCGGCATTCAAAGCCTGGATAGGGCGTGGCAACGGGTGGGTTTCCAAAGATAAGTCTTCAACGACACGTCTGTTGATGCAGGAAACTGTACATCCACAATCAACCAGAACGTTTCGCCAGAAATTCTGCCAGGTAGAGGGTACCGTGAGGTGTGCCTGCAGATCCAACTGCGCACGTTGTCCAGATTTGTGTACAACATTTCTGAACTCCAAAAGAGAGGGCTCGATATTCGGAAGATCAAATAACTTATCATTCGCGAATATATATACGGCCTCCTGAGTTTGAGCCAAAGTCTCAGGAGCTACTGAAAATCCTGACGAGGAGAAGATGAAGTAGAGGGAGCATGGGTAGTAGTATCGTCCTTGGGGTCATAAAGAGTCTGTGAGCGGGGTGTGTTTCGAGTAGTGGGATTGTACGTAGATGGTCCATTTCCTTCTTTCTCCTTAAGATAGGCTTTGATCTCTTCGATGGAAAGATCGCCACTGTCAACCATTTGTCTAAGATCCTGCTTCTTGGGGAAATAGCGGGGCTTCTTGGGTTCAGGACAGTTACGACTAATGTGTCCTTGCTTCCCACAATTGAAGCACGTAATCTTCCTTTGACCAATCTCCATAGGAGTGTCTCCTGGTTGGGGAGGAAGAGTACTGTCGTTGGTCTTGGAAGTGGTAGCAGGTTTGGTAGACGAAGAGAAGGTGGAAAGCCTGGGAGTAGAAAAACCTTGTTGAGAGAATCAGGACTGGAAACGATTGTTTTTCCTCATGAGAGGACCTAGTTTCAGAGCCAACTCCCTGTAGTCATTGTAGGAGGGTTGTTCTGGTAGGTCCTTGAAGTCTTCCAACAGATCGTCATTGTTCTTGAGACTTATCTTCTGGACTATGTCCCTCATGTTGGCGTTCATCTGTTCCGTATTCTGCCTGTTGGTCTCATAGGCTGCATGGATCTGAACTACTAGGTCATTGTTGAGAGCCTCATCCAATCGGTCAGTGAGGATGTGGTCGAAATGGTCCTTGTTAAGCTTTCCCTTGACTTGGTAAGCATCAAACCCTAGGAAGAATTCTTCGGCAGTTTTCTTTCCTTGGGTTAGGGAAAAGAGATGAGTCCTCGCCTTCCTTTCAAGTTCTGGATCTTTGAACTGTTTGTCTAGGTCCTTCTTGAATTCTTCCCAAGAGAGAAGGTTGTCGTTCAACTGGTCTTGGAATTCCTGAAGAAGGTTGTTGGCGTAGACATATGCATCTCCACTCTTCATAAAAGACAGGACTGAATAGATCTTATCTTTGTCACTGGTGAGAGTAGGATTGCCGCTGATCCAAATCTGAATTGATTGGTCAAAGGCGTCATAGTGTTCTCTTTTTCCATTGAAGTCTGCTGGTTGAGCAACAAAGTTTCTTCTGGAAGCAGAAGGAGTAGGGGTGGAAGTGGATTTTTGGAGGTTTAGTGCAGTAGTGACGGCAGTGGCCATGAGTGTGATCAGTTCTCCTTGGGTAAGATCTCCAGTTCCCTTGGGCGGTGAGTCATCCTTCTGTTTTCCTTTTGAACCAGAGGATCGAGGAGGATTCTGAGAACCAAGAAGGCCAGGAAATGAAGAGTCAATGTCGTCTCCATGGTCTGATCCGGTTTGGTGGGCCATGTCTGATAAGGAGAGTGATGAAGGTGAAGATATAGATTTAGAGGGAGGAGTAGGAGGAGATGGGGTTTGCTTTGGTGAGCGATAGGAGGAAAGGTTGGGTGGAGAGGAGGACATTGTGAAGTAGTGAGAGAGGGAGCTTGTAGCTTATGTCGTGGAACGACCAGGAGGAAGCTCTCAAACAATACAATATCTTGAGGAAGGAAGAGAGAGTGTGGCTCAAGGTAGTCAGATTGACTAGCTACAAGCTAAGGAATACAACTGTAACTACAACTACTTATATAGTCCATAATGAGTCATACGTACTAACATGCATAAAGGAGTCATAAGTAATGAGGCGCAGCCTCCATAAGTAAAACAATGAGAAAGTAATGGGGAAACCATACAGTGAACACAAGGATACTCCATGAAACAATAAGTGAAACGTAATCGAAAACAGTAATGAAGAACATCCAATAATCTATGAAGGAAGCCTGTAGTGAGCGCAGCCTCAGCCTGCTCAGCACCAACACGCGTCACCCATGACTCAGTCCATCACATGACCAGGAAATAGAAATGAAAAGAGAAAAGAATAAGGAAAAGCTTGTTCCACGACAAAAACAGAAGGGCAACCAATCAGAAGTGGGTGGTTCCGAACCTGCTGGATGCCACTTACAGCCTGCAAGGTCAATTGGTCAGAAAATATGAATGACAATAACGTCAGACACCACCTACACGCTGAAAGAGTAAATGCCCACAGGCAACTAGTCAGCAATGCGGAGGTAGGAAATATACTGGGCACCACCTACAACCTAGAAGAGAGAACGATGTGAGCATGTTCAGGGAATTGATACATTAGAGAGCACCTACACACTGAAACAGAAAGCAAGGGGGCAACGGTTAAGCCAAGAGCCGCTAACAGAGCATTCAGACAATACGTACACCCTATGAGAGAAAATGGTAAGGCTTGCAGTCAGCAAACTGTATGGATAAAGTTCAGACGACATAGCCTACCAACTGTAAGAGAAGGCAGAAAGAAAGTCAGTCAGCAGAAGATCGTGAACGTATCTGGAGACAATACTTACACCCTAAATGTAAGAGTAAAGAGCAATTGGTTAGCCTAATAAAGGCAATAAATCCGTCCTAAATTACTTACACGCTTCAGGGAAAAGGAGAGGGCAATTGATTAGTGCCAAGGAGCCAATGAATACATTAGCCGTCACTTACACGCTGTAAAGGAAATGGAAGGGCAGCTGGTTAATGAAGTGCAGAGGAAAATGATCGAATACCACTGACAACCTGGAACAGAAAGTTGGAGGGTAAATCATCAGAAAGAGAGCCAAAAGAAAAATTATGGTGTACCTCTTCAGACAAAAATGTAAAGTTGTGAAGAAATCCTCCATGAACATGGTTGTGTATTCGTGATCATGCATGATCTTGCATGTCTAAAATACATTTTTTGATGCTTGCGAGCTCAAATATAGACTTTTGATGTCTTGAATTTGGACGTGTACAATGCCATGCAGTAGTACTACAGCTGAGTTGAGGCAAGGGTATATAACCTGCAGGTTTGAGACTGCTAAAGAACAATCAATTTGTATTATAAATACTGCATAGGCATTCCTACGAAAGGCTACTGTTACCTGCTAGAGGTAAAACAAAGCCTCCAAACAAGTGAACGATCTGAGAGTGACGAGCTCTCAGTTGCTCCTCGTCGAACTTCTTACCTCCTCAGATGGACACTCTCAACGAGTGTTTCCTTTGTGGTTGGTTTAGTCATTGATACGAGAGTGCATGATCAGCATCTAACCTCTTAGATCGAAGACTTATGGTTGATATTATGCGGGAAGGACACAATTTGGCTTGCATCTCTCTGAATAGTGAGTTGCTCTGCCTCGGCATCATATACGAGCAGCAAACAAGTTCAAAACTTGTTTGGCTGCTTGCAGCGCGTCCTACACAATCCTCTCTCTCCTCTCCCACATACCGACATCTGGCTCCAGATCGGTCATGTGTATGAAGTGCACAGAAGGTAATCTTTAATGGTGTACTCTATTCACCAAGCTCCGTAACTCACCCTTTCCTCAGTACAAAAAGGTGAAGGACACATATGAACGCGTCTCAGACAACCCCAACCATGCCAAAGTCTGGCAACAGCTTGGTTGGTTGTATTACCAGGAGTGTTTGACATTCCAGAATCAGTTACTTTCCATCCAACATATGACGAGGGGCTTGGAATCAGGTATATTTTACAAGTACATTACATTTGAATAATGCTAACTAGGGTTGTTTAGACCTCTCCGACTCACAGTCGTGGTATCCTCAGCTGTGCCAATATGCAAGGCAGAAAAACAGCAAGGCCTATGAGGCCTACCATCAAGCTGTATACTGCGATGGTTGGAACCCCAAGTTCTGGTGCTTGATCGGGGTGTTGTACTTCCAGATCAACCAGTTCTGTGATGCTCTTGACGCTTACTCGTGTGCTATCTGCATTAATCCCTATATCTCTGAGGTCTGGTTTGACTTGGGCGCTCTATACAGGAGCTGCAATAACCAGATCTCAGATGTGAGAGATAGCGAGCTTGTCCTGAACAATCCTGTAATCACCCAACGTCTTCAACTTCTGCAACAAGCACAAGCTACCGGCCAAACCTTACCTGGTCTGCCAGGTCCCCAAGACGTTCATCCCACTGCATACACCTCTACTCAACCTTCCGATCATGAATGGCCCCAATCTCCTCACACAAGCTGACACACAAATGTCTGTTAATTGTCACATCCGCCCTGGCTCGCGCAGTGGTCCAAATGAGATGACACATCCTAGATCCTCTCGAAAGTCCCCTGGTCCATTCCAAGGTGGTGCCCTCCTCCTGTGAACATCAACGACTCTTGTCAACCCCACAGCATTCACGCTCTGCCAGCGCCAATGAGAGTCGTATGTCCAGGTAGGTGCGATTATCCTCCAACAAATGTTAGGGGTTGCGAAAACGGTAAGTCTTTGCTCTTGCATCACCCTTCGCCTCACCATACTCAAGAAAATGGTCAACCTGGTCCTACTGATGCATACTTCTCTTGCCCTCCATCTGGGCCTGCCTCGCCTCGCTCCACTCATAATCGTTCCCCAGTATACCCTCCGCCTCCTTCTAGTCGTCCTGCGGGACCAGGCGAGCCTCCAGCCCCTTACCAGCCCTCTCCAAGGTCTGCACATGCACATGCTCATTCTCATGAACCTCCTCCATCTTCTCATGGAGGTCCATGCGAGGATCCTGGCTGGGAGAGAAGAAATCCTAGTATTTATCCTCTGCCGCCACCGGACGCTTGTGAGAGTGATCAGTTTAACTGTGAACATGAGCGTGAGCAAGGCCGTCCTTGTCACAGGTCAGAATACGCCTCTCCTAGAGAACATGGTCACTACGGAGGGGCTCATTCTCCTGTTGGTCCTCCTGCGCCCCGAGTCGACGATCCCCAACGTCACCCTCCGGAACGTCTTGGATATGTACCTCTTCCTCGCGGGGCTGGCAGTCACGAGCGTTCACCTGGTCCGGCTCCTCCACCACCTTCTCATGGTTCTCAGGGATTCCATGGCCGATACGACCCTCTGTGTTTTGATCGCGAATTTGATGAACGCAACCAAGCTCACTCTCCCAACAGTGCGCGTCCAATACAACAGTGGCTCCCGTCTTCGCATCAAGTTCCTCCACCTTTAAGACGCGATTCTGAGTCTCCTCATCCAACTTTGGACGGCTCAAGGAAAAGGAAGGTGAGTACAAAGGAGGAGTATGGCCCTGGCAGCTCCGTCGTTGGTGATTCCCACTGCCGACCTTTTGGCTTCGAAAATCAAACATATGGCAACATACGACTTAACAGGAAGTTTCCCGGAATACTATAAGCTATTAGGAAGAGTACTACCATGACGTTCTGCCCAAGGGTGCCCATCTATAGGGTTCTATAAATCATACTAGGAGGAGCGCTCACATTTTGGATATACATGATAAGGTGATCGTGTTTCATTGTGCTGGGCACACACTGTGTTGATTTTGGGAGTAGTCCTGAAGTCCTATGTAGACTCCAGATGACTATGTATACCTATGCTAGGCCTGGTAAGAGGCAGGGTTGCCTCAAGGGTTGCAGAAAGACTTCATTTACTATATAAACAAGTAGCGTAGATACTAAAGAAAAGAAAAAAAGATTCCCCCGCTTCGAAGATTGGTTCATTAGGCCCTTAGACAAGTGTCTCACTCAGGAGGAGTGGGCTGCCATTCAGAACACACTCACTCGCTTCACACTTTTTCTTACATGTATCTTTTACTGACTATATCTTATTTTGTAGTCTAATTTATACATATATGATTGCTGTACGCTCCCAACGAACTTTATTCTGCTGTTACTGATGACTTCCGACCACTCTCCTAACAGCAATGTCGTGGAACGACCAGGAGGAAGCTCTCAAACAATACAACGTCTGAGGAAGGAGGAGAGAGTGTGGCTCAAGGTAGTCAGATTGACTAGCTAAAAGCTAAAGAATACATCTGTAGCTACAGCTACTTATATAGTCCAAGAATGAGTCATATGTACTAGCATGCATAGGGGAGTCATAAGTAATGAGGCGCAGCCTCCATAAGTAAAACAATGAGAAAGTAATACAAAACAGAAAGACGAACGCAAGGATACTCCATGAAACAATAAGTGAAACGTAATCGGAAACAACAATGTGGAAACAACCCATAGTCCATGAGAAAGCAGTACTGCGCGCAGCCTCAGCCTACACAGTGATCAACACAGCCTCGTGACCCACGACCTAATCTCATCACCTGACTCTCAGATAAAGGAAATGAAAAGGGAATAAATAATGGAAAATAGACGTTCCACGACAAGCAAGTTGCGAGAGGTTTCGTCTTGTCCCATTTACTCAGCTACATAGGGGCGTTTCTAGGGATAATCTACTATCCTAGCACCTTCCCAATAGCTTATAGAATATGGGGAAATATTCCGCTAAGCCATACTTTACAGTATATTAAATTTACAAAGCCGAAAAGGTGCATGGTGCTACCATCATTGTTGTGTTCTATGTTCATGCATGATCATGTATGGTCATACAATTCAACACACTATTTAACTTCATACATGATCATGCATGATCATGCGTGATCTTGTATCACAAGAGTGTGTGGTTGGATGATCCTGGATGATCCTGGATGATCATGTGTGATCATGCGTGATCACGCATGATTTACTCACAACTCTTGATTTTTGTCCGGTGGGGTTGTCAGGCGGACAGTTGTCCAACCTCTCACAAGACCAGAGGACGTCAGAAGGGAAGGGAAGGAGAGAGCAAAGAGAACCGTCGTGATAGACAAGAACCAAACTAGAGAAATACATGTGGCGACAAAGTGTCAAATATATAGTGGTTCCAATGTATATATAGAATGTCCTACAGGCCCTCCTATATGACCCCACTGAACTGCACATCCTAACTAACCAGGGAAGACCACAGTGTGTGGGAAGACAACCAAAGGAGGAGGGAAGACGGTTGGGAGGGAAGGGAGAACACCTTGTAGAGGTGTCGAGAGATGTTGTAGACTATCTAGAAAGATGTCTGAATGATATGGGGCAGTGCCCAAGGAGGGAGACCAAAAGGGAGGGAAGTTGGCCTGGTACAGGCCCAAGGGGAAGACAATGGAAGGAGCGAGGAAGACGGCCAACAGTGGTGTCAAGAGACCTTGTAGAAGGTCTAAGAAGATGTCCTGAAGAGGACAGTGTTGTCTTCCGGCAGGAAGAGGGTACAGGGGTGGCCCTGAGGGGAAGACCATATGGGAAGGTCAATAGGAACGATGGAAGACATGGTTTTGGAGAAAGAACTAAAGAAAGGAACTGGTCAGCAAATGTAAGAAAGCTGAGAGGCGAAAGAAAGAGGGAAGATGCGATGGAAAGAGCAATTCCCAACAGGGGTGCACCGTAGAAAAATGTTTAAAAAAAAGGAGGGAGATGCTCACATCCTGAAAGATGAACGGATGATTAATTAGTCAGTAGAGCCTGTTCAGACGCTACTTACAGGCTAGAGGAAGGAGAGGAGAGCAATTGGTCAGTGGAGCATGGACAACATAGCCGCCATATGATGCTCACATCCTGTAAAAAAAAAACAAGGCAACCAAATACTATAAGGCAGGCAACAAATCTATCAGACACTACTTACAACCTGAAAAGAGAGAGCGAAGGACATTGATCAGCAGTGGGAGACCTAAATAGCATCGGACACTATGTACGCGCTGAAAGAGAAACGGGGGGGGGGGACAATTAATGAGCGAAGTAGAGAAACCAAATGTATTGCACACCACTTACATACTAGAAGGAAAAACAAGAGGTAAATCTTTCAGCAATCTGCAAAAACTAGGCAATGGTGTGCCACTCACATGCTAGAAGAGATATCACGCGGGTACTTGGTCAAAAATGCTCTAGTAACAAATCCAGCGGGCACCACTTACAACCTGGAAGAGACATTGGGTAGGTCAGCCAAGCCAAGGCTATAAAATGTGCCAGTTACAACTTACAACCTGGAAGGAAAGGTGAAAGCAATCAATCAGTAGAGCATCCTAAGCCGATACTTCGGACACTACGTACAGGCTGGAAAAGCAGGAGAAGAGAAATTAGTCAGCAACACATGAGCAACGGGAACATTAGACGCCAGTTACGGACTAGAGGGCGCAATTAGTCAGCAAGTCCTCGGCAACAAATCAGTCACACGTCATATACAGGCTGGAAAGCAAGGTTGGAGAGTATTTGTTAGCATAACACGGGGAAGTAATTGGTCAGATGCCACTTACAAGCTGGAAACGCAGGTAGCAGATCAACTGGTCAGTAAGGCCCAGGCAGCAAATCGAACACACGTCACTCACTCGCTGGAAGGTAGATATTCAGGACGATTGATCAGTGCCAGGCCTAACAACAAATCCACCAAATGTCACTCACACGCTGGAAGGTAAAGCACGAGGGTATTTAGTCAAAAGAATGAGGGCAGTCAGATCGTCAGACTCCACTTACTGACTACAAGGTAGCCCACAAGCGCAATTGATCAGAAAAGTAGAGAGAATACATTCATCAGACCTTACTTACATACTGTATGGGAAAGTCAGGAGCGAGAGTCCATAAAACAAAGAAACTGTGTGCCACTTACATACTAAAAGTCCAGGTGAGAAAATCAGTAAAGTGAAAGCGATAACTCTATTGAATGTTGCTCACAGTCTAGAAGGGGATATCAGTCTGCAAATCTCGATAAGCAACCCCGTTAGACACCACTGACACGCTGAAAGGGGAAATCGAAGACCATTTATTTAGCAAGGGTGGGCTGCAGGTCGGTCTGATGCAAGCTTACCCTCTGGTTTGCAAAATGGGAGGGCCTATTGTCAACAAAGCAAGGGCAGAAAATTCATTACATGTAACTCACAATCTGGAAAGGAAACCGAGCATCCAATTAATCAGCAAAGGGCTAGTCGGAGAGATATACGACGTAACTTACATGCTGGAGGGAAAAACGCATAGGACAATCAGTCAGCACAAGGAATAAATATCTTATGGCCACTTGCCAGCTAGAAGAGGAAAAGAGAAGATCATTATTGAGTAAGATCAGGCACAAACAATTCATCCAACGGCACTTACAACCTAGAAGAAATGTAGAGGGGCAATTGGTCAGTAATTTTTAGACAACATATCCATCGTGCACAACTTACGCGCTGGAAGGGAATGCAATGGCGCAATCGGTCAGAAACGCTCCACTATTTAATACAATGAACACCACTTACAGTCTACAACATTCAGAGGCTAATTAGTCACCCGACAGCAAGGAATTTGTACCTAGGATGCTACATACCGTCTGGGAGGGCAAATAATGGTACAATGTTCAGTAAAACTTGAGTAACAAATGCGTCAGATACCGCGTACCTCCTGAAAGTGAGGGAAGATATGCCATCAGTCACCAAAGTGTGGGTAATGAAATAATCAGATGGCACTTACATTCTACAAGGGGACGAGCGATTGCACCCGGTCAGCGAAGCCTGGGCAACAGTGTCTTCGGACACCACTTACTGTCTGGAGAAGAAACGTGGAGGCGAATAGTTAGAAACACCCGAGCAGTAAAATCTAGCTGATGTTACCTACAACCTAGAATACACAAGAGCGATTGATCAACATGAACTACAAGTAATTGTAAAAAGGCACCACCCACCGATGGGAACCCCATTGAGCGCAGTTTCTCCTTAATAGTTCTTGCACCAAGGATTTCCGCTATATCTACTGCTCTGAGTGAGTCTTCTCCCCCTATTTACACTCTCAGGGATCAATAAATATCTTCGAACCGCTTACATACACTGATAGTCGGCCTCGTTTGGCCCATTCTCGACTAACAATTCAACAATATCCGCTCTGTCCAAGAGGATAGCGACGTGGAGTGGAGCACCAAATGTGGATCCTCGCTTGTATTAGTTACCAAGACGTTCTTCGGTCCATTCAATTACCTGCATTCCTTTGAATCCCCGGGGTCTGGAGTAAACTTTTGACCACAATATCGTGACCATTCGCACATGCAGCACACAGTGCGGACCCATAATCTCCTCCTATTCATATCCGGTCACCATCAATTTTGACACCATGAGAATTGGTCATACCAATTATATTCGCAGCTGCACTCGACTTCAGAAGCTCTTCTACAATATCGGCATGCCCCTTCGCAGCTGCGGCTTGCAAAGCAGTACCATAATCTCCACCTGTTCACATTTTATGGAATTAGAACAGAACATATGTCAACAAGAATACTTTACCAAACATGTTGACATCTATATGCCCGCTCTTTATAAGAAATTGGACAACATCTAGCGACCCATGATATGCAGCCATGTGTAGAATAGAACCGAACCGCCCAAATGTTCAGTCGTACAGATCGACATTCTTCTCAAGCAATTTAAAAAGGTCATCTCGTGCCTCTTGACCTTCAACCACCGTGCGGAATCGCAGCTCCAATTGCTTCCGAGAATTGCTTCGGATAGTTCGAAGCACATTCCAAGTATCTCGAAGAGGCACAATGAGAAGTAAGAGAGCAAGGACCTGACCAAAACCCCATTTGCATTCTTCATCATTTTGATTGTCCTTGTTGTTTCGAAGTGTCAACTCGGTGTCGATAATGAGGAGGATATTGACGACTACGAGGCAGGAAAGCCCAATGTAAAGAAATGCTGTATGAACTGGGGCTCTAGTATTCGAAGATCTGGATATTGTTGCTCGACTCTACGCGACAGTTAAGTAAGTTTTTTGAACATAGCCTTTTCAAATCTTACACTTGTTTGGAAAGCCATACGGTACTTTGTCCTAGCATAGTTGTATGAGATGTGGAGGCAAAGAAAGAATGCGAAGGGTGGAAGGAGGTTCAATCCAGGGGTAAGCAGGATGGAATACCTCGCTAAGGAAATAATGCGAAGAGGGGTAGAATTGAAGGAGACAGATGACCCCAAAACGGTAAGTATTGGCATACAATGACCGATTGGCTTTCCAAACTTGGCAGGATCGTGCCAGAGCCAGATTCCGATGGCTGCCATGAGTGACAAATGAATGGATCCAAGTGTAAGTACAGGCACCGCCAGGATGAGACGACCGAAACCTTGGAGAAGAATGATCGATCTGCCACTCCAGAGCGTTTTCCAAAAGCTCTGATCAGTTTCAGAATCATCAGTAGCCGTATCCTCTGACCCTGCGACATGCGCATGGACAGTTGACCATAAGGTGGTCTGCCAAGCTACCCAGGTGGCTCCGACAGGCTTGAATTTGGCTGTAGTTCTTTTATAGACGTAAAGGATACACCAAATCCAAGTGCTAGTGTTATTCATCCAGCTAAGAGAAAGGATGATAACAGCATGGTAGTTGGATACCGTGGGGCTCTGTCCTGCGGCAAGGGATACAGTTGCAATAAGAATAGCGAAGGCAATTGCGAGCATGCCAGTCGACTGATCTTGGATTCCTGCCAATTCTTCTCGAGTGATTTCACCATCGGAAAGATAAAAGATAACGGGTGCAAAGCAAAGTAAGTTTTGCGCGTAAATTGCAGCCCGAACCCCAATACCAGAGATATCTGGGTTACCAGGAATGCATTTTTCGACTTTGTCCATGGTGGTGGTGCGAGCTCAAGTGAGAATGTTCCACGAGGATTGAATGCGGTACACTCATGTCATTGTCGAACCTTTAGGTTTGACTCTTAGGCTAAAACGCATCTTGGTCACTTTGATTGGCGCTCGTTCTGCCTGTGGCTGTGTGCTTGAGCGTCTCCTGGCAAGCCCAAGCTTGTATCGCTCATCTATTCAGGCTGTGGCCAGTAACAAGGTAGGAATATATTGAAGTTGAATCCAATTTAAGGCAACGTTTCTGAGCTTCAGGCTATTTCAAGTGACCCCAGCGACGTCCAGGCACTCAAACACGAGAACGGTGAGTTGGAAGGATGCATTGCACCCGATCACATTCGAGCTTCACTTTGAACCACCATCATTGAACTACAGCGACCTCCTTCCTCTTCGTTCATCCATTAAAGTTAATTTGGGTTCTCTCTAATTCTCCTGAATATTGGCGCTTCTGCTGTGCTGAACTTCATCTTCGTGCTTTTCTTGTGCACCGCTTACTTTCTGTGCCTTCTACTAACTTCTCAGTCCTTGCCATTGTCGCTGCGTTCGAGGCCAATGACGTAGCTTTCTTTTCAGACGGTAGATTTTGTTATTATTAATATAATACAAAGTTGACCGTGTTTTTCTGAAGTGCGTTTGACTCCTGAGGCTGATCCTGACACTCATCTTTTGGGCCTTACCTGAGGAAGTTTTGGTATTTTTTGGGGCCGTCACGGCGTTGGGGTTGGTTCTCAAACTTGCCTCTGAAGACCACTACGACGTGCGTTACCAGCATGGGTGGGGCTGATCCAAGAAACAGACTCAGAGTGCTTAGCCTTGGTACTTGGACGAGGAGACCATTCAAAAGGCGGTTCGTGCCATTGATGACCAATTTACTGGGTTTTCCAAAGTCAATGGTTTCCGTACCACTCCGTTTCTTTCCGCTTATTACCTATCTAGAACGATTTTGTTGAGGACATCGATGAAGAACTGGTTAACCCCACCGACAAATACATCTTCGCAATATCCACCGTGTTCTGTCGTTGTTACAGCGTGGATAAAGTTTGACAAATGACGAACATCGACAAGTGGTTTCTCAACAAGTTCCATCGAATTGTCCAAGTAGAAGAGCAGCTCTCGTGAGTTCACTGACGACAACAATTTATTATTATTATTAATTCTTATAGCCATGCATTTGTCATAACCATTCCTGCGGACAAGCTTAAGGAAGCCAAGCAACTTGGATTTAGTGATAGACAACTCGCTAACTGTATGAACTCCCTGAGTAGCGGTTCGTTGACGCCGACAAGAAAACTCAATCACACCCTCCGCCAAGCAAATCGACACCGTTGCCGCGGAGTTCCCTGCATTCACAAATGATCTATACACGACATGCAACGCCTCTGAGCACGATGTTACATTCAATGACCGTGGGATCATAGTTCTCGGGTCTAGTGTGTACCGCGTTAGATCATCCATTGAGTTTGACTGATGTGCTGTTCACGCTATTCGTACCTTGCGAGAGCAGGTCCGTCAGGCTGTTGTGATCAACTACAATCCAGAGACTGTCAGTACAGACTACGACAAGGCTGACCGACTCTACTTTGAAAATATCAGTCTCGAAACCATCCTTGACATCTACGACACAGAGCGTTCCTCAAGTTTTATCTTGTCCATGGATGGTCAGACACCGAAAAACATTGCCCTTCCGTTGGAACGTGAAAATGTGAAAATTTATGGAACTTGTCCCAAAATGGTTGACACTGCTGAGAACCACTACAATTTTTCTCGCTTATTGGACGAGATCAGTGTCAACCAACCCCTTTGGAAGGAGCTCACCAGCTTTGAAGAGGCTCAGTCTCTTTGCAACAAAGTTGGCTATCCCGTGCATGTCCGACCCTCCTACGTGCTCTCTGGAGCTGCGATGAATCTGGTAGCGACTGGAAATGGCCTTCTAAACTGTCTCACTCAAGCTACAGCAGTATCGAGAGATCATCATGTCGTCATCACGAAGTATATCGAGCAAGCAAAGGAGATTGAGATGGATGCTATCGCTAGGGATAGAAAGATGATTATGCATTATATCTCTGAGAACACAGGGGTGCATTCTAGCGACGCCACTCTCATTCATCCGCCTCAGGACCTTGACCCCGTCACCATTCGCCAGATTGAAGCGGTGACGGCACAGATCGGCAATGCCCTCAACGTCACTGGTCCTTTTAATTGCAAAGGACAGCGAGATTAAGGTCATTGAGTGCAGCCTTCGTGCAGCGCAGTCATTCCCTTTCGTGTCCAAGGTCACTGGTATTGACGCTATCGAAATGGCCACCAAAGTCATAGTCGACCGTACAGTCACTCCCTATCCTGACACAAACCTCCCGCCTGACTATGTCGGTGTCAAACTACCACAATTCAGCTTCAGTCGGCTTCCTGGCGCAGATCATGTCCTTGGTGTCGAGATGGCCTCCACAGGAGAGGTTGCCTACTTCGGAAAGGACAAGTACAAGGCGTGCATTAAAGGGCTCATCTCCACTGGCTTCGTTCTGCTGAAGGAGATTATTCTCTTCTCTATTGGCGGCGACAGGGAGAAGCTTGAGTTGCTGCCTACCATTCAGAAGCTTCATGCGGCTAGATATAACATCTTCGTTACCAACGGCACGGCAGATTTTTTACAAGAGCATAATGTGCCACGCAAGGCAAGTACCCACGTTTCTAGCACTCTTTGGTTTAATTTATCGCTTCGTTTAGTACCTCGAAACCCTTGGGCCAGACATGCCAGACAAGCAAAAAAGCGAATACTCTTACACTATGCTCTTCTCAACCTTGCATAATTCGGGGCTCATGTAGATGGGCCTCCGTTCGCTGCAGCTGCACTGTGGACCTGTTTTTTCTCCAGCAAATCGCGCACCAATGAAAGTACAACGAGGATGAAGAAAATGGGATTGAAAGAGATGACATACAAGCAAGTGAAAAGTTTGACTTTATCGGTGGAAGTGGTGGCATAGCAGGGTCAGCAGCGTTAATTCATGTTTTCCTACCTTCCGTTGACTGTAGTGAATTCCGAGCTGGGCCGGAGCCCAAAGCTTTGAGCCGAGCTTGGCTTGGACTGAGCCGGGCAGAGCTGGGCAGAGCTCAGGGCTCGAGCCTATGTGCATATAAAGAATCAATTATAAATACTATGATTAAATGACTGAAACATAAATATGTACTCTTGGCCTATCTCTATACACACCTCATAGAAAATTAGAAACGACGGAGGTTGTTCGCGAGCGGAAGGAGTAGCCGTCGTCGTCTGCGAGGGATGCAAAAGCAGTTGGACTTCGCCCTGATTCGCTTTACGAGCATTAACGAGGGATGAAGAGACGGAAGGTCTTCGATCGTGTGCAGGGTCCAACAATGGGACGAGGGGTTTTGTTGTAGGTGGAGGAGTTGTGGATGGCTCGTAGACTTCATTCAAAGTTGTCAAAGTACCGTCGTTGTCTCCTTCAAGCGAACCTGCGTCCACTGGAGTGGTATAAGACTGTGGGAATAGACCGACGGCATCTGTACATGGATTCATTCCTAGCTAATATTTGAAGAGCATAAGAATCCAAGAAGAAAAAGAATAAGAAAAAAAGAAGCGAACCTAACCACCATCCATCTCCAAACTCATCGTCTCTCTCTAGAACTTCGATGATATCGTTAGGCTTGAGCGTAAGATCGTCTACATTTTGTGGCTCGAGTTGGCGAAGAGCATAGACTTTGTCGGGCATTTGGCTGACGGGGAATCGCATGAAGGATGAGAGGGATGTTTATCTCTAAGTAACTTGCTCTTCCGTGCGTCGTGAGCGACGCCCTAGTATGAATATGAGAAAGATATGAGAGTGAACAAAGATCCAAGAACTGACGAACGATGTGGGGGTATAGTGAAGTTCGGCGGCCGTTGCGTAAATTCTACCAGTGGCGTTGGTGTGCTCCCTCGCTTGAGGTGAGCGTTCAAAGAAGTTCGTGATCCTAGAAAATGAGAATGAACGGTGCAAGAATTCGTCCCTTCCCTTTTCTGGGGAACCACGCCAAAAAGAATCGCAGAATTCAAGTCCTTTGAACATGATCGTCGCATGAAGCAAGCCATCACAAATTCTAACAAACGCGTCGACTGCCCTTTTTGTCCCGCACCCATCTTCTACGAAATGCACAGTCTTCCTTATCGTCACGCACCTCTCAAGTTCTGATACCTTGGATGAGAGATCTTCAGCTCTTCCTTCATCATGTGTCCCTCTGGACTCTACACTACCTTCTCCCTGTCTCGCGTCCTCATAGGTCCTGGTCACTTAGGCGTGGTCCCCTGGTCTAACTCATAAGAAGGACATCTTAGGCTATGTCACGCCAGTGCGTCTGTCATTTTTCCCACTTTCGATTCTCTCAGCCACTCACCTTGCTGGGACTTAGGACTGGAAAGTTTCTGTCGACACCAGATCACCTCAAGTTATAACCCAATTCAGGCGGGGTGTGGATACCTCCTCTCCCACTTCCTTACCTTCAAAAACCCCTGTCTACTTGGGGGCGAGCGGCACAGGTTGAACCCGTTCGTATTCTAGGCTATTGGCAGTCCTCTAGCCCGAACCTCACGCATCCGCCAGACGATCGACCCAAACCCGACGAGCAAGTCGTATATCACCTCCATGGCGGTGGTTTCACGTACTGCTCTGGTCATCCATCAGATACAACAGCCAACATTCCTCGCTCCCTCCTCCAACTTCGTACTCTGAACATAGCACGTAGTTTCAGCGTCGAATACCGTCTCGCATCTATCAAACCTTTCGATGTCATCCATCCATTCCCCACTGCGCTCATAGACTGCCTTAATGGTTATCCTCCTTCGTTCATGACGTCGCCGAGAGAGAAGAGAACGTTATTGTGGTTGGAGACTCAGCTGGTGGGAGCCTCAGCCTAACCTGTTATCTTCGGGTCCTTAATTCTCCTCAGCTCAAACAACCTAGAACACTTTTCCTCCTTTAGCCTTGGATTGACCTAAGCGACTCTCATACTACCTCTGGATCCAGCATCCTTACAAATTCAGCTTCTGACCACGATATCTACAAACCTTCTCCAAGATGGCCCCAAGAAGCCTCATGAGTACGGGATCGCAGATTTTAATGAAACCATGTCTCTAGCATCATTGCTCCTTGGTATTCTCTCGGAGGTCGTTGGCTTGTATCGTGTTCGCCCGAAAATGTGCTTGGCTGCTGGAGGAGCAGAGCTGCTATTCGACAAGATTAAGACCCTAAAGGAAGACACGGAGAAAGACATGGGCAAGGAATTGTTGCTCACCGAGAATAAGGATGCTTCCCATGATTGACTGCTTTGGGACTGGCATGAACCTGAGAGGAGTGAGACTAAGGCTGACATTGAGCAATGCCTGGTGACATTTTAAATTCCGTGTGCTTTCAATATCCCATAACTCCAGTATGTATATATATTGAACTTGTAGTACCGGTGACACGAAGTACTCAATTGATTACCGTGAAAAAGTAAATCGACCACACCATGACATTGGTCCTCCCGGAACTATGAGAGTTTGTTTGAGAGGATTCCCCTTCTTCCATCTCCCCTGTATCCCATTCCGCACCGCTTCTGGAGACTTTCACCACAGCAAGGAGCGTCATTCTACTTTTACGTGCATAGACTATGTCGTGTGCACATCCAAACTTTGCGTAGTGAATTCAATGTACGTTCACTATAAACTATTACTCTATTATCATTGTACCGGCGTTGGGACCTGAATCATATATCCTAAGAAATAATGCCTCATTATTGTTCCCAGTATCAATACAGAAGAAATGTTGGTCCGAGGAATGGAAGGAGAGTTGAGAGGTCAGGAAAGGGCTGTTATTTCAAGGAGCCTGCCCTAAATCTTCAGAGTTGGATCACAGTAATTGACTTGGACACAACATTACAAGGTTTTTGGCTTGAACAAAAAGTATCGTAAATGTGTACGTAAATGTCCGTCCAAGAAGAAAAGTCCATGAGAATAATATGTAAACAGTTGGAATGGAGGCAAGCTCAAAGAAGTAAAAAGTTCAAACCAGCACCCAGTCTCTATGCATGCCTCCTCTTCCATCATCATGCTAACATGCTCATCGTCGAGCTTCGGTGTCTGCCGGATGCTGCCTAATCCAAGACCAATGCATGGCAATTGTTATCGGCCAAATGTCAAAGGAAGACGATAAACATCGGATGAAAGAGCACGTGCAGGCAGCATGTTGTCAGGCAGACAGAGGAAGAACTTGTGCTTTGACGGAGACTATGCTGACCCAACTGAAGGAAGTGAAGTGATGGTGGATAGTTTTGTGCTGCCTCCGTCGTAGTATGACCTGAAGATTGAATGTCTATCCTGGCTGGCACTACCCGAAGGGCAGTCCTGGTTGAAGCAGCATGCTCGGGCACTTGTTGCGATCCCATGAACGATCGAGGGCGCTATTTTCTTCCACTTGTTCCTCATGCTTCGACAGCACAAGTTGTAAATCAATGCCCAAAACTAAAGGTTGCACTCCTCTGCCACCAATCATTGAAGTGTGATGCTCTAATCCACTGGATGGGAACGGGAGTGGGAGAGAATACAATTCCACTATTGCAGGAGAACGACCGGCTTTGGAATTCGACGATGACCAAGCAGGGGGGAGACTGAAATGATCATGGGCTTGCTTCGAACCGCCTAGGAAACGAATGTTAACGGACTGAAGACCACGTATAAAGAGGGGGAAAAAAAGCACCTTGTCCTTGATGAACTGGTTTTTCAAAGGACCTCCACGCGCTCTTCGTGAAAATACTCTCCGTCTTGTTATTCGACGTCATTCACAGGGCTCGCCGTCCAAGCCATCCCTTTCCATAAAGGCGTCAGGCTGCCCGTTCCCGTTATGGCAACAGTATTCCGCAGGGGTAATATGTTTCTCTTGGCCAGAGATCAATTATCCTTTTCAATAACAGATTCCTCTTGACCAATCAAAGTAGCCTGTACCTTAGACATAGGCGGAGAAGACAGAGGCAAGGCCAGCGGTACTCATTTCGGCGGCTGGTGGCCTATGACTGCAGACACCTAGAGCAGGCGGAGGGAAAGGTAGTTTCGCAACAGGACGGGTCTAGTCTCCCCAGCACCAGATGAATCAAGTGCTGGCAGTGGGGGATGACGTGGAGGAGGTAAATTGGGAGGAGATCGTTGGAGTGGGGCACTCGCTGAGGCACTGTTTTGATTTAAGATGAGCGAGTCCTGGATTAGTTCTACTGGAACGCTATACGGCTGATACTCGAAGCTGAGTTTGTAGCGCATCCAGAGTTGCCCGGAGAGACGGCGGGGCGGAGGGACGATACGCTCGCATCTAAAATGCCGAGAGTATGAACAGCGAGAGGGCCAGGAGAGGATGCAATGGGTGGAGAAGTCCCGTCGAAGGTGGGTGATTGCAGTCTTGGTAGGAGCGCTGGCAATGAAGCAAGATCTAAATTCGCAAATAGCGATTAGAAATGAGAAAAGACGAAGAAATGGGAACTACCTACTTGGATGACCATTCGCTCATGCATGCGTCGGCAGTTACTGTTTCACCCCCAGCAGAACCCGGTCCATAATGACGATGCCTCTTTTATCCTTGTTGTGCTGCTCATGTTTATCTCCCTCCTTTTCGTACTTGTCTTCGTCGACATCAAGCGCGAACGGCTTGTCTCGGCGCTGGCTCGAGCGGTTTTGGCATCGGGAACAGCCGGTTTCTTCTTCTCTAAACAATAATATCCTTCTAGCTAGCCCGGCCATCCACCTCCTCATGGTCTTCCTCGTCGGTAGCTGCAGTGGAGGATCTGCGCCCGTTGAATGAAAGACGCTTTCCGGTTACTGCATCATAACTAAGGGCTGGCGGAAGGAGGCCCTGGTTCCAATCCCCTAATGTCACTCCTTGGCCTCTTGGAGTATAAACGATGGGGAGGTCGAGGCAGAAGAGAGGGAGAGCTGTATGATGATGATGCAGAAGACGAAGATGCGGAAGCACGAGGTGCCAGTTCGTTGGCGACTGCCAGGGTATCTAAGGAACCCTATTTTAACTCTCAGCAATCGATTGACGTATATTGGTGCCTGGAGAAGGAGATATCGCTCTCGAAGGTCCCAGAGGAGAGGATGCGTCGGACCTAACGCTGAAGCCGCTCTGGGAAGACTCGCCGGAGTTTGCGCATTGTTGACCCGCAGTGTGCGAGGAATAGGAGGAATGTTATTCACGGAAAGCGAGGGAGAGACGGTGTTGCACGCCAGTGATGCCCCCAGGTTACTAAAGATACGACAGGGCATTCCCGCCTCCTAAGAGGCCATACTGCAGCGGCAGTATGAGCGCATCGATCTAGTACTACTGGGGTAGTGGCATGAAGCAATGCCAGGCGCTGATGAGACTGGATTCGTATTCGCAAGGATAGGTGAAGTGGTCTGGAGAATGACGAGCATGAGGCTCGAGACGGTGGCCAGACTTGTTGACATTCGAAGAGGAAGGGATATGCGACGGCAGTGGAGCGAGGGGAGACGAGGAGAAGCCAGATCGAAAACAGTGTGGGAAAGGTCCAATGGCCCTGGGTGACTGCTTCTTCGCTTGAATGGGGAGAATATCTCCTCCATAAATCTAGATGAGGTAAGGCGTGTCGTCCAAGAGGGGGCAATGTCGAACCGTCTGGTAAACAAGATGTTAGAAACTGCAAACAGAGAAAAAAAGGGACATGTATCTTACTTTCATCGACGTAGATATGGTGTTGGTACTTCGAGGGCAAAAACAATGCTGGCGTCCTCTGACGTATGCACCTTGATAACTGTGCGTACTTCGTGACCACAGCCAAAACATCCAAGGAGGCAGAAATGGTGATGAGTCGATTTCAGCAGGCTTAAACCACGACCTGTCCCAAACCCACATAAAAGAAAGCTAAGCGCCGCTCCGGTGGACCACAGTCCCGTCGAGGCATAGAGCAGGCGCTAGCAAACGAATGGGTGGTCGGAACGGCAGTGCTGACAGAAAAAAAATCTTCCTAGCAGTTCCCATTAGACCAACGACTCTACTAAGCACGCAAAGTAACAGGAAGATGCGTACCTTGCACGACTCCTTTCGGTCGGTGCTTCTGATGTTGGAATTCCCGTGTGCGTCGCACATGGAGAAACAGGAAGGGCTGGTGCGGTGATGGAGCGAAGGAACCAATAGACAATTAGACGCCTGCAGGAATTCCTGCTTTCAGCTATCTCATCCGTTGAACTGTCCACTATGGCCGTTGATTCCACCGCTGCGATCACGTTTTCTTGTCTCTCAATGTACGATGTACCAGGAAAATACTGCAAGAAAACATAAAAAGCAAAGAGGGTGGCTCAATGTTTGCCTATGGTGGTTAGTCTAACGAGAGCCAATATTCCTTTCCCGACGAGCTTACCAACTCTTAGCTGACGCCTTCATTAGGTTTTGGCAGGATATTGGACCATTGGATTCGCATCTGGCTTTGAACTCTCTGGGTCATACGACATGTGTTGATCAGCACCATTGCGAGAAGTCGTTGCCGGGTTCTGGAATCGACACGTCATTCTAGTCGTTCCCTTCGAATATCTTGCGCTGAAGACATTAAGTTCACGTATTCCATGTGAAAAGTCGGGAGACGCTAGCATCACAATGCCACGGAACTTCCAACACAATGTTCGATGATTATGAGGAGTACACGCCCTCCTCTTTCCACTGTTCGTAGTTTCTAACACTTTTTTCCTCCAGGTATACCGACCTTCCCGCATCATTGATGGCTCGTCTCGCCGCGGCTACATTTATTGGAGAATGACATTCCCTCCAGTAAAGCTAGTAGACATCACCCAGCCCTCTTTTCCATTTTCTACACCAATCGCGGTTGGATATCCCTGTCCCATGTCTTCCTCTAACGCCATCACTTCTCCCACCCTTCTGAGCATCGAAGAGTCCACGTTCATCTCCAGTCCCATTCTCATCAGTCCCCGGACCAACTCACCCATCCTTGCGAATCCGAATTCACCAGTCTCGTCTCTCTCTCTCTCTCGCAAGTTCCCAGACACATCTCTCCGTTTAAGCCCCCCATATTTCTTGAACGACATTCCACCAACTCTTCATGTAACTGCTGGCTAACACCACGTGAAACCCAGCATTTCGTCGTTGAGCTCTTCTTGGTGCTCGCTTCAACGTGCCCCCACCCTGTTAGACCTTCCAGATTTCCCTCTCTGGAATTCGCTATGAGTCAATCTATCGCCACGAGCCAAAACTGGATGCCCAGAAACCTGGTAGTTGTCGACCACCCTGTACTCTGCGTTTCTGCATCCTCTTCGCCTTCCGTGCCATCATCAGATATTCCTTTTCCCACTCCTCCACCTCAATTTCCTCGTCTATTTATACTCGAAAGAGCCACGGGAGTGACAGCTGATGACTGGAGTCCATCTCCCCTTTTCCCCACCTTTACTTCTTGCACGAAATCTCTCAGCTGGGAACCTTCTTTCATCAAATGGTGGCCGACCTCCAACCACAACTATCGGGAATGACGGCAATGAGGATAAAGCTGGATGAGGGGCTATTGCTCAGGAAAAAGTGGGGCATAGTTATTCCTAATGAGCCGGGAGCACTCAAGCAAGCACCGAGACACGCCCCTCCTAAGCAGCTCACTCTTAGTGTATGCGAAATCCAGCACGAAGGAGAAGGAGACAATGTGAGACTGGGAATATTGGCACTATTCGTCCAACACCTGCTCTGCAAATTTTTCCATTAAGGTATGTGCTCTTTATATTACTTGATGTGATTCAAGCTAATCATACTTGCTCTAGCTCTGTTTCTCGCCGCAGTTTGAGCGAATAGTGCTTCAATGCTCTTTACTTAGAATCTACAAGTCAATCTTCCTTTTATGTACTCCATTGACCGCTTGCTTTTTTGTCACAGTATAGTACACTTCAGTAGTCCACCTGTTCGAGAGGTCGAGTCCTTAAGCTACCTTTCCCGTTTATGTAAAAGCATGCTCTTCTTTCCCTACGAACAACTTTTTGAATTTGCCTTGATATACATTCCCCTATAGTACTCATGGATAAAGAATGACTTCACAAGTATATGAACGATTACGAAAGTGAGAAATAAAAAGGTCCCATCTGTTAATTTTTTGGTCAGGCAAACTCGACATCCATGCGCCGTTTCCCGCCTCGTCCGCTACCACTTGAGCTTCCGCATATCACTTGTGATATTCTCTCCGTTTGTATGACCCTCATCCCCCCCTTTATAGGTATACGATATTTTCTTGTGTACTTACTCATACTTACTTGCATTGACTCCATACTTTGGTATAGTATAAAATCTCGAGTGTTCACTTACTTTTTCTTTACCGAGTCGCATTTCTTTTGCGTCCCCTCGAAAACTCATAAGTTTGACGCCAGAACAAAGGTATCAGTCCAAAACCATGACTGAGCTCATCTGTAAGGATTCGGTTTAGATACATCACGTCGGTGTGACCGAAGGTCACACCAGCTTCATTACTTCGTCTTACCGTCACTACGTCTGCGTACCGTTAGGTTTCTCCCCTATACAACGGGTATAACGCACTTGTGACTGACGAGCGAAGCCACCTCACGCCTTTCTCATAACAAACCCTTACATCATCGTTATAGCTTGATCAACGTGTAATCCCACGATCTCAATGATTTTTCTCCCATCGTTCCGTCACTGTAAGCATTGCTCTCTATCAAAACCAGTACTATGAAATGACAATGAGAGACACTTATGCAACATTGTAACGCCTCACCGTGGCATGACCCGCGTGAGGATCCGTTCGATAGGCATGGATAAACGTGAC
The DNA here is from genome assembly GCA_021399455.1 of Flagelloscypha sp. PMI_526. Classification (NCBI taxonomy): domain Eukaryota; kingdom Fungi; phylum Basidiomycota; class Agaricomycetes; order Agaricales; family Niaceae; genus Flagelloscypha; species Flagelloscypha sp. PMI_526. The sequence goes on along the minus strand of JAJTUO010000010.1, from coordinate 1,445,903 downwards.
GCCGCGGTTGAGCACACGAGAAAAATTAGAGTAAGAGGAATGCAGTGTACTCCAGTCCATTCAGCTGGAGTACAGTAAACACAATTGGAGCGGGAGAGTACGAGACCAGAGGGCCGTTGCAAAGGTTTTGTGTGGTGGTTTGTTTCGCTTCTCTACAAGAGGCGACGAGTTGCACGCTATTCTCACATCAGATTGCACTGAGACTTGAGTTATTCACTAAGTCTATTAATTTTAAAAGAATATTTTCGATTTGCTATTCTATAATAAACGGTCTTAAAGAAGGAGTTTCGCTGCCGTGCCTGGAGTGCAATCTAGAAATGGTCGAAATCAGACATGTTGGAACATAAGCCGACACCGTGCTCTGGAGTTCTCTATCTTGACTTCAAAGTGCTCGTTTAAGGGAAGAAAGGACAAGCTCCTCTCACAAGACAAAGAGCTACGCAATTCATCACTAACCTTACTGTGAAGATCGTACGCCTTGAGTCCGCGTTCGAGGGACGCTTCGGTGTCTAGTACAAGTCGCGGAAATTGGTAATCATCTATTATGCATATGCTAGAACTGCGACGAACAGGCAAAAAACAATATGGTACACCAGATATGTATTTAATGAATCTTCCAAGTCTTTTTACGACTGAGAGTAGTAAACGTAGTGGGGGCTGCATGAGACGGACCTTGCTGAATCTCAATGTGGAGGAATCTAAATTGCTTCGAGGTTGGTGAGTATAGAGTTGAAAGCGCATATAAATGTAAGTATAATCGCGTACTTTTCGTAGAAGAAGTCATCCGATTTCGGCAGGGAACATAGAGAACGGAGTACAAGAGAAGATCATGAGACTCGGTTGTTCAGGTTGACCAAGACAGGTAAAGACGGGGTGATGAGGACTAAAGAAGAAAATAAGGGTTAAAAATTGTAACGCAAGTGCCTGGAAAGCGTAGGAAGGTGGGATTTTGAGAGTGTGATGGTAGTCGAGAGCAAGTGGCAAGCAGGCGCGAAAACTCGTTTAACCTTCTGTGATCTTGGGCTGCAATGCGGGAGGAGTGGAAAATCCTCAGTCAAGAGTACTTAGATCAATTGCATGATAGTATTCCACGTCATATGAAGGCTCATAGCTATGCTGAAGGCAAATATACAAAATATTGGCCGTAGATTAGTCTCAATGCTAAGCTATACAAGAGTCAAGGAATGTGTTCTCGGGAAAAAGTGGGTAGGCTGACTTCGTCGGCTCGTAGCGGCACAACGAGTGTCCCATTTCCAACCAACTAAAGTACACTCATAAACTACATATGTATAGCTTTAAATTTCCCCACTAAAGACTGTGCTCAAATGTCTCGCTATGCATGCAATGCTTTTTCTGGCAGGACCTGCTTTCCGGCACAAGATTTTACCGACTTATCCTGGCCCTTCAAAAGGTGTTGGGCTCATCCTCTGGCAAGCACATTGATTTAGGATCCGTAAATCGAGTTGGAAAGCCTGTGTCAATAACTGTTTTGGGAGATATTATAAATTGTAAATGCCGCCGTCAGTCGTACCCTCCAATCTTCGTCTCTCAGGAGGGTCATGAGCTTGGGAAGAGAACTGGTCACAGCACCATTAAATCGACCTAAAAGTCAGGTATTAGTGCCCCTGCTCCATTGCATTTATGGCGCATGCGTACGAATCTGAAATAATTGATGAAACGAGGCCGCTGCTGCCTGTCGAACCCTCCAGTCGTCGTCATTCAACAAGGCCATAAACTGGGGAAGTGCATTGCCCATGATATCACCAAATTGATCTGAAAATTGTGCATCAGCGACTCGGTTGTACGATCCAAATGGTTCTGCATGCATACTGTTAGTACAAATCTCATAAAAGGCCGACGCCATAGCCGCTCGAACAGCCGCATCTCTATCTTTCAGGAGGGATATGAGCTGAGGAAGTTCAGAGGCTATAGTATCCCTAAATCGGGCTGGATATTAATGTCAGTGATTCCTATCTGCCGCCAAACTTGGGTTGCATGCATACTATCCAGAGAAAATTCGTAAAACGCAGATACAGCGGCTGCTCGAACACCTGCATCCCTGTCCTTCAAAAGCGCTATGAACTGAGGAAGCTCACGGGTCATAGTATCCTGGAATTGAGCTAAATTTTTTGCATTAGTGACCTTTGTTTTCGATCCAAACGGTTCTGCATGCATACTGTTTGCAGAAATCTCATAAAATGCCGACGCCATCGCTGCTCGAACAAACCCATCTCTGTCTTTCAGAAGGGACATGAACTGATGAAGTTCGCGTTTCATAGCATCCCTAAATCGAGCTGGATGATGGCGTTAGTGATTCCTGTCCACCGCCAGACTTGGTTGCATGCATACTATCCAGAGAAAATTCGTAAAACGCAGATGCAGCAGCGGCTCGAACACCTGCATCCTTGTCCTTCAAAAAGGCTATGAACTGAGGAAGCTCATGGGTCATAGTATCCTGGAATTGAGCTAAATTTTTTTGCATTAGTGACTCTTGTTTCGATCCACATGGTTCTGCATGCATACTGTTTGTAGAAATCTCATAAAATGCCGATGCCATAGCTGCTCGAACAATCCCATCTCTGTCTTTCAGAAGGGATATGAACTGATGAAATTCACGTTTCACAGTATCCCTAAATCGAGCTGGATGGTGGCGTTAGTGATTCCTGTCCACCACCAGACTTGAGTTGCATGCATACTATTCAGAGAAAATTCATGAAACGCAGATGCAGCAGCGGCTCGAACACCTGCATCCCTGTCCCTCAAAAGGGCTATGAACTGAGGAAATTCGCGGGTCATTATATCCTGGAATCGACCTATGAATCTTACATTAGTAATTCGTCTCTCCAACTGACCGCGTTGTAAGCATACCATCCATGGATACCTCATAAAATGTAGATGCCGCAGCGGCCCTCACACCCCCGTGCGTGTCTTTCAGAAGGGCCATGTATTGGGGAAATGCTTCCGTCACAGCATCCTTATAACGGACTGAACATTTCGTATCAGTGAATTTTGCCCACTACGGAACTTATGCAATATGCATACTGGTTGAAGAAAGATCTGTAAATGCAAATGCTGCTGTCTCTCGAACCTTCCAATCTTCGTCCTTCAGGAGGGCCATTAGCTGGGGAAGGGCGTTGGTCACACCCTCCATAAATTGAGCTCCGATGCCTGCGTCAGTAACTCCTATTCACAATTTTAGATTTATGCTGCAAGCGTACAGATATTAGAAATCCGGAAAAACGCGGATGCAGTTGTTTGTCGAACCCTCCAGTCTTCATCTTTCAGCAAGGCCATGAACTGGGGGAGCATAGTGACCATAGCGGTCCCGAATTGAGCTATAAAGTTGAAATAAGCGATTTTCGCCTACAAGATTTATGCTTCATGCATACAGAGTTTAGAAATCTCAGAGAATTCAGATGCTGCCGCCATTCGAACCTCTGCATCTCGGTCCTGCAAACTGGCCATGATCTGGGGAAGTGGGTTGTTTACCACATTTTCGAATCGAGCTAGAACAAGCGCTTCAGTGGCACCCTCCCATCACTTTGCTCGAGCCGTGTACATACTGTCATTGGAAAGTTCGTACAACGCATATGACGCCGTCGTTCCTTTACCCATGGCTCCGTCACTCCATAAGGATTGTAACATGTGGCGAGTACGACGAACACCATAACGCTGGTGGCGTTGCTCCCGACGATTAGCGAAGGTGCTTGGTAGGAAACTAAATATTGAGTCTAAGTCATCAATCCCTAGTGATAGATGACGGTCACACGGCCAGCCGTCAATAATATGGGCTGAATAATATTCGTCAAGGTCTGATGGCGCAATTGCGTACTTTCGTGGAAGTTTGGTTCGACGCATAAGGTTCACAATTATATCGTCGTGAACAACAGCAATATTTAGACGAGGATCCATCTGGTGTCCCAGTTCTAGCCTTGGAACAAATCAACGACTCGACTTTGAACATACCATGAACATAGAGTCCATTATATCATCTGCAGGGTGCCGCAGCTATGCCGCTTCAATATGAGTTAAATTAGTAGTTGTAGTGAAAATTCGGACCTGGTGAACAGGAGGTAGCTGGCTAATTTCAACCCCAGTGGAACCATTTTCGTCCAATTTGTCTTCAACGTGGACCACAGACGCCATTGAGGGAGGGGGTGGAGGGGGTGGATCTTGCGGCTTGCCAGCGGCTCGAAGACTTGATGGAATACCATAAGCAAAGATTTGACGGACAATGTCCCACCAAGATTTATTAGATAACGGCAGCACCTTCGACGGTTCCAAGATATTGGGCCGGGCATCTCTGACTCCCATAATATATCCGCGAATAAATAAGGTCTGATTGAGGGCTGAAAAGCGATCCTCTCGGCTATCTTGTGGTCGTAGTTTTGGTTCAGGAGGACCTCTGGCTGCCATCGGTCCTTGTTTCACATCGCGTCTCCCAGGAGGGGACCAACGACCTTTGATATCGAGTAATTTCCCGGCTTGCGATATCGTGGAACCAGAGTAAGATACTTTGATTGCCGTTCCGGGATTTGACCATGCACCTAATGCCCACTGAGAGTTCTGAACAATGGCCGTGACGAAAATGAGGGATTTGTGCTGAAATTTGCGTCTGGGGCCCTGAGGGTCGTGCTGGAAATAGTGATACCATGCTCGGCAGTGTTCCCTGAGATAATCTTCGATGCTTTCATTTGGGATAAGCGCAACTTCGACTGGAAGGTCTTTCGTGATGAGAGTTCCTCCGTTCGTCGCAGCGAAAGAAAAGTTAAAGGATCCGGGGACTTGCATTTGTGATGTAATGTGGCTATTTCGTCATTGAACAGGTATCACCGTAGGGAGAGCAGGAGGGTTGCTTACTCATCAAATACAAGATTGTAAGGAATAATGTCACCATGATAGACAACCGGACCTGTAAGTATCTGAGGATCTAGCTGGATATCAGACGAGGAGATCGAAAATGGATGGAAATCTGGTGGGATTCGGTAGCCCATGGACGCTTGTGAGGATGCAGAAAGGGTGGCATTAAACAGAACTTCGAAAGCCCCACGATCTGTAAGAATCCCAACATCACCAAGTTCGACCGGTTTGGCTTCATCTGTTGAGGACTTGAGCGCAAATATTACGAACGAGATAGCTAAGACATACAAAGGGGTTGAGGGTCCCAAAGAGCTACAATCTTATAAGCTGAGGTAATCTAGGATGCTAATAACTTACGCAATCCGAGCCCTTCTTCATATAATGAATAAATATAAGTCTGAATTGAGGGTGCATTTGACGTGTGTATGAATTCGGAAACTGGGTCTGTTGCTAACTGTGGAAGTCCGCCAGCTAATATCATAAATCTGTAAGTAGGTCGAAAAGGCAAAATCACAGGGAGGACATTTACCGGGGCGCTCGCTCTGCCAATCATTCCGAAGGGCAGCGACAGCAGCATCAAGTGTAGTTCCTACAGCAGGATCTTGGAGATATGCCCTGGTATGAACAAGAGCCGATTCGCGCCCCGGCTGGTTGCAATAGGACTGGAGGCCTTGCCGAACGTTGAACCGAAAGTAAGTATCACCCAGCCCTTCACTAAGTTTTCTCCCGGCGAAATTCTGGGAAATTTTTTCAGAGCCAAGGGCCAAGTCCAGGGCAGCTTTTGACAAAGAATCAAAACCCGTCGGCTGAAACTCAATATGCCCAGGATGACCAGACCCGAGGCTAATAATACAGTCAATATTCGCCTTCAAAGAGATTTCAGCTTCCATCACGGCACTTTCAATAGGGTTATTATGTCCAAGGGAGGCAGAGATCATTTTCTGGTCATCGACATTTGCTTCGGGAAATATAGTCGGGCGCGCCATTGAAGCACGCATGGCCGCCCATACGGAACAATTTACTGTCCTGTTTTCACGAACCAGATAGGTTCTAAGAATGATAGGAGAGCCAATGTTGAGAGGCGCTGTAGTTAGCACAGCTCTGAAAAGAAAGAATAAGCAACTATTCATAATATGATTTATAAATGGGACAGACACTTTGCAGCGCGGCTTATTGGCTTCGACTTCTTCCAGTCTTTCTTCATCTGGGTTGTCTCGACCAGTTTCTTCCCGTACGAGCTCCCTCAGTTTAGCTTCGAGTATTTGGGCCTTCGCATTGGGTTCGAGACCAGCACAATCAACGTGTATCAGTTTATGAATTGCTTCGTATTTTGTCTTCGTTCGAGCTGCGGACATCCCCAAGCGACCAAGCATGAGAGCAATCAAACTAGCGGTGTGAATCAGAATGAGACTAGACCACGGATGAAGATCATCATACCCTCCATCGCCGCTCCCAACAATGAGGTCGAAATACTGGCATGGCAGGACAGGTTCATCCTCCGTTTTATTATCGTATTCAATGCGCGACATCATTTCGTCGAGAACACCAACGGACGGAATGACGCCAATGGTTGGAGAACCCTCGCCGTCTAATGAAACACAATTATAAGCTACCTGGTGCGAAATGAGACGGCAGACTCACCCACGACTAGAATGCGAATGCCACGTCCAGACATCCTTCACTATCACGCTGTACGAGGTTAGGGATATGAATATTCACTTCCAATATGGACGCAGGTCGAGAAACAGTTGCAGGTGCCATCAAATACTTTAGGCTTGGCACGGCCTATCAGCGAGCGGGGTCAATAGCAACTCAGCCACAGCAGCCACTAGTGCAGCGGGTACAGACGTTCGGAAGCGTTTCGCGATCATATGATACATTCTGTCACATAGTGTTACAATGTTACTCGGTGTCCGCAAAAGTCCCGAAACTCAGGTGCAACAAATCATCTTTTTTTCGACCACGATTAGTTCCCAATGATATCCTCTCCTTTACGCGATATAGAATATCGTGTCCTTAAAAAGAGCTACGCCGAACTGGATCACCAAAGCAAATGGCTGAAGACCACATAACCACGAATTTCAGTTGTCAACTGCCCTGTGCAATCACTCCCTACTCGCCACACCTATCTGAAGTCAAGCCTAAGCCACTCTGCAGCAAATGTCGCGTGACATTTGACGAACAAACGCGACCTTTCTTCCAACCACCACCACTTTTATGCGTCAATCACAGTGCTCTCCGTCGCCTTGCCTACCGACTGTCTCTCGCTGCTGCTACTTCTTTCTCCGAACACTTATTATCATGCGCTGACCTGACACACTTCCTTGACTCTTCAAGACATTGTACATGACGCTGTAGACTTCTGGTAGTTTATGGCAAAGCCGCAATGGAAGTAAGCGACGGAGTATTTCTTACTGATATTGTGATGCCCGAACAACGATAAGGTCTGGAAATAGCAAATCAATGAGAACTGCGAAAATCCAGCAAAATCTCAGAAATACGAAGTAAAGTACCCTGGAGTCCCTACAAGTAAGAACAAATAGATAGTAAGTCAAGTCCATAAAATTTTCTCTCATCCCAACCCAACAAATCCACCCATAGCCATAGCTGCGCTGTTATAGCCATGCTGTCCCCCAGATCCGGATCCCAACCCTTCAACTAACAGTCTCCTCCTCTTCTCCCAGTCTTTTAATGCCCCCAAAACTTGTCCAACCTTCTCTGTCCTCCCAACTCTGACATCATTAATGCTCACGCTGCCCATTTTGACATCATTGTCCAACAAAAAGTCGAAGAGCTTGAACAAGCCATCCAACTTGTCGTCGGTGAGAGACGTGGGGAATGCTGAGTCTGGGACAGGAGGAGAGGATGGCGTTCCTTTGATGTGTTCGCCGATTCGGAGAAGGTGAAGACCTGTTATGGGCAGCGGGATTGGGTCCGCACCTGGGACGACAGAGGTAGAGGGTGAAGGTGGTGGGAGGGTAACTTGTAGTTCGGAAGGAAGATGAGAATTTGCCCAGTCGATCATCTCGTTGTCGATTGTCATCGTAGAGGCGGCGTTCGAAATGACACTCTTCACGCTCCCCTTCCTCGTTGGTCGGGCGGGAGTAGAATCCTGCTTGGGTGTCGATGGCGGTGAAGTCGAACTTGTAGCCTTGGATATGACGTCAAGAGCGGGAGATTCTTCCACAGCCAAGACGGCCCCTTCTCCATCTCCTTCCCGGCCAGTCAGTCCCATCAACACTCGCGCATCTCGAGAGCTTAATTGATTCGGGTTCTCTCTCCTCCAGCTCTTTTGAGCCCTGTCTCGTTCCCCTGGACTCGGTGGACGAGGAGGTGGATTCATCGCTTGCGCGACAAGTAATGGGATGGTACGCATGTTGACAGAGGAAATGACGGGTCGTGTGTAATCGCGGCCAATCGTGGCTTTCATGATGGCCTTCATCCATCCTCGTACTATGCCCTTATCATCGCTAGGGAAGGAAAAAAAAAGTCAGATGAGGGATGGGTCAGGACATGGGTGAGGGGAAGAAACTCACGAGCAGAAGAAATGCTTCTTCCCATTTTCATGCTCAATTTTAAACCCATACTTCCCAGGGTTTAAATTTTCGTCATAGGTCACTTTGAACCCCACGATATCTATGAATGCCTTCACTTTCCGCTCCTAAATACAGGAAAAAAAAGGTCAGCATCGGAACCTCAAAAGAAGGCTAACTCACGTTCTCCGATCTTAGAATATACAGCCCTTTATCTTTCAATACAAAGAACCTCAACTTCCATCCTCCATACTTTTCTGCCTTTTTCCTCATCCAACCTTTGTAATCTGGCTCTCCAATCTGATCGATTGCTTTCGGTAAGGTAGTAGGAGACTTAGCAGTTGGGCCTTTTGGTTTCGCCGAGGTCGTGGGTGAGGTCGATGGCGAGGTAGCTATATAATAATTGAAGTGAGAAATGGTAAGGAGGGGATAATGTTTAAATGCTCACATGGTTTCTGAGCATTGGTGGTCACAGCAGAAGATAAAGGACTCGCATAAGAGCTTGTTCTCTTTCTCAGCATATTTGGTTTTTCCTTCTCCTTCTCCTTTGCCCCGAATTCGCCTCCAGCATCGACTGCTTCTCCATCTACAGCATCCTTCTTGCTACTGCTACGAAGAGAAGGAGTCGAAGGCCGTGTCGATGATCCTCGCGTATGGAATACGCCGAGATGGAAACCTCCGCCTGAGGGAGACGATGCTTCTGAATCAGAAACGGCACCGCTGTCTTTGGGCACTTCCTTTCGTTTAGGCTTCGTTTTGGAAGAGGACCCAAACGTGCCGAAGAGAGATGTTCTATGACCCGTGGGAGAAGGAGAGCTGAGACTTGGGCGCGGTCCTGACCCTGTGGATTTTCCTGTTCACAGAAAAAGTCACAATCAATGACAAGTACTTCTTGGATAGAAAGTCCCAGCAAACCTTTTTTACTTGAGCCATGGAAACTGTTGTTCCTGCTATGCACCACTCTTATTCCTAAACCGACTCCACCAGAATCAACGCTCCCTGTTCCTTTCTTATGCTTTGGAGAGGCCAGTGACGAAGGTCCTTGGAGAATAATTGGATGGCCATCGTCGTCTTGCATGAAATGAGTAGAAGAGGTTGCACTCAATCTACCGGAGCATATCAGCCTTGGTAGTAAATAAACAGGGACCCAAAAAAAGACTTACGGCTCTTTTGTGCTGCTCCTCTTGCTTCCAGTGTCGCCTTTCAAAGAAAGAGACTCTCCTCCACCACTCCTCCCAAACAATCTCCTCCTAACACTCTCCTTCTGCCCAGCTCCGGCGCTATCCCTCTTGTCCACAGGCGAAGAATCATATGATCCGATTGGAGTCAAACTCCTTCCATCTACACTTCCACCTCCACTCCCGCTGAATTGCGACGCAGCAGGAGTCAACGGTTCCTTGTCCTTCTTCTCGCCCTGTCCTGCGGTTTCAGCTTTCGCTTTTCAAGCGACGCTCTGAGGGCAGCGATTGCGTTCAGGACTCGAACACGCTTCTCAAAGGCCAAGGTTCCAATCTCCTCTTTCAACACTTTTAAATCGTCTAAAGAAAGAAGGACGTCGCCTGTGATATCTTGTTCGATGAACTTTTCGAGGACGTCTTCGCTGAAATGTTTGGAGCGAAGCCATGTGAGCACGTCATGAAGCGACCATGTCGTTGGGTCAGGGTTGGCAGGTGGAGAGGTTGCCGGTGGAGAATTTGCTGGCGGAGAATTTGGCTCCTTGGAGGGTGGTGAAGGGGAGAGAAGGAGGCGCGCAGGTGTGGTATGAACAGTTGTTGGTGTGACCGTAATTGTATGGATGGCAGGTATGGGCGCCGTCACCGTTGGTTCAGGTGGAGGAGGAGTAGGGTCAACAACGACTGGTTTCTGATCGAGATAACTTGCAGGAGAATCAGATAATCTAGCCGACGGAAAAACATTCTGGACAGGTATGACCTGCTCGACTGCAGCAATAACAGGCGTTGGCTCTCGTTCGTGTTCCAAAAGAGAAGACTCTTTTGTCTAGTGTCCCCAAGGGTGTTCTTCGTCTTCGTCGTCGGAGGGTTCTGAATCCTCTTCTGAGTCGCTCATTGGTATATGGATCGGTGGCGCGAGCATTGGAATATGCTTTTCTCGTACCAGCTATGGCTTATTCGTTCTTTTCCTCCTACTCGGCAACAGCTAGCTACGCTTGCTCCGCCAACTTCGTACGGGCCGCGCTATCCCAAGAGCCTCCCACCGGTTCGTGATAGGCAATGCACATAGAAACGACAGAGGCTGTTCTCGAGCGGAAAGAGGAGCCGTGATCGTCTGCGAGGGAGGCCATAGCAAGTTGGACTTCGTCCTGACTCGCTTTAGGAGCATTAACGAGGGATGAAGAGACGCAATGTATTCGATCGTGTACAGGGTCCGACAATGGGACGAGGATTTTGCTGTAGGTGGAGGCGTGGTGGACGGTTCAGAGACTTCGTTCAAAGGTGTCAAGGCGCCGTCGTTGTCTCCTTCGATCGAACCTGCGTTCGCTGGAGTAATATAAGACATTGGAAATAGACCGACGGCTCCTGTACTTAGATTCATTCCTAGCTAATGTTTGACGGCCATGAGAATCTAAGAAAAAGTATAGGAAGAAAAGACGCGAACCTAACCACCATCCATCTCCAAACTCATCGTCTGTCTCTAAAACTTCGATGATATCGTTAGGCTTGAAAGTAAGTTCGTCTCCATTGTGTGGCTAGAATTGGGAAGAGCATAGACTTTGTCGGGCATTTGGCTGACGAGGAATCGCGTGAAGTAAGAGAGGCATGGTTATCTCCAAATAACTTGCTCGTCCGTGCGTCGTGAGAGACGTCTTAGTATGAATATTAGAAGCATATAACAATGAGAAAAGATCCAAGAACTGACGAACGATGTGGGGGGGAAAGTGAAGTTCGGCGGCTGTTGCGTAAATTGTACCAGTGGCGTTGATCTGCTCCTTTGCTTGAGGTGAGCGTTGAATGAAGTTCGTAGTCCTAGAATCTGAGAATGAACGGTGTAAGAATTCGTCCCGTTCCTTTTCTGGAGGACCAGGCCGAAAAGAATCGCAGAATCCCAGTCCTTGGAAACATGATCGTCGCATGACGCAAGCCGTCACAAGTTCTGACAAAGCGCGTCGACTGCCTTTCTTGTCCCGCACCCATCTTCTGCGAAATGCGCAGTCTTCCTTATCGTCACGCACCTCTCAAGTTTTAATACCTTGGATGGGAGATCTTCAGCTCTTCCTTCATCGTGTATCCCTTTGGATTCTACACGACCTTCTCCCTGCCTCGCGTCCTCGCAGGTCCTGGTCACTCAGACGTGGTCTCCTGTCCAACTCATAAGAAAGACATCTTGGGCTATGTCACGCCAGTGCGTCTGTTAATTTTCCCACTTCCAATTCTCTCAGTCACTCACCTTGCTGGAACTTAGGATAGGAAAGTTTCGGTGGACACCAGATCACCTCAAGTTAGAACCCAATTCAGACGGAGTGTGGACATCCCCTCTGCCACTTTCCTAGCTTGAAAAACCTCTGTCTATTTGTGCGTGGGCAGCGCAGGTCGAAGCCACTCGTATTCCAGGTTACTGGCAGACCTCTACCCCCAAACCTCAAGGCTCTGTCAGACGATCTACTCGAACCCGACGAGAAAGTCTTGTGCCATGTCCATGGTGGCAGTTTCATATACTGCTTTGCTCATCTGTCATACACGACAGCTGGCATCCTTCGCTCCCTCCTCCAACTTCATACTCGGCACATAGCATGCAGTTTTAGCGTCGAATACCGTCTCGCATCTACCAAGACTTTCCACGTCTTTCATCCGATCCCCACTGCCCTCATAGACTGTCTTAGCGGTTATCACTGCCTCGTCCATGACGTCGGCTGCAGAGAAGAGAACATTATTGTCGTTGGCGACTCAGCTGGTGAGGACTCGCCCTGGCCTTGACCACCCGTGGATCGAGCATCCTCTCAAATGAACCTTCAGACTACGACATCTACGGACCTTCTCCAAGCTGGCCGCAAACAGCCTACCTCCAACCTCATGGATACGGGATCGCAGATTTTAACGAATATATACCTCCAGCATCACTACTCCTCGGTGTTCGTTCGAAGGCCGTTGGCTCGTGCTGAGGTTGGCCGAAAACGTGCTTGGTTGCTGGAGGAGCAGAGCTGCCTTTCGACGAGATTAGGACCCTGAAGGAAGACATGGAGAACGACATGGGTAAGGATTTGTTGTACATTGAGAAGTGAGAGGCGTCCCATGATTGGCTACTTTGTGAATGGCATGAGTGAGACATTGGCGGACATTGAGAAATGGCTGGCAACGTTATAAAATTCGTGTACTTGCAATATTCTATATCTCCTGTATGTATATTGAAAGTCCGCTACCGGTGACTAGATTATGTTGGTGCAAACCTTTTCAACGGTCAACGGTATGACAAGTAAAAGAAGTACCGAAAGGCTAAGGTATATTATGGCTCTTCCCAGATAAACGCAGTGTTGAAAGGCTAAGATGGATGGCGAAGTTATGGTACACTAAAGTTGCTGTATTCGATAGAGAGGAAGTAAAGCATCTCGACTTGCCATATCTTGAATATCTTCACGACGATGCGTTCGTAATATTGTTGCGACAGATGTTGGATCGGAAGTTGGCAGTGGATGTCCTGAATTATGATGGCTAGACATGCAAGGCTACTAGGGCGAAATTTGAAGTCACTGTGGCTGGTTCTGACCAGAGTAACACGAGCTAGAGTGTGGGGAAATGGGATGGGGGCCTGCTTCGCACTGGTATTTAGCACTACGAATTGTCTACAGCTAAATAGCGCCTATTTCGCACCTATTTCGCATCAGCTTACAAAAAATAAGTGAAATTCTCTTCTCCAAACAATTCTTGTCCACAGCATGGGCATTACAGTTGATATGCAGAAATACCAGCGCTTGTACGAAGTACAAGGGCAGGACCCCTTCCGCTTTCAAATGAAATATCCGATAATTAGATTTGTTTCATCAAGTACATTCCAAGTGCTTCGTTAGGTTCTTGCTCAGTGCTTGTTTGAGTGTGTGTTAAGTGCGGTTAACGCACTAACTGGGTTAGTGTACATTCAATTGCCACCTGTGAAAAGTTGCGGGAAGAGTCGAGCAAAGGCGCCGTCTATTCTTGAGGAGGAATGGCTGGAACCAGGATGCGCCCACGGCAATAATGCGGAGCTGGGCGCAGAGAGATGTACATTCGGATTGTCCTTGGGAGAAGAAGGTAAATTTTGATTACAAAATGAAACCCAAGCCCTCGAAGCATGATGTTAATGGGAGCAAGAGAACCTTTTGAGGGGATCCATCCAATTAGGGTGGCTAGTCGCTGCCGCGGTGTAGGGTCAGGTGCTGTTGAGATCGGGTTTGGCTGCTGGTGATCTCTGATCGTTCTAACAGAACCCGACATAGAGAGGTCGAGGGTTGTGTTCCATGGAGGTCGACCAAGCTAGCAGCCTTTGGTTGTCCATGACTGTTTCATAAACTGTACTGAGCACAAAGTTATTGGTGGGTGAACTACTTCAGGTACGTGTGTCTGCATCCGAAGAGAATTAATTTCAGGGGCCAAATGGCCAAGTCGTGGCAACCTGGAGGCCGCCCATCACATTATTAAGGCCACAGCTCCCTTTGCGTTCCTCCATAGCCTCTCTTGGTCTCTCAAGGTTGTCATGTCTAATCCTTGGAAGAAAAAGTGCGGAATTATGTTACTTTCCTTAGGTGCGTTTCTTCACTCCAAGTCCAAATCCTAGCTCCACGTGTACTTGTAGACGGTGGTCGATGGGAGACACTCAGCCCGATCTCCCAGATTGACGTTCTCGACGATATTCTATCGTACTTCGAGTTCACAAATAGCCTCGAACCAAGCAGTTTCAAAGTTTGTGACGCTTTCGACTTGGTTGTTGGCACAGGGACTGGAGGGTAAACTCTACAGAAATCGCATGTTTCCCTACTGATTTAGTCAAACTATGGCAGGTTGATTGCGTTCATGTTATCGGTGCTCAGGATGACCACAAAGGAAGCCAAGGCTGCTTATATTCGCCTTTATCATGCCGCTTTTGCTCCTGAAACCAGGTCAAAGGAAGAACGAGCGGAGCTGCTGAAGACCGCTCTGGAGAACCTTCTTGGGCTAAACGAATCTGGGACTTTAAATGCACAGCTGTCAGTGATGAAGCTACGTGATATTGGAAAGCTCACCTGTGGGTGTAAATGGTCTATTTCTCCCCCATTTTCAGCCTTCTACTACTAACTTTTTTATCAGCGCCGTAACGGCTATGTCAGCTGCTAACACTGCTAAACCAGTATTATTTCGAGCATACAGAGGAAGGAATGCCTCAGTAAACTGCTTTGCACTTGAGGCTCTGTTGGCGACCCTCTCTGACGTCGAATCATTCCCTGCTGTTGAGATAGAAACTGAAGAGTTCATCTCGACCAACCTCGGTTACTTTAATCCCTCTGAAGAGCTCATAAAGGAGGCGTCTTCCATCTTTCCGTCAGATGCTATTGCAACTATTGTCAGCGTTGGTCCAGGACGCCCGCCACCAATTTCCGTCAATGGATCAGAAGGATTTCCACAGGCTCTATTAGAACGCGCAAAGGACTGTCAAGCAGCTTCAGAACGTATCACAGCTAGATTTTCTCGCCACCCTGACCTCTACATGCGATTTGAGGTAGATACACTGAGCTTCAATGAGCCGGATGTGGAAACGAGCCCTGGTGCCTGGGGTGCTGTCACGTCCAACTCACGAGCGTACCTTAACAGGGATGAGATCTGTAATAAGATAGCAGTCCTTAGTCACTCACTGACAAATCGACCGACTCGTTTGAAGGTCTCGCAGCTGTCTGGACTAGATGTGAGTTTCCCGCCACAAATACAAGTTAGAACACTAACCTTTTATAGCCTGGAGCCGTAGAACGCATAGAGGAAGGATTACTTGTAAGATTTTACAAAGAAGAGAGGTATCAAAACTAATACCTCTAGTTCGCCGTTCTCAACAAACTCGAAGTCTCTCGGGATGCACCTTACAACTCAGCGGCTGCACGACTGCTACAGCGCCGAACGTGTACGCCCAACACGCGGATCAATGTTTTACAGGAAATCCTATTGTGGGCAAAGGATATTAGCCATCCCTTGCTGCCCTCTCTATTCTGGATTTTTGGTTTGGCTGGTACCGGCAAAAGTACCATCGCTCAGTCTGTCTGCGAAATTCTCAAGGAAGAGGGACTACTCGCTAGTTCGTACTTTTGCTCCCTTCAACTCGATAGCAAAGATTCGAAACGTATTGTCCCTACTATTGTATCCCACTTGGCCGCTCGCTTCCCTGTATTTGGGAAACATCTTGCTTCAATACTCTGTGATGATCCCCATTGTGCTTCTTCCAGGATATCCGACCAATTTCGAGACTTGCTTTGCACCCCGTGGGCTCTCGTCAGGGAAGAATCTGCGCAGCAGCGGCCATTTGTAGTGGTTATTGATGCTCTGGATGAGTGTGATGATGGAGAGGAGATGCTTCGACTGATTCTTGACGCCGTTGACCATAACCAACTCCAAGGTATCAGGTTCCTCGCGACTAGTCGTCCAGTGCCTAGGCTAGTCAAAAGAGCCCTCGAAATGAAGCGAGGACCTCATATTGCTCTTCACGAGGTCATAAAAGAAGAAGTTTCTGGCGATATTGGACGGTTCTTGGAGGAGCAGCTACTTGGGAAGATCGACGGAGCTAATATCCATGAGCTGACGACTCGATCCGACGGGTTATTCATCTTTGCATCCACTCTGGTCAAGCATCTTGTTCCGACCTTGGACTATATGCCGCCTTGGGAGGTCCAGGAAAGACTCAGGCAGATTCTCAAGCCGAGGCACCACGGAGAGGAGGTTGGCCTGTATGACCTCTACAACCACATTCTCTACGATGCCCTGTCACAAGAGAAATTAGGACCCGACGGATTTAAGCAGAGGCTATTAATTGTGCAGACAGTTGTCAGCATGGAACAAGCTACGACTGCCTGCGTCATCTCAGATTTTTTAGGATATGATATTGAAGATGTCATCGGGATCGTCAATAGTCTTCACTCTGTGCTCTTCACCAGAGGTTCTGGAGAACCTATATATGTCATTCACGCCACCTTTCGAGATTTTATCGTTTCCCTAGCTCAAGAGCCATTCCGATGTGACGCCCAGTCTGTTCACCACCGACTGACACAATCTTGTCTTGCCCGGATGCAGGTGACTCTCAAATTTAACATATGCAATATTGAATCCTCCTTCACTATCAACGACGATCTTTCAGCGCCTCTCGACTCCATAGGGGAACCACTAGCTTATGCATGCCAATACTGGTGGGCTCACTTAAAGCGCTGTGCAGAAGCGGCACAAAACGAAATGAGACCGAATATCTGTCAAATGCTGGAGAAGAAAGGTCTTTTCTGGATCGAAGTAATGACTTTGTTGGGCGATGAGAGACATTGTCGAGATATTTTGAAAGAAATAGCAGTTGCACCATCGGTCTGTCATTGCTACCTATCATTGCGCTTAGATTGATGTACACTTGTTAGATGGCACCACGTCTACGTCCACTGGAAAAACTGCTTCCTGGGATCAAACGAGACTCCTTCAGGTTAAAAAGTCTAGCTTTGGAAGCAGCTGAAATGGTGTCCATTTTTATGTCGATATCTCCAAGGATGACCAGCCATCTATACATATCAATCCTCTCACTGTGGGAAGGAGACAACCTAGAATGTTGGAAATCTCAGTTCCGGCGGCTGCCATATGTTCACTCGCATCGAATTGATGGCAACCGAAATACAAAATTGATCTTGAATGTGGGATCTAGGGTTCACTGTGTCGCTTTTTCTCCGGATAGCAAGCACATAGTCTCTGGCTCCTGGGACAATTCCGCGCGGGTATGGGATGCAGAGTCTGGTAAGCAGCTTTGTCTGCTTGATGGACATGAGTCCCTCGTCATCTCTGTCGCTTTTTCTCCCGATAGCAAGTACGTCGTCTCTGGCTCAGATGACAACACCGTGCGAATCTGGGATGCAGAGTCTGGCAAGCAGCTTCGAAATCTTGATGGCCATGTACACGCAGTCACTTCTGTCGCATTTTCTCCCGATGGTAAAGGCGTGGTCTCTGGCTCCTGGGATAGGACTGTGCAGATCTGGGATGCAGAGTCTAGCAAGCAGCTTCGAAAACTTGACGGCCATGGATCTCCAGTCACCTCTGTCGCATTTTCTCCGGACGGCAAACATGTTGTCTCTAGCTCTGGCACAATATATGACTCTTTTGACAACACAGTGCGGATCTGGGATGCAGAGTCTGGCAAACATCTTTGGAAGCTTGATGGCCATGGAGATACAGTCACGTCTGTCTCCTTTTCTCCCGACAGTAGGTATATCGTCTGTGGCTCCGACGATAACATGGTATGGATCTGGGACCTGGAGTCTAGAAAGCCGCCTCAGAAGCTTGATGGTCATGGAGATACGGTCACCTCTGTCTCCTTCTCTCCGGATGGTAAGCGTGTCGTCTCCGGCTCCTGGGACAACACCGTGCGGATCTGGGATGTAGATTCTGGGAAGAATCTTTGGACGCTTGAGGGTCATGAGTCTCTAGTCATCTCTGTCGCCTTTTCTTTTGATGGCAAGCGTGTCGTCTCCGGCTCCTGGGACAAGACTGTCCGGATCTGGGACGCAGAGTCTAGTAGGCGCCGTCAGAAGTTATATAGCCATGGAAATGCTGTCACCTCTGTCGCTTTTTCTCCCGATGGCAAGTGTGTCGCCTCGGGCTCCTTCGACCACACAGTGCGGATATGGAACTCAGAGTCTGGAAAACAGCTTCGAAGGCTTGATGGCCATGTAAGTACCGTAACCTCTGTATCATTTTCTCCCAACGGCAAGCACGTCATCTCTGGCTCGGACGACAGCACCATGCGGATCTGGGATGCAGAGTCGGGCAAGCTGCTCCGAAAGCTTGATGGCCGTGGATATCTAGTTACCTCAGTTGCTATTTCCCCTGGTGGCAAGCGCATCATCTCTGGATCCTCTGACGCAACTGTGCGGATCTGGGACACAGAGTCTGGCAAGCAGCTTCAAAAGCTCACTGGCCATGGATCTCGAGTCATCTCTGTCGCTTTTTCTCCAGATGGCAAGCGCATTGTCTCTGGCTCCTGGGACAATTCCGCGCGGGTATGGGATGCAGAGTCTGGCAAGCAGCTTTGTCTGCTTGATGGCCACAAGTCTCTCGTCATCTCTGTCGCTTTTTCTCCCGATAGCAAGTACGTTGTCTCTGGCTCAAAGGACAACACCGTGAGAATTTGGGATGCAGAGTCTGGCCAGCAACTTCGGAATATTGATGGCCATGTACACACGGTCACCTCTGTCGCATTTTCTCCCGATGGCAAGCGAGTGGTCTCTGGATCATCTGACAAGACTGTGCGGATTTGGGACGCTGAATCTAACAAGCAGCTTCGAAAACTTGGTGGCCATGCAAGGACAGTCACATCTGTCTCCTTTTCTCCCGATGGTGCGCGGGTCATATCTTGCTCTGACGACAAGACTGTGCGGATCTGGGATGCAGAGTCTAACAAGCAGCTTCGGACGCTGGACGGTAATGAATCTCTATTCACCTCTGTTGCTTGTTCTCCAGATGGAAAGCACATTGTAACTGGCTCAGATGACGGTACTGTGCGGATCTGCGATGCTGAGTCTGGCGAACAATTTCAGAAGCTTGGTGGTCATGTCAATACCGTTACCTCTGTCTCCTTCTCTCCAGACGGCAATCTCGTCGTCTCTGGCTCCCGGGACAATACCGTGAGGATCTGGGAGGCAGAGTCTGGCAAGCAACTTCGAATGCTTGAGGGTCATGAATATGCAGTCACGTCTGTCGCCTTTTCCCCTGACGGAGTGCACGTTGTCTCTGGCTCCGATGATAATACGGTGCGGATCTGGGACAGAGAATCTGGTAACCAGGTTCGGAAGCTCGATGGCCACGCAAATGCTGTCACCTCAGTCGCATTTTCCCCTGATGGCCAGTGCATCGCCTCTAGCTCCTCCGACTACACTGTGCGGATCTGGGATTCAAAGTCTTACGAGCAGCTTTATAAGCCATGTCCCCATGGAGGTTCGGTCAACTCCGTCGCCTTTTCTCCTGATAGCAAATACATCGTCTCTGGCTCCGAAGATAGGATTGTGAGGATCTGGAACATAGAGTCTGGCAAACAGTTTTGGAATATTGATGGCCATGTACATGCAGTCACCTCTGTTGCATTTTTTCCCGACGGCAAGCGCATTGTCTCTGGCTCCTGGGACAAAACCGTGCGGATCTGGGACGCTGGATCTGGCGAACAGCTTCGAAAACTTGGTGGCCATGGATCTCTGGTCGCTTCGGTTGCTGTTTTTCCCGATGGCAAGCACATCATCTCTGGCTCCTCCGACAAGACCGTACGGATCTGGGATGCAGAGTCAGGAAAGCAGATTCGGGAGCTTGACGGCCATGAATCTCTATTTACCTCCGTCCCCTTTTCTCCCGACGGCAAGCACGCCTCTGGCTCCAACGACGGTACACTGCAGATCTCCGGTGCAGAGTCTCGCAAGCAACTTTGGGACCTCGAAAGTTTGGTTACATCTGTATCCATTTATACACTTGTAAATTCCATTATTCCATATGGCGAGCATTTCTATAACCCCAAACTACATATCAGGTCTGTACTTTCATTGTTTCGGGTTTCAGTGTCCTCACGTTTCTATAACTTGTTTCAGACACAACTCGGTGCAGTCTCTACTGTCCGCCCTTTCTCAATCAACACCCACAACCTCTTACATTCTTTACCTCAGTCCTACAAGCGCATCATATTATACTTGCCAAGACGGTTGGGTTGTCACATCAAGGGAACATACTGGTGTAGAACATAGAATTATCTGGCTCCCACCCTCTCTCATGCCATTTGATCCACTTGTTCACATGATTATTTCCAAGACTGGATTCAACAAGATCGATATGAGTGGGTGTACATTTGGCGATGGGTGGTCGACAGGCGTACATGCAGAGCTGTAGCGTGGCATTCTATTCTGTTTTATTGCGAAAATTCTCAATAACTAGCGCTAAAATTGATGATATTTTCACTGTTTTTACTCCATTGAAAGATCTACAATCTTTCACCAGTCGATGGAGTGGACCACATACGGGACCTTCAAAATCGTGCAAATACGTGGGTATAGAAGTCATGTTCCTTGGTTTCTCAAATGCCACCAGTAGGAGGTATCAAACTGCTGTTAAAGGAGGGCCACCGTAGTAATCAAATCAATTCGAGCAAGTTTGCAACCTGTGACCCTTTGTACAATATCGCAAGTTCACCACCCTGTCCAGTGGCCTATGACCGCGACGAAACCGCAAAATCTTTTACAGCTCAGGTATTAGTGACCTGGCCGAACTAGCCAACCAGGGCAAGAAAGTCGACTTTCGAGCCTCAGATGTGCAGAGACAACGGCCGTGCAGCACATAGACGCCACGAAAAAAATCGCATTCTTTGTGCATATTTTGGCAAATATGAGGTGGTTTCGTACAGCTCCCAAGTGACCTGTGACGGCTCGAATTGATTCGATTATGACAGTACTTATGTAACGCACATGTGCTATTCCTCACCCCCAAAACTATCTGAGCCCCTTCGAAGTGCTATTTACCTGCTAATGAGCATGCAAGACAGAGCACTGCTACTTGGAATTTTCTATTTCCCCGCACCCTAATCTCGTAATCCAGGCCTTCTATCGTTTACCTCCCTTACAGCCTGACACCCTGGCTTTCAAGCCTCAGCGTTGCCTGTGTATCCCTTTCCCCACGCTGCCCCACATCAGAAGGTCTGCTTTTTCCTATCAGGTAAAAAGCGTCCTCGAACGTCCCTTTTTTAGCCGGTGCCGCTATGTGTCTAGCGCCAACCGCGTTTTCGACCGCACAACGGGCTCTGTCACGAAATCGGTGAAACTCTTCCTAATGGGAGTCCGTGTATTACGGTTCTTATGATTTCGAGATGCCCAGAAAACAGTCGGATTCTGAAATAGTAAATAAAATAGAACTACGAAAATCCCTCATCTCTCATAAACATGAAGTAAAGCATCCATGAGTCCCGACTGTCCCTCACAGCAAGAATCAATATATAGTATATCTGGTCCATAAGGTTCCCGCTTATCCCAACCCAACGAATCCGCCCATAGCCATAGCTGCGCTGTTATAGCCATGCTGCCCTCCAGATCCAGATCCCAATCCTTCAGCTAACAGTCTCCTCCTCTTCTCCCAATCTTTTAATGCTCCCAGAACCTGTCCAACCTTCTCTGTCCTTCCAACTCTAACATCATTAATGCTCACGCTGCCCATCTTTACATCATTGTCCAGCAAAAAGTCAAACAGCTTGAACAAGCCGTCCAACTTGTCGTCAGTGAGAGACATGGGGAATGCTGAATCCGCGACAGGAGGAGATGACGGCGTCCCTTTGATATGTTCACCAATTCGGAGAAGGTGAAGACCTGTTATGGGCAGTGGGATTGGGTCCGCACCTGGGACGACAGAGGTAGAGGGTGAAGGTGGTGGGAGGGTAACTTGTAGTTCGGAAGGAAGATGAGAATTTGCCCAGTCGATCAACTCGTTGTCGATTGTTATCGTAGATGCTGCGTTTGAAACGACGCTCTTCACGCTCCCCTTCCTCGCAGGCCGAGCGGGAGTGGAATCCTGCTTGGGTGTCGATGGCGGTGAAGTCGAGGTTGTCGTCTTGGATGTGACTTCAAGGGTGGGAGATTCTTCCACAGCCAATATGGCCCCTTCTCCGTCTCCTTCCCGACCAGTCAATCCCATCAACACTCGCGCATCTCGAGAGCTCAATTGATTCGGGTTCTCTCTCCTCCAGCTCTTTTGAGCCCTGTCTCGTTCCCCTGGACTTGGTGGACGAGGGGGCGGATTCATCGCTTGTGCGACGAGTAACGGAATCGTACGCATGTTGACAGAGGAGATGACAGGTCGTGTGTAATCGCGGCCAATGGTGGCTTTCATGATGGCCTTCATCCATCCTCGTATTATACCCTTGTCGTCACTCGGGAAGGAAAAAAGGTCAGATGAGGGATGGGTCAAGACAAGGTGGGGGAAGGAACTCACGAGCAGAAGAAATGTTTCTTCCCATTGTCATGCTCAATCTTAAACCCATACTTCCCAGGGTTTAAATTTTCATCATAGGTTACTTTGAACCCGACGATATCAATGAACGCCTTCACCTTACGCTCCTAAAGACAGGAAGAAAAAAGTTAGCAGCAGAACTTCGAAGGGAAGGTCAACAAGAACAAATGGAAAAGAACTCACGTTCTCCGATCTGAGAATATACAGCCCTTTATCCTTCAACACAAAGAACCTCAACTTCCATCCTCCATACTTTTCTGCCTTTTTCCTCATCCAACCTTTGTAATCCGGCTCCCCAATCTGGTCGATTGCCTTCGGTAAAGTGGTTGCTGACTTGGTGGTGGTGGCTTTTGGTTTTGTCGTAGTCGTGGGTGAGGTCGATGGCGAGGTAGCTAAATAATAATTGAAGTGAGAAAGTGTAAGAAGGGAATAATGCCAAAAGGCTCACCCGGTTTCTGAGAATTGGTAGTCACAGCGGAAGAGAGAGGGCTCGCATAGGAGCTTGTTCTCTTTCGCAGCATATTTGGTTTTTCCTTCTCCTTCTCCTTTGCCCCGAATTCGTTTCCGACGTCAGCTGCGTCTCCGTCCACAGCATCCTTCTTGCTACTGCTACGAAGAGAAGGAGTAGAAGGCCGCGTCGATGATCCTCGCGTATGGAATACGCCGAGGTGGAAACCTCCGCCAGAGGGAGACGACGCTTCCGAATCAGAAACGGCACCGCTATCCTTCGGCACTTCCTTGCGTTTAGGTTTCGTTTTGGAAGAGGACCCAAACGTGCCGAAAAGAGAGGTTCTATGAGCCGTGGGAGAAGGAGAGCTGAGACTTGGGCGTGGTCCTGACCCTGTGGATTTTCCTGTTAACAAAAAAAAGTTGAGAGTCGATGAAGAGCACTTCCTGGATAGATGGGACCAACAAACCTTTTTTACTTGAGCCATCGAAACTGTTCTTCCTGCTATGCACCACCCCTATTCCTAAACCGACTCCACCAGAATCAACGCTCCCTGTCCCTTTCTTATGCTTCGGAGATGCCAGTGAAGGGGGTCCTTGGAGAATAATTGGATGGCCATCGTCGTCTTGCATGAAATGTGTAGAAGAAGTCGCACTTAATCTAACGGAACACATCAGTCTTAAGTAAACAGGGTCAAAAAAAATTGGCTTACGGCTCTTTTGTACTGCTCCTCTTACTTCCAGTGTCGCCTTTCAAAGACAGGGACTCTCCTCCGCCACTCCTCCCAAACAATCTTCTCCTAACACTCTCCTTCTGCCCAGCTCCGGCGCTATCTCTCTTGTCGACAGGCGACGAATCATATGATCCCACTGGAGTCAGACTCCTTCCATCTACACTTCCACCTCCACTCCCGCTGAATTGCGACGCAGCAGGAGTCAGCGGCTCCCTGTCTTTCTTCTCGCCTTGTCCCGCGACCTCAGCTTTCGATTTCTCAAGCGACGCTTTGAGGTCAGCTATGGCATTGAGCACTCGAACTCGTTTCCCAAAGGCCAAGATTCCAATTTCCTCTTTCAACACTTTCAAATCGTCTAAAGAAAGAAGGACGTCGCCAGTGATGTCTTGCTCGATGAACTTTTCGAGGACGTCTTCGCTGAAATGTTTGGAGCGAAGCCACGCAAGTACGTCAGGAAGTGACCATGTTGTTGGGTCAGGGTTCGCAGGTGGAGAGGTTGCTGGTGGAGAAATTGCTGGCGGAGAATTTGGCTCGCTGGAGGGTGGTGAAGGGGAGAGAAGGAGGTGCGCAGGTGTGGTATGAATAGGTGTTGGTGTTGCCGTAATCGTATTGATGGCAGGTATGGGTGCCGCCACCGTTGGTTCAGGTGGAGGAGGAGTAGAGTCAACAACGACTGGTTTCTGATCGAGATAACTTGCAGGAGAATCAGATAATCTGGCCGACGCAAAAACATTTTGGACAGGCAGGACCTCCCCCTCGACCGCTGGAACAACAGGTGTTGGCTCTCGTTCGTGCTCCAACAGAGAAGACTCTTTCGTCTCGTGTCCCCAAGGGTGTTCTTCATCCTCGTCATCAGAAGGTTCTGAATCCTCTTCTGAGTCACTCATTGGTATGTGGATCGGTGGCGCAAGCATTGGGATATGCTTTTCTCGCACCAATTGTATGTCCTCCTCGTTTTCTTTCTCCTGCTCGGCAACAGCTAACTTCGCCTGTTCCGCCAGCTTCGTCCGAGCCTCGCTATCCCAAACTCCTCCCACAGGTTCGTGATCGTCGACGCTCATAGAAACGACGGAGGTTGTTCGCGAGCGGAAGGAGTAGCCGTCGTCGTCTGCTAGGGATGCAATAGCACGTTGGACTTCGCCTTGGCTGGCTTTGGGAGCGTTAACGAGAGATGATGAAACAGAAGGTCTTCGATCGTGTGTAGGGTCCGACAATGGGACGAGGGGTTTCGCAGTAGGTGGAGGAGTTGTGGAAGGCTCAGAGACTTCGTTCAAAGGTGTCAAGGCACCGTCGTTGTCTCCCTCGATGGAATTGGCGTCTGCTGGCGTGGTATATGATTTTGGAAATAATCCCACGGCTCCTGTACTCAGATTCATTCCTAGTCGACGTTTGAAGAGCATGAGACGTTGAGAAGAAAAAGTATAAGAATAAACAAACGAACCTAACCACCATCCATCTCCAAACTCGTCATCTCTCTCTAAAACTTCGATGATGTCGTTAGGCTTGAACGTCAATTCGTCTTCATTTTGGGGTTCGAATTGGTGAAGAGCATAGACTTTGTCGGGCATTTGGCCGACGGGGAATTGTGTGGAGGAAGAGAGGGATGGTTATCTTAGAGTAACTTGCTCCTCCCTTCGTTACGAGAGACTTTCTACTATGAATATCAGCAACGTAGAGGAATGAGAAAAGGTTCAAGAACTGACGAACGATGTTGGGGTATAGTGAAGTTCGGCGGCCGTTGCGTAATCGTACCAGTTTCGTTGGCGTATGTTCCAATGCTTGAGGTCAATGGTGAAAGAAGTTCGTAGTCCTGGATTCTGTGAATGAACGGTGTAAGAATTCGTCCTGTCTCTTTTCTAGATAAACACGCCAAAAACTCACCGTTTCCGTTCAGTCTGGGGTAAACGGAACTAAATTCCAAATCACCACACACAATTCCGAACAAGCCAACAAAATCGTGATGTTCACTGCTTCCTGCTGCGTCCGGAACGCCAAGAGAGGTTCTCAGGGTATGAAGGGAAGAGGACAGGTACCAGCAGCAAAAACCGCGGCAGCTGGTGATGATGATGGTTGGATTTACGAAGTCCGTCCCTGGGTGGCTATGTTTACATGCACCCTAGGTGCTCTTAACTCCGGTTGGCTCCGGCTCGGGAAAGACATAATTATGTTATCATATGCTCGAAGGTCTTGAGGTACCGTCTCAATTATCCTAGATTCGGACTGAATTGGCCGGCGCGCTGCTGACAAATTCTCCCGGAGAAGTCGAATCTACAATAGTCTGATTTAGGCCAATACAAATGCTTCCTCAAAACTTCTCACAACTCAGCATCCAACCATCATCACAGCACCAAAGTAGAGCAATTTCTTCTAACAACGTGCTCTCGGATACTCAGGCATCGTTCCTCAAGATTTTACAAATAATTTTCCGAAAGCTTGGTTCCCCGCGACTTGTTTCTTCCTGTCGACCACAACGGTTTACAATTGCAGGATACCTAGTTCCCTAAATTCCATATCACAACACTCAATAGATCTCCTGCAACCTTCTTTAGGCTTCAGTATTATATTATCTATGAGCGGAACTACGCCGATTGAAGCTGACTCACGACCGACTTTTACGCAGGTCTTGAAGCTAATACGCAGAGAACGTTAAAACTCCTCCGGCGCAGCCCGACGTAAGTTCAATATATACTCTCAACCTGCGAGAATTATAACGCTGCTGCGCACTTAACCCTCGTTCAACAAACAGCCACCGCCGGGTAAGACTAATTCTGCGCTTGCATAAAGTTTCTAATTCAGCGATAGTATCCTTGTATGCTTCCCCAAGAACTTATAAGCATAATTGTGAGACACTTTGACCCATTTGAAGATGTCGACACACTCCGCTCTTGTTGCTTGGTCGCGGCGATATTCTTTGAAGTAGCTCAGCCAGTTCTCTTTTCGTCCGTTGTCTTTTGGCCTGTGGCACAACCCCAAGAGGCCCAAATTGCCTCTCGTTTTCTAAATTTGATCATAAACTCATCCCACATTGCCCCCATGGTAAAGAGAGTCGCCGTACATCGGCTATCCATTACCGACGATGAAGCAGAGGCGTTCGAGTCACTCACTTCTCTTCGCTCGTTATCATTTGGAACTCTTGGCGAATATTGGCCGAAGATGTCATTGAAAACGCAGGACGTGCTTCGGAGCAAGGTCATACCTCGTCTACATCATCTCTGGACCGATTTTCTCGTCCCAGAGATGTTTCCTTGTGGACCTCTTGAATACCTTCAGCTGAGCACCCACCGCGTCGGCCAAGCGGCCTGGACACATCCATTGCCTCAGTCGAAAATGCTGAAAGTATCTTGCTTAGACCTTCGAGGGGACGTTCACTATTCAATTGATCCGACTTCGCCAGACAAATTCTTCCACCTGAAATTCATTGACTTGACTAGCATCGAGTCGATGATTATTGGGGTCTATCCACGTCAATGGCCATTGTCTTTCCGCCAATCCTGGAGTTGCTATCGCTCACTCTTGAGCGGGGCAAGCATAAATCTGAAGAGCTTAACTTGGGGAATTACTGTGTTTCGAGACATTAACTGTTAGTATTGCATTTATTGTTTAATCAAAGTGTTCTCTGAAGCTTGTTTTTTCAGGGGATTTCTTTCGAGATACATTTGATTTCCTTGAACTCCAATTCTTGCCTGTTCTTGAGGTTCTCGCAATTGAATTCCCGAAGTCCTTTGAGACACACGAACGGTGTCTCCGGTGGTTAACGAATCACTTTTAGGTTTCATCATCGCATCCTTTTGCATGTCTTTTCCTACGCTTCAACGAAGGTCTTTTCAACAAGTCCCGATGGCAGCCCAATTGGGAACATTCTGCATGGGCAAACCTTGATTGGATGCTTCAGCAGGATGGTCTCTTTCAGTTTGAGTATCTTTCCATCGGTGTTGCATTCACAATGGATGGGGATTGTTGGCAATCACTCAACAACGCTTTGCCTGAGAGTTCTAAGAAGGGAGTTATTGGGTGGGAGAAGCTGGAGCTAAAAGCGTAACTTTGCTGATTTGCGAAGCTCTGGACGGACCATGCTGCGTAATTCATTCTCTGAGATACTTATTTCTATATGGTTTAAGGTGGTCCAATGGCAGTTTTGTTTCCTCGACCGCGCAAAATAGTATGGGCGATGAAATCGAAGAGAACGCTATTGCCCGACTCAGACGATGCTGTCGAACGCTATAATGGCTGTTAAATAATCAATTGGGGCTAACTGGCCACTCAAGACGAGCTAATCCTTGGCGTTGTACAGTGTCATGGTAAGTACAGTTTGCTTCTATCCGTGATAAGGTAAGAGGAACTTGATTACCCAAACAATGCACAGTCCACCCTGCATTCAACTCTAAGCTGTCAGCGGTGATAGGACCACAATTCCAATAATGTCTGGGCCTCGAAGACCCTTTTCTCCTCTATCCTTGCCAGCCAGAAGCTGCGGCAGCAATTACCTTCGCTATTCTTTTTAGGGTGCCAGTGTTGGAGTTTTGTCTGGGGCCAACGATTGGGTAAGAATCACGATTATATGGAGCTCATTATAATCGTGTGAAGAGAGCTGTAGGTAACGAAGCGCTCATACTTATAGTACGTTAATTCCTCTATCCGATACCCGTAGTTCGCCATTTCCAACAATCAGCCACATTGCCCTCACAGCAATGCGTAAGATATAAAACATGGTACAATTTACCACTGGTAAGAGCGATATGGAGTTAGTTCTTAATCTCTGATTCCGGAAAGCTTCTGACTTGAGCAGCTTTCGCGCGCAAGTCTTCAGATATGTCATTACAAACTTTCTCTTTCAAACATCTCACTTGTGCGTTCCTAATAGTCACTATGTGAATGAGAGATGCTCACCGTTGTCACTTTCTCTAAGGTGTTGGTTCATACATCGCTTTTAATATTTATGTGACCTAACTCTGACGACTGCTCAAGTCTATCTTACCCTGAGGCGCATTGTTGTAACTGTTCATGGTGAGAGCTATTAATTAGAGTCTTCTTTTATGATCTCGACGGCCTGGTGATGCTCCTCGCTAGGTGCTTATACAATATTACCCATCGAGCTGAGGCTTTGAAAGTCAAAGCAGCTGTAGGTGATGACAATATGGAACTAGGTGTCTCCCTTTGTTCTGCTTAATATCTGTACACCCTTGAATTGAAATAAACAAGAAGCGATGGAGGTGTGAGACAAGACTGGGCTTGGATTGCCATATATATGTTTAATTCACCTTGCCTATTGGGCAAGGGAAATATTAGAAAAACTCTGCCCCGCATGGGTCTAAAAGTTGAGAGGCCAACTACCATTTGGAAAACTTGAGATTTTTTGTTGAAATGAGTGATGGAAAGGTTGACGGCTGTTATCCGATTTCTGATGGAGCTGCTTCTCATCGACGACTGTCATGTCTGAAAACACACTAACCTTGGAATTTTCAACTAACTAGTCTTGGGTACATGGGGAAGGATAAGCTTTATGGTAAATGATTATTTCTTCCTCCAGAAAGCATTAATAACAAGTGTGAGGGAAATGTTCATGCTCGCCAATGCCTCAAGACTAATCTCAAACATAGGAGTCTTGTGCGTTCCGGCAATTATTCATTAGAATATGGACACCGCCACATGTGTTCAACCTTGTAACGAGCCATCATCAGCGGATCCAGTGTATAATGCTTGCCCTATTGGACCGCAGGCACGTAAGCCTGCTATTTTATAGCTCACATAGAGTCGAAACACGATTTACATCCTACCATCGTCTTACTAGTCTGAAGGAGCGCCCGCACCACTAGATGTAAAGGTTCCAACCATTGGCATCGAATTTCGGGACCCCTGTGGACCCTGGCACATTCGTTTCCACGTTGCAGCGGTATCCTAAATAAATGATTGACGGGCGGAGATGCACTAGGGCTCTTTTCTTTCTCGTTCATGTTCTTCCCTCACATTTTTGGTCTTGTATTCTTACCTTGTCTCGTCTGGGCCGAGACTCAATACTTTTTGGACGACACAAATACGACAGCTTGGACTGTTAACTCCTACGATAGGCTACCTGATTCCGGGTCGTACAGGGGGACGTCTCTACTCTGTCGGCTTGATGGTTGCTCAGGTACTTTGGAATTCCAAGGTATGTGTTACAGTCGGTCAAATGTTCAACCATGAGCTGATCTACACAATGTCGTCCTGACAGGATCGTCTGTTGAGATTTATGGTGTAAAAACCAATGGGATCATGCTGAGTGGACAGAATTGCAGTATCGATTTCAGCTGGCCGTCAGGGAACGCAACATACGAATATGACGCAGCTTCCCAACTGTCAATCGTTTATGACGTGTCCTTTTTGAAAGTCGGGGGGTTCAATGCCAATGAAACGTCATATGTGAGGTTCAAGCAAAATATAGCATGCGCGGCACTCGATTATGCAATCATTTCTGTTGAGAATACTGTCGTTCCGACCGCAAGTGCAAGGTGAGTCACTGTTGGCCATTGGATCTCTGATCACACTTGCTCAATTTTGGCGTTCATTCTCACAGTAGCATGACCCCGAGTTCAACTACGGAACATGGAACATTATCAACTACAACGACAAGTTCAGCAGCGAGCGTGACCAATTCAAGCGCAGATTCTGTCAGGTAAGTTTTTCCACTTCTCATGCTGATATTATAGTTCTTAGACTTCATCTTTTCTGCTAGCTCTGATATAACTAAAGCCTCCAGACGCCGGCCATCCACGTTTGTAGCCCGTTCTCGCCTACTTTATGTCCCTGAGATTTCACCTACAGTGCCCTGGTCGTTGGCGGTGTGATATCAGCCGTTGTTGCTTTTGTCCTCTTAGGGTCCGGAATCTGGCTATTGCGTCGTAGGAGAAAGGGCCAACATGCTTATGAAGTACCCACATCATCCTCAGGTATCTTTGCCGTAATTGCCAAGTGTCCGTGATCATTCACCTTTTCTCTAGCTGAGACAGCGATTGTATACGATAACTTGGCTTCCCTTCCTCCAAACAGCCTGGCTATGTCAGCTCGCTATAAGCAAATTTTCGCGGATCGATCCTACGGTATCAATTTTTGCCCTCCCTCCTTTCCCACTTCTGACTTTCGCTACCTTCTAGCTGCACAACTAGCACCTCTGACAACAAGTAACTTGAGTCCCAGTAGCCAAAGTCTGTTTGCTTTGTTTCACGGGCTTGACCTCTCCCTGCTCACCGAACCGGTTAGGATCTGAAACAGAAGAGCTTCTTTCACCAAATTTAAATTGGGATCCTGAACTTTCGCCCGCTGTTCAAGCGAGACTATCTCAGCTGGAAGCCGCAATTCACGAGATACGAAGTCAAGGCGTTCTACCGCCCGCTTATTGACGGTTTTCTTTAGAGTTTTTACGGACAATTGTCATAACGTGTACATTAGCTGTTGGACTTCAGAGATGTTTGATACCTGTTACGTTTGGGTTCGCGATTCAATCAACCTCTCATTCTCATCATACTTACTCACTCCTCTCAACAGATCACCATTTGTCGTCTTCCGTTTTACTTTAACACATTCTTTCGTACTTCATTCATTCATTGATATTTACTCGTCACTACCATTCACTTCCGTTCATAATTATTGGTATACAGTGGCGTAATTCGTCATTTATTGACTAGCCATTTTCTCCACCCTCCTTCCCTCCCGCTCGCTATTCATTCTTGTTCGTTAGTTATTCTCCGATATATACTTACCCCGGCTACACACTTCCTGCGATTCAGTGTTCATTTTCATTCATTTCTCTTCGTCTCATCATCAGATCAACTGATGCCACAAGTTTTCATGACGACCCTTTGATACTCCAAAGAATCCCGCAAAGCTCGGTTAAGGGCTTTGCAACAAAGCAGACGGAAATAAATGCTTGGGACTCCCACAAATCAGCGTTATGTGCAGGGCGACACTATCACCTATGGTCCTACCATTCTCCAAAAGTAATTGGTCGACCATGTTTCACGATTTTTCGGGGCTTCGATGACTTTGGGGTGAGTTCACTCAGCTTGTCAAAGAGCGTGATCTCCGTGATGAGCTCAGAACCTTGAAATTTGGGATACACTACTTGCTAGAGCGGAATAAAGCCGGTTCTGAACGCAGACGTACAAGTTCATTCAGCACTCCGTGCAATAATAATATTTTAGGGTTGCAAAAAAAAAAAAAAAAAAAACCGTGCGCGACCCGATAGCAGATATTTTTGGCAGGGACCTGTGCTTGATGAACAACAGGACAACATATGTGCGTTCTGGTCCTTCGTGGGTGATCGCGATGCAAGCTGTTTTCAATAGTCATATTGCATTCGAAGGTATCTTGTTGGACTAGGTGGAACAGTCGTCCTGCATGGTGGTTGAGTGTCAGCAGTATAAAGTTATAAGCATCATGCAGCTAAGCGACATACTATGTCACAGGTGGCATTTCAGGGGTCACCATGCCCCATGGTGAGCTTGACTCACCACAAACTCCCCATAAACTCCCCATGCGGTCCCCACGCGTCCAGGCGCAGAATTACGTAAGGATTACTTGGGGACTACTTGGGGAGTTTGTGGTGAGTCAAGCTCACCATGGGACATGGTGACCCCTGAAATGCCACCCGTGTGTACCTCATGCCTGCTACATGGCCTCCAGCCCCACTAGTCCATTGTGTATTCTACACTGAACCCAGTAACTCAAGCAGTGAAAAATGACGTTTGCAAGTTCCTGCTCCACCCCACGAACTCAATTACTTCCCTCAGGCGCGAAAGTTCCTATCTGAAAGCTCTGCTAACAAAGGATTCAAGTCCTGGGAAAGACAACAGGGGTGTGAGAATCTTCAGAATGATCACTGAGGCACCTTGGAAATGCTTAAATAAGGTTGCCATGCTCTGAACGCCTACTAGTTTGACGGTTTCTTCTTCTGCACTAAACCATGATTTACATGTGATCTATCTCGTTCAACTCTCGCTCCACTTAATCACCTGGATTAAACATTATTAGACTCTTCGAGACTTACTTTGTCCTTGGCGTTGCGCAGCACCGCAGTTGGCGCAGCTTCTTTCTTGCCACCACTGCGACCTACATTAGGTGGCCAGACAATTGCGTGTCCGAAGACTCAAGACCTCAATCGAGTTGCGGGTTTGAAGCAAAATACCTCAGGCTGCCCACCATGCCTAGTCTTGACGACCCATTTCTCCTCTATCCTTATCGGCCAGATGTCGCCGCTGCCGCTGCTTTCGCCGGTCTCTTCGCCATAACGGCCGTAGCTCACTCGTGGCAATGTGTTAGATACAAAACATGGTACTTTTTACCCTTGGTAATCGCGACATGGAGTGCGTTCTTGCTCTTTTACTTCCAAACAACCTCCCTGCTCATCGTCTCCGTAGTGCAAGTTCTTGGTTATATCATCAGAATTTTTTCTGCCAAAAATCCCACCTGTTCGTTTTCGTCGTGCATTTTTAGGTCTTGAGTGGGGATTGACCTCTCTCGACAGCCATTCCTCTCTACATCGTTTCAGTTGTCCTGATTTTATGCGCACCAACCCTCATGGCCGCTTCAGTCTACATTATCTTGGGTCGAATTATGGTTTTTGTTAATGGGGAAAAGTATTCTTTGATTAGAGTCAGCCGATTGACGAAGACATTTGTTTGGGGTGACCTCATTGCACTCAATCTCCAATCTACTGGTAATTTCACAACTCTTCCTCGAAGCAGACGTCCTACCAACATCTTTTAAGGTGCGGGTATGACACCGAGTGACACCCCGATCGTCGCTGAAATTGGGAAGTACATCGTCATCGTTGGCCTATTCGCTCAAATTCTGTTCTTCGGACTCTTCGTGGTGACGGCGGTTGTCTTCAACAGACGAATCATCGCAGAACCAACGCCTCAGTCCACTAGGATGTTGAATCAGAGCTATGTGAGGTTCAAATGGCTGCCCCGGCATTGGTTGGTGTTGTTGCGAGTCTTGTATCTCGCAAGTGCATTCGTGATGATTCGATCCATCTTCAGGTTAGCTTTGTTCCGTTATCCTCAATCTGAGTCTTTATTCCCTGGTACTCAAAACTGATGCTGTTTCTCAGGGTTGTGGAATACATCAATGGTCCAAGGGGTTATCTTGCCTCTCATGAAGTCTTCTTCTATGATCTCGACGGACTCATGATGCTCCATGCTACGTTCTTGTTCAACGTTATTCATCCGGCTCAAGCTTTGTCGGCGAAAGATCCAGTGGCCGAGGATGAAATAGAGTTAGATATTCCCGTCCAGAATGCATCAAGTTCCATTGCGTCACTTGGGAGGGTCAATTAATATAAAAAGAGGGCGTGACTTGTTCCATCATCTTTCAGATGTACTCAAGTATGGGAATTGTACGTGAATTAGATAAATGTTGAGTTCGGCTTATGACTGTTCATTTCTACCTTCTCTGCCTTGGCTCAGACTTCAAAAAGATGTGACCATATAAATTCGGCGAGGGATGTACTCTCGCCCAATTTAACAGATTGAACATAATTTCAAGAGTTGTTATCCCGTTGTAGTCGAATTCACCTCGCTCCGAAAGCTAAGAGAGCTGCCGTGGAGATTTACCTGATGTATTATCAAAGCCTCGTCGTATTTAGAGAATGTTTTAGAAAGATCACTGGAAAGACTGCAGAGTTGGTTCTATTCCAGGATATGACTATAGGGGTGCTGAGCAGCCTGAGTGTTCACCAAGTCCATCATAGTTTTAGTTCACCGGAAACATCTTGATATAATCCTTCTTGCAGCTAATTGTAAGATATCCGCTGGACGTCCACGTCATTAAGGTCCCTAATTCCATTTTCGAATTGGTTTCCACGCAGGTCATCTCTCTCGGATACCTCCTACATATGCATCAAGCTTACCGTGACATATAACGCCCAAAACTCACGGAATACTCGTTCGACTCGAGCTCACACATGAAACGGATTTGGTCATTTTTTTTTTTCAGCCGGGAGCTGCAGTAGTCCACACTGGCATCGGCTTCATTCTGTTCAACTTCTGGGTTGAATTGGAATGGGTCAGTCCTCCTCTAGTTCTTTGGCATTTTCCCATTGCTTCGTACGGGAGAAAATATGATTGTATAGTAATTGATTATGGTATCTTAATACAGCGTTCATGTTGTTGACCTCCGCATGAATGTAAACCAGGGGCGAGGATTTTCGCAAGGTAGACTTATAGCGAGCTCTTTCGTCCCAGATTTAAGTGGAAGGGGAAAATAGATATTCGACAAAGTGAAAGTAATTGACTAACTTTGTTATCATCTTCAATTCATTTGGATTTTCAGACGGGGATACCAGCAAAAAACTCACAGTCCTCTCAAGCTAAGAATTTTCTTTCCTTCCATGTTTTCACACCAGATTGAAGGAACAGGACGACAGTGGGATGGTGAAAACCTCAACCTGTAGCACGGCCCTCGTTCGACTCGAGACCTGTACTCACGTGAAAATGAACACTGTTTTTCTTTTTGGCAGAAGCTGCCATAGAGAATGACCAAACACGACATGGATATGACTGGCGACGTACATATAAACTGAGAAAAGAACGAAAAACATATTAATGTATGGTAACAACTGTACATGCGGGTTTTTTGGTTTTTGTTTGAGTGCGTTGATGTGTATTGATGTAAAAAAGGAATGTGATCGAGTATGAAGGCAACTCTTTCTATGAACAGTCCAATAATTCGACGGTAGTCACGCTCGACTCCCAAAGTAGGCAACGACGATGATAAAAGGGAGGTATGTAAACAAAGCGACAAACGATGCCCATCGACACCGTAGTCTCCATGTTCTTGCATCTAGAAGAAAGAAAACGTGTCAGGGTCTGCGAAACGTAAAGAACAGAGAAGAAA
Source organism: Flagelloscypha sp. PMI_526 (assembly GCA_021399455.1). Lineage (NCBI taxonomy): Eukaryota > Fungi > Basidiomycota > Agaricomycetes > Agaricales > Niaceae > Flagelloscypha > Flagelloscypha sp. PMI_526. Next base: position 1,410,302 of record JAJTUO010000010.1, on the reverse strand, counting down.
CGAACCATGTTCAATCTGTGGGTCATCCAACAATACCCCATCCCCTTTCCTACCCTCTTCAACTACATCCCCACTCAACCTCCTCGTCTGTGGAACGCCCCAAACCCAGCCACCAACAACCCAAGTAACAGGACATATGAACCCCACTAAAAACAGCCAACATTGAACAGGTGGCTTCTCTTGACCTTCGCCTCTCACATGTACAGCCCAGCCAGTTGGACGAATTCGCGGTTTCTTGGGATCTCGCATGTGGAATGTAGCCGAGGGCGCGAGTGAAGGTGCATGTGGGCTTATTAATGCAGATAGTGGGATGGATGTAAGTGAAGGTGGTTTGGATTTGGCTCTGTGTGGTAAGCCATTGGGAGAGGAAGGTCGGGACGGTGGTGCGGAACTCGACGAAGAAGGATCTGGCACGGAAAGTCGAGCGCGTTTGTTTTCTCTGAATGACGAGGGTATATGAGAATGATGGGAATGTGCAGTCGAAGAAGTGGATGTACGACGGATTTGTCGTGGATACTGCTGTGGGTCGGATTGAGCTTGGTCTGGCGTGATTTGGAATCGTGTTTTGCCCTTCGCTCGGCCTGAGGATGTCGAGCCTCTTGAAGGCTGTTGTTGTAATAGGGACGGACGTGGAGGGGAGTCGGAGGACACGGATTCGATATCGGAGGCCTTGCGTTTGGCGTAGCGAGCTGCTGGAGTTTGGTATCCGCCGCTACTTCTTCCTGCAGTAGTGTCTCCACTTGCACGTCCTGCACCAGTCTCAGCACTTGCACGCGCTGCATTGGTATCACCGCTGACGCGTCCTGCGCCAGGAGCGCTGGGAGTTACACCGTTGGATGTCGACTGTTCACCCTCGGATGGAATTGTGGACAAACGCCGAGGAGCTGTAAGGTCGAACTGATACGCTGTGGGAGGTGCCCTTGGAGTTGAAGAAGATGCCATGGTCGAAGAAGAGGAAAGAAAGAAAGAAAGAAACGAGGCTGGTTCGAGTTTCTGGAGTTTCGGATGCAAGATATGAAAAGAGGTGCGTGTGGGAAAACACGTGGGGGAAGATTAATGAAGACGTTTTCGCTAAAGGACGCTATACGCAGAAGATGATGAAACAGGAGGACATGAAAGAGGAAAGTAGTTTTTTGGTTTCGTTTCCGAAGCTGAAATGAGCTGGATGATTACGACGTGAAAGAAGGAAGACAAGATCCTTGGCCCGAGCGAAAAATCAAGGAACGCATTTACCATTGCACGCGTTGCCTTGACGTCAATCACCGAACCACCTCCGTTTCTTCGGGTTCTTTCTTCTCCGTCATGTCTCCCCTCCGAGAGGCATCCTCGTGGGCTTGTAATGGAAACCGACGGGTATCTGACATTTCCGTTGTTCAGCTCCCTTTGGCAACTTCATCCAGATTCTTCAAGGACGTGTGACGTCTTCTCGGCTACACGGCCTCTGGCTCTAGATATACTTTCCTCTTTGACCCTTGCTCTAATCTCCAACTCCACATCCAGCGCTCTTTCCCTTTTGTTCTCCTTTATTTCCACTATACTTGACGGGCTGGTTGGTCGGGTCTAACCCCGATTTGCCACAATCCTTCCTGTCCCTCAGTGGATGCTCACACCTCTATCTTTCCTCCCCTCGGGCAATGTCTTCCAAGGATATCCTTGTGCATTTAATACCTGTGCCATAGTCATTCCCATTTCTTCATGTTATCGAACTGTCCATTTCTGACGTTCGCCTTCCCACTTACTAAACGCTCAAACTTAGATCCAGCGCTCATGAGCGGTTTTTTAGGCTAGCGCCAATAAAGGGACATTCCTAATACGACTTTTCATTGGAACTTATATTTGTTCCTCCAGCATGGCAGAATGCCTACGTTTCATCCTATCTGGCTTTGTGTTGGCCCAAACTCATTACATTGACGATACAAACGCGCCAGCCCTGGGCTTCTTTCGGTGGCTTCGACAGTCAGTATGCTTTCCATGGATACAGTGGAACCTATCATTGGAGCTCACTAGACGTAGGTAGTGGACTCCCTTGTAGGTTTTGTTCCCCGTTGCTGACAGCGACTTGGTCTTAACAGCTACTACTAAATTCTTTCACCCTTAGCTCTACCAGAATCATGAATTCGGAATACAATCACATAAAGTCTGTACCCACTCTATACACCTCCGAGCTCTGCCCTGCATCTAACTCTGTTTGAAAATAGGAACACTATCCTAAACGTAGCTTTGGCAGGCATGCCAGTCACGTCTATTGTTCTGGATATGATATTCTGGGCATCTTTCGACGACGCAAGCTGAGATAATCCGTGAAATATCCACGTCCATTCCCGGTAAGGTCGTCCGTTAGCAGGCTCGCACATTCTGTATCATGAACTTCTTCCAAGCAGCTAAAGAGGAGTCAAAAGCTGGGTTCGGCAAGATGCAATAGCCTCACTTAAGGGGTCAAAAATCTATGCAAGAAGAACGACGATTCGACGATAGTACGGTTTCATTTCTGTTCGTCTTTCTCTGTTCAAAACGCGCTTGCTAGTTTCAAAACACACCACCTTAACCTCAACCTCAGTCATAACTCCGTCATACTAGACGTTATACTCGATGCTTAAATATCATCTTTATAATTGTTGGCATATTCATATGGTAATAGGAAAATCGCAGAGTGCCCCAGGACAAAAGCTCAAAATATGATCTTCGTACAGTGGATCTTCTGTCCATGCGGAGGCAAATGCGAGATAGTTGACAGACTCTATCAAAGCATCTGGATGAGCCGTTTGTCCCTGTTATAGTTAAAGTAAGTTCGATGAAGGACCCTTAGCGAGTTGACAGTTTTCAGGGCTTCACATTGAGAGTCCTGGCTTCTGCGGTCATGTTCGTTCCTTTGGTCACCCTCCTTTGGTGCCTACCCTACTTGGTCTTGGCAAAGACTCAATACTATATCGATGATACGAACTCGACCGCATGGAAATTTCAAGGCTTTAAATCAAGGGTTGATGGAGGCGCTTTCGGCGGTACAGTACATTTCGATACTGGGGGGAGTGTAGGGACTTTGACTTTTCGTGGTATGTCTCTTCTTATCTCCCTGGTATGTGGTTAATATTCCGTGTCGATAGGGTCATCTATTGAGATCTATGGTACCAAATACACGAGCAATTGTGGCAGCATCGATTTCAGCTGGCCTCAGGGATTTACATCTTACCAGTACCCAGACAGCGATCACGGTTCTAACGTATTGTTTGCGAGAGCTGAGGGATTCAGTGTAGATGAGATATCTTACCTCAGTTTCTCCGGTCACACGGAATCGTGCGGTATAGGAGGGGGACTGGACTATGCAATTGTCTATGTTGATGAATCATCTCAGGTGCGCACCAAGCAGTTTCATTTTTGTTCCTTCACTCAGATAAAATAGGCTGGCAGCTCTAACATGTTCACGCGGTCCGAAGTCAAACGTCTAATGTTTGTACCAATCTCGTTGCCCCTTCTTCGTGTCCCTTGAATCCTCTACATAGACGAATTTTCTTTGGTCTTCTCGTGGGAGTACTGGGAGGTATTGTAATCGTACTGGTTGTCTTAGTTTCACTCTGCTACATACTACTTGGACGTCGCAAAGAAAGAAAACCTCCTGGAGAACCAATGCCAATGCCGGGTACGTAGTCTAAATTGGTGACTCCGAACAATGAATCTCACCTAGCTTTTGAAGAGTGGAAGAGTGGGCATCCTTCGCCAATAAGCTCTCCAACTTCAGGGGGAGCTCGACAACTTGATAATGGTATGGTTTACAGTAATCGATTTGTTATGAATAAAATCTAATTCCCTTGAATCGAAATTTGTAGCTTCAAATGCACCTCCCTGGCCTCAGCCTCAGCCGTGACCACAAATGTCTCAGCAAATTCAACTAACTCTTTCGGATACTTATCCAATCGAGAGTCCTAGCCACCGAAATTGTATTAATGTATGTGATTACCTGTTAAATTTTACACTCTGAGAGTACGTAGATAGATACCCCAGAAGGAGAGCGCATTACACGATTGCTGAGATGTCTCCCAAGCACCTCAAGAACGTGAACAGCGCCGAATCCAAAGCCTCAGCCTTCTGTCAACAATCACCTCTCTTTTCTACTCTTTCTACAGCCTGCCATACGTTGTATATCTCTTGGTTTACATTTGATTCCTACTTTTCTCGCAGTGATGAACTCTCACCTATTTCTTTCTTGAATTGCTTCACACATCGCTGTAAGCTTCAATTTGATGATATATTTTCATGGCTATTTCTCTCTTTATATTGGTCAAGTCGTACAACTTTACGCGATAGGATAAGGAATAGTGAAAACCTCCACATGTTACGATTCCTCGTATCCCACATGGTTCAGAACGGAGCGTAATCTCATGCGGAGCACTGCTCTCGAAGACTATTTGTGTCATCCCAGTTATGGTTAAGTTAAGGTTACCAAGAGCATTAGCTGATTGACAGTTTTCAGGGTGTAAGTTGGGGCTTCCTTGCTCTTGCGGCCATGTTCATTCCTCGTGTCTGCTTGCTTTTCCTCCTCCTCTACATGGCCCAGGGCATGACCAGCTATTATGTTGACGATACAAACACGACAGCATGGAAGTTCGAACAATTCGGTTCACGAATTGATTCCCAGAGCTCGGTGGGCGGAACAGTTCATCATAATTTAAATCCTGCCGGGAGTGTAGGTACATTGGCCTTTCGTGGTATGTGTTCTTCAGTCTGTTCCAGAATTATTGCAAAATGATTATTCGGATAGGTTCATCAGTTGAAATTTATGGCGTAACATACAAAGATGATTGGATATCGGGTTGTCCTAGTATCATGTATTTCAGCTGGCCTGCTGGATCCACAACGTACACATATTCGGACAATGATACTGGTCCAGATAGATTATTTGTTAAGGCAACGGGATTCAATCCGAAGGAGATATCCTATGTCAGCTTCAAACAAATCAATCCTAAGCTCGATTGTTTAAGGGGAGGCGGACTGCATTATGCGATCGTTTATATTGAGGAAAGGTCTGTCAAGTTCATTCCTGGAAGCCAGTTTTGAACTCGGATTCTAGCTCCGGCTCTTCGGAGTCAATGACGCAATCCAAAGCTAAGCGTCCAATGTTCGCATAAACTTTGTTTCCTCTTGACTTCCCTCTAATCTATTCGCACAGCGGCATCATAGTTGGTAGTGTGGTCGGAGGAGCCGTGGTTCTATTCATCCTGGCCACGGGATGCTGGGCAGTACTTCGACGTCGCAAGTTTGCGAACACTCGCAGAGCACTCCCCTCAATTCAAGGTGAGCCAATCTCAGCTGAGAGCTCGAACTCATGTTATTCTGACCATGCGTCGTACTCGTAGGCGAGTCGAAGACTAGATCTGACGAGTCTCAGAACCCAGGTGTAAGCCACCTATATTCCACTCCAGAAACGAATAATTGTGGGTGTACTGCTTCACTTCAATTTTATGTCTGCTAAATTATTCTAGTATCGAACGCACTTCCTATTTCCAATAGCATGACAAGTACAGCGCTCCAAAAGCAGACGTTTAACGAAGAATCGAATGGTAAACACCCTGTCACCGGATTTCAACCATCTGGCCTAACATTTCTTCGAAGGTGACAGGGCAGCATCCTCACCAAGAAGTGAGATGAGTATTTTGCCAGGACAAAGTCAGTATCTCGTCACTGGAAGAGTCTCATCTCCATAAAAATTGTGAGCATCTTTAGCCACCATAGCTCAAGACGCTGCGTTGTCAGCTTCGAGTTCAAACTCTGCGATACATGCGAGATTGGCCCAGCTCCACGCTGAGATTGAAGAAATACACAGCCGAGGTGCTTTACCTCCTCCTTACTGAGAAGTGTATCAAAAAGATACAGAGTCTGTGGAGAGTCGCTGCAAGATATTCATCCATATCTCAACAAATCTTTGTTGGGAGATGATTCAGGGCTGATGGCCAAACTGGAAAGCAGGATGGATCTCCTGGTTTCTACGCTCTTAACCACTGTAGGCTCCTGTAATGGTAATGATTTAGACCCCTATGAACACTTTTTCGGCCAACGGCAAATCGCTTTCAGCCAGTACCCCGTGCCTATCATTCAGAGGGCAAAAACCCGTCTGGAGTCCATAGCTATCTACGCATGGTATTATATTTAATTTCAATGTTTAGATAAGAGGAAACAAGATTTTTTAAAAAAAGTAGTGGTTCCGGTCGAGTGATAGGCTCGAATTGAACCAGCAGAAACGCCAGAACTCTCATGATCTCTGGTCCTGTTTCCCTCTCGGCCTTCCGACAACCGAATCCCCGACACCGGAGGGCTTGTTCTTCCCCAAGGCGATGCAGCACGTCTTGACTGATGTGTATTTTCTGTGAGTTAGCCTTGCTGGGTTGTTTCTCCTTTCGGAGATGACCAAGTCAAAGCCAGTTTTTTTCTGGAAGCTATCCTGATGGTAGTCCTTGGTGCGTTCCACAGTTAGTACATTTAGTGTATCATTGGTCTCCTTCTCACCAGCCGTTGAAGTTGGCTGTCACATCATATTCAATAACTTGCATGCCCTGTTGCATTCCGCTCTACCTCAGTTATCTGACAAACTTACAGCCAACCTGCTCCCACGAACTCGGAACTCCGGGAAGGGACAGATATTAACGGAGTTCGCCAAAATCCAAGGTACCTACTAGCGATTGGGCGATGATAATTACGAGTACGAACATCGTTGCATGTCCCGTCCTCAGCGCATCATTTGGAATCCGGAGGATGAGACGGGGTTATAGAAAAGCGAGATTGAGGGCTGTGGAAAGGATCGCGTGGTTGCCGATTTCGGCGGTAGTGCAAATATGAATGCGAGGGCTAAGGTGGATGAGGAAGATCCGGGTCCTGGTGAGGCGTTGAGTCAAGTAAATAACCATTTCTCTCTTGTTGTTTCCATTGCCTTTGTTTCAAGCCTTGGTGACTCATTACTAGTCTTGGATCAACCCATACTCTCTTAATGTACACACTGTTTTTCGAGTTGAATCATCGTTAGGGATATCTCTGTTGGTGCGTTTCATTGAATATACCACAAGCGCCCGTCAATCATTCTTGCTGTTTGACTTCCATCTTTAACTTCACATCACTTCTAGCCTCGAAAGATATTTACTTGATTTTGACCCTGAGTCAAAGGAGTACCACGTGTATTTCCGTGCCTTGCATTTTGCCACGAACAGCTTTGTGGCTATGCAGGATTTGCGTGCCGTTCGCAGGCTTTTCCGGTTTTTTGCATGCGGTATTCCTTTCCCAGTTCCGTCGTAGGGTCTCGGATTTAGGTACCAGTGGCAACTTGCTGGTCTTCGGTGTTATCAACTCTCCGAAATGCAACAGTTGACACCTTGATTTGGTTTAGTATAATGAGTCGACTTTCAAACAACTGTAGGTCTCAAATTATTTGACTTGATTGGTCAACAACACCTTTAGCACATTATTCGAAGCAGAGCCCGCCACCTAATCAATCAATCCAGATCCTCGAACTTCGAAGCGATGACTCTTCATGCATCCGAATGCTCACTATAATGTCAGTACATCTGTCCGGGCAGTACTTTCACCTGCTGTTTAGCAATGACCGAATACGTTCCAGATCCTCATACTACTACGTACGATATGGTGCATGTCTTTAGTTCCGGAAGTCTCAACCCATATTCCATGGTGACCGACTGGTTTTTGACACTCGCCTCATTTGTGACTAGCGTCGAGTCTAGTTTAACGACGTGCATATGTCCACCTATGGCAAGTCCTTGACATTCTGTTATTAGAGTGAAGACTACAATATTCTCGAGGAAACACGAAACAACTTAGACGTGGCATGGCTACATTCTTTAACAGGCGGAAACATTTCATCCGTACTTAAGCAATGTTTGGCTACCTGGCAAAAGCATCAAATGTCTCTCTTGCAGAGCTCATCATCAGACTTAATGAGCCAGGATGCTTCAGGGGCTGGCATTTTGTACCAGACCCCAACGACACCGAACTTCCTTGCGTTCGAGTTTGTTCGGTTCAGTCCTGATATAACCAACTGCAGTATTTCTGGACCTGGAGGCATTCAACATCCTGCCGTTTTTTCCGCCGACAATACAGTGACTATTATTCAAAATTTCCAGTCCGAGCTAACAGGTGCGTATACCTGCGCCTGCATCGTTTACAACGGCCTGCGTTCGCTAAAGAGAGATATGAAGGGACCATTAGATGGACGCATCCAGCAACGGTAGAGTTGCCAGGTCTATTTTTTTGGTGGCTTCCTGGTTCTAGATTTTACGAGCTTACCTATATATCCATACTTTAGGTCTTGTGTGCAGGCAGACTATTCGAGAGTGGCTCTCTTTAACGCGAGATAGGATGCAAAGGACTATGATCTTTGGCAAACAAGCCTTTAAATGGGGTCCATCATGGGAAGATCTCTGTGTAAGTTCCCTTGGATCTCCTCTGATTGGAGTCGGTTTAATCTAGAAGCTTCATGCAGTTATATGACCAAGGCACCGAATTAATTCGATGCCAATTAAAACGAGCGAACAGCTCCCTCATGGTCCAAATAGACACTCGTGGGATCCCTCAAGGTTTAGTCGAGTGCATTGTGGTTGCGATTGTAATCCTGCAGAGTGGCCGCCGCATCGACTGAAGATCGATTTAGAAACAACCCACCATGCTATTGTGACTCAGAGCGGGGATTTGGTTACTGAAGACTAGATGGAAACTGATTTAGAACAACCATGCAACTGCTCATCACGAACTTACTCATTTACTTTCCCAATCCATCTGGTGGGATTACGAGAATCTGAGAGTCAAGGCTACTGACCATGATGATATTCGATAATCATATTTATTGTTTTGGTGGTGGTATTCTGTGAAACCCTTCAGGGACAGCACTATCCAAGCTTCTTACCCTGCTAAGCTTTGACCTCTTATGGTCAACCAAGACTCTGAAATGCTAAACGCCTGTAGGCGCTTGCTGAGAACTACGATCGCTAAAACGCAGCCCTGCCATGTCCAACCCAAGCGCTGATTGACGTTTCCATCAGACCCCTGCAACAGCCAGTGTTTTCCCTGAACGAGTAGATTGGCAGATTTCTGGGACTCGGTTGGAGCCTCTTGACTTTTGCCTTCATGATTATTGTCCCTCGTGTCTTCCTCCTGTTCTTGCTACCTCCCTTCGTCTGGGCATGGAGCAAACATTATCTTGATGACGCAAATACAACAGCATGGACTTTCGACAATAATTATCATTCGTTAACCGATGGTAGAGCCTGGGGCGGATCCTATCGCGATGCTAGCCAAGGGACTACCAGTACCGGGACACTGGATTTTCAGGGTGATTCACTTTCTGAGCAGTATTTTCTGGATACTTAAAGCTTCATCGTTTTAATTCATAGGATCATACGTTGAAATATATGGCGTAACACAAGCCGTAGAAGGAGCAGGTTGTCACATTGATTTTAGCTGGCCGGGTGGATCTACATCGTACAGGTACACCGGAGTAGACAAGGCTTTCAATACGTTTTTAGCCAGGGCGTCCGGGTTTGATCCAAAGAAGGTGTATCGCGTGAGTTTCGTCGAACAGTCGGACGGCTGTTATGGTGGACCGGATTATGCCATTGTTTATGTTGACGATGTGGCCGCGGCAGCGAGGTACGTTACATCTTCTTCAATTCAATGTCTATTGCAAAGCGGAACTTGTGCTTTCTTGTCTTTTTATTCTAGCCCAGCGATAACGTGAGTCGCGCCCCCTCAACACTGCAGAGTGTGTTCATATAATGGCTCTTATAGCTCTCTGGTTGTTGGGTCATCTGAAGTCAAGCGTCTCACGTCTGTATTAATCACTTTTTTTTGAACACCATTTGACTTGGAGAAAAATCAGTGGCACCATCGTTGGAGGAGTTATTGGTGGTATCATAGGCATTCTGATCCTCTTGGGCGTTGGTTTCTGGCTATTGGTTCGAAGTCGCAAAGTCCGTAGGGCACAAGAAGCACCCACGGCATTTCCTGGTATGCTCCTCTTTATTAGCTACCCGCATTAACGTTCATGGAGTATTTACTATCCACAGCAGAGCCACAGACTGGATTTGATAACAGGATTTCTCTTCGTCCTAACACCCTGGTTATACCTGAGCAAGAAAAACCGGCCAATAACAACACTACCAATGGTATAGTTTTCACCTCATTATATGGCTTTACCTCTAATTTTTAACATGGCCTGTCTAGTTTCAAATTCACCTCCTTGGCCACAGCTCTACCAGCAATAAAATCCCAAACCCTTTCCGGAGCGTTGTGAAGTGAAAGAATGTGTTTCCTATTGAGGGCATACTATGGTGCTCGTTATGTTTCAATATTGTCACGACCAGCTTTTCGAAGAGAATTATACGTGTTCGACCTTGAATTTGTATGAACCGCAAGACCTCTAGCGTCAGGTGGTTAAGTGCTACTGAAGCTCAACCCACACTTCAGCATTTTCCGTAGGACTGATGGAAAAGCACAACAAGCCAGAATTGTTTCTGGAATATAGGAGGAACTGTGATATCCAGCATCTTGAAACGAGACGAAGTTGAACATGGAATAGTGTAGGCGACCGAAATCAGGCGGCGTCACCGATGGAGTATTGGTTGCCGAGTTCTCATAAGCAGGGCACTGAACCCTAAGACATGTTATACAAAGCAACCTGCTACGCATGTCCAAAGAAGTACTCCAATATAATCTTCGCGAGGATCAAGTCCAGCTTCGATGCCTGCTTCAAAGCGACTCCTTTAACCAGGCCTCGAGACCATGTGCTTAGGGATTTTTAGAGTGAAGAGGGAGCGCTGGTGAACCAATGACATGCTAGATGTAAATTTGGTCAGCTGCCAGGAAAACAGCGCAAAGTGGGAATCTAACCGTCTGAAGACACACGCCCACTGTATGGGCCATGGTGAGCGGAGATTTTGTTCTTGAGTAAGACACGCGTTGAAGGTGTGAAGGAAGTCGGTGACCATGAGGAGAGTAAGGGGTTATCGCTAAAATATCTTTATTGCAATCTCAAAAGTTTCATCGGTATAGAGACATGTAGAACCGAAGACGCAGTTGGCATAACGGAAATAGAAACGAGAAAGCAGAGAATTCATGCTAAAGTCCAATTGCTGACAAAAAGACGGCGGTAATAGGCTATGAGACCACCCTTTTCATGCACAGTCGAAAATAATATGGAGGTCATTATGCGTACTTCTAGTTTGAGTTTTGGGAGTTTCAGCTTGCCGTGAGGGAGACAGGAAGAAAGAAAATTGTCGAGGTTCTTGTGGCCCCCGTCATTCGCGACTCCTGAGGGCAAGGAGCTGCAAGATCATGTATTCAACAGATGGAAAAAAAGGATGAAAGGTGAAATACATACGAGAGTTTGAGTTACGCAGAATTCGTGAGTGATAAGTCTGCCGGACCGACCAACATATGATACTGATAGTTTTGCAGAGAGTTAGTGGATGCCAATGTTGATGACTTTTGGGGAGTGAGGGGAGCGAGTGTACTTGCCCGAGATCCAGAACAGGTTGGACGCCATGAACGTTTTGCAAGACTATGAAATTCGGGTGTTGTCGGAAACGTGACACCGACCACCACGACTTGGACCCAGCTAGATTCGTCTCTTGGTCTTCCAAACTCTGCTATTACAATCGCCCTTTTTATTATGGAGTAAAACCGTGCGATCATTGCCTTCTAGCCGCTACCAGCATCCCCGTCCGGAAGGAGAGGCTACATGAGAGGGCGGCAAAAGGCGACCAATATCTTTCAACCTCGGACCACTTCGCTGCTACACAGCCAAATATTAGAATGTGATTCTCAAATTAATGAATCAGTAGGGATGTAAATGGTCTGGATCCAAACTAGAAGATGATTCGATTAACCAAGGGTCCAAAATGGTAAGATTCGAGACCGTGGGTCTTATAAAATGATTGGATTCTGCGAGCACTTCATCTGTTCGGCACTCCACTTCCTCCTCGCTCTATATTCATTAACACGATCTAGTCTTGCATTATCATGTCCGACGAACGCCCTATGAATGTCGGTATCAAAGCCATGGAGGTGTATTTCCCTCGTCGCGTACGTCTGTCTTTCTGTCATTTGTCTCCCTGCCTCCTCTTACCTGCATCTTCTAGTGCATTAGTGAAGCTGATCTCGAGCAATACGATGGATCTTCCCAAGGAAAATATACCATCGGTCTCGGCCAGCAGTACATGGCTTTCACTGACGATCGTGAGGATATTAACTCTTTCGCCTTGAATGGTGCGCATCTCTCCTGGAAATAAATGCTAAACGTTAATCACACCATTTGATAGCGGTTACTGGCCTCATTGAGAAATTCAACATCGACTTGACCTCCATTGGCCGTCTCGAGGTTGGGACTGAGACCATCATCGACCAGTCCAAGTCCGTGAAAACTCACTTGATGGACCTCTTTTCCGTTGTAGAAAACTACGATATCGAAGGCATTGACTCCAAAAACGCATGCTACGGCGGAACAGCTGCACTATTCAATGCTGTCAATTGGATTGAGTCTCGTTCCTGGGACGGTCGGGACGCCATCGTAGTTTCTGGCGATATTGCCGTTTATGCAGAAGGCGCTGCTCGTCCAGTTGGAGGCGCTGGGGCTGTGGCTCTATTACTTGGTCCAAATGCCCCCATCGTTCTTGAACGTACGTGGCTCTCACATGTGATGTAGTCTGACTTACACTCTTTGGTGACCTTAGCTATCCACGGGACATTCATGCAAAATGCATACGACTTCTACAAGCCCAACCTATTCTCCGAATACCCTGAAGTTGACGGCCCAGGCTCCATCATCACCTACATTCGAGCCCTCGACGGTGCATACAGTGCTTACCGTAGGAAGGCTGCCAAGAAGCAGGGTGTTGACCCGGAAAGCATCAACCTCGATAGTTTCGATTACTCCCTTTTCCACAGCCCCTACGGAAAACAGGCTATCAAGGGCCACGCTCGTGCTGTTTTCAACGACTTCCTCTTGTCACCCACCAAATTCGCCACTGTCCCGGAACCCGACCACTTCAGCGCCCTCGATAAAACCGCATCACTTACCGACAAAAACGTAGAGAAGACCTTTATAGGTGTTGCCAAAGCTGCTTTCAAAGCAAAGGTTGACCCTGGTATGGCTTGCTCAAAACGTTTGGGCAATATGTACACAGCCTCAGTGTACGGCTGTCTCGCCTCACTTGTGGCGAACGTGGAGCCTGGGATTCTAAAGGGAAAGCGTATAAGTATGTACTCGTTTGGTGGTGGATGTGCAGCTTCTTGGTTCGCCATGAAAGTCGAAGGGGATACAACCGAGATTCGTGAGAGACTTGATCTCACAAACCGACTTGCGGAGATGAAGGTTGTACCACCCCAAGAATTCGTTGATGCTCTGAACGTATGTTCTTCTCTATTCAATTAACTGCGTCCTCATTCTCAATCCATTTGCTGTAGCTCCGTGAGAAGAACCATAATGCGTCAGCCTACACTCCCGAAGGCTCTCTTGAAAATATCTGGCAGGGAGCTTACTATCTCGGGTCTGTGGACGGAAAGTTCAGACACAAGTATGTGAAAGCACCACGTGAAAGTAGCCCAAATTTGCTTTAGCCTCTTTTTCTCACTACGATAGCAATTTAGGAATCTTTTTGATCTGGTCCCTTGAACGCTGCACCCTTGTTATATCGATCGCCTTCTTGCCGGTCCTGAAAGCACGCAATGTCTCGATTCTTAGCTGAAGAGCGCTTCCACCTCTGTTCAATTTGTTTGAAACTTCTTTCGCTACCTCTTCATCTTGCTTTCTGTAATGTCAATGCACACCCTCGGATACGGACACGAAGGCATGACAAAACGTGTAAGCGCTGGCGAGCGCTTTCTCTAAAATCGGCCATGGAAAGTTCAATTTCCCACGGCCAACTCAAGCGCTGGTTGACACACCCCATCACCACATGAAAACTGATAGAGTTGTCCCTGGTCGACTCTTCTAACAGACTGCAGGGCTCAGATGTTGGCAGCTTGGCTTCCACGATCATGTTCCTTCCTCGTGTCTTCCTAGGTTTCCTCCTGCCGTCCTGTGTCTGGAGTGTCACTCAATATTACATCGACGATTCGAACACGACAGCATGGACTTTCAATACAGGCACTGACAGTTATTTCAATACGTGGAATGAACCTCAAGCGTACGGCGGAACTTACCATGATAGCGGTGGAAGTGGTGTAGCGACGGGGTCGCTGACCTTCCGCGGTAACTTATTCTTTAAGGCAAAGATTACTGATGATACAACTATGCCATTCACAGGATCATCCGTTGATATATATGGAATCGCGAGAAATAATGAGGGGTTAAACTGTCGCATTGATTATAAATGGTCTTCTGGAAGCGCGACATACTCTTATCCGGAAAAGGATTGGGGGTACAATATCTTATTTGTTAGGGCTGAGGGATTTGACCCAGGAGCGGTGTCTACCATCAGCTTTAGTGAGCAAGAACTGGGCTGCTACGGTGGGCCTGATTATGCTGTTGTGACTGTGGAGGATACGAATAGTACCAGGTGCGTTACGGTCTGACATTTTTGCGCATATAGATTCTAACGAGAGTCGAATCTTGATTTAGTTCGGCTGCGAGCTCAACGACGTGAGTTTTTCCTTTGTTAATGTTTGTAACCATTTCCTTCTTGCTAATATATTACAGGTCTGTAACCTACACCTCTTTCAATGTACAACATTCTATGTCGGTTCTGTCTCTTGATTTTTGAGATAACTCTAAAGACTCTTGCCACAGTGGCGCCATCGTTGGAGGAGTTCTTGGAGGTGTTGTTGGAATATTGGCTGTCTTACTTGTAGGAATTTGGATAATAGCTCGACGTCGCAAGCTAAGACAAAGTCGCAGAGCACCAACACCAACATCTGGTATACCTATATTTGTCATTGTCCGTGTCATTCGATATTCACAACTTGCGTTCAGATGATTCGAAAGCTGGATTTGATCAAATACCATCCCCTGGGCCGAGCAACACGTCCATTCCTCCCCAAGGGGTACCAGGGTTCAACAATGTATCTCGAGGTATGCTATTTCTTCCAGTCATGGTGTGGCTCTCTTTGTGAATAATCGCGACTAGTGTCGAACACGCCCCCTTGGCCTCAACCCCAAATCTGAAAGTCGGAATACGCGAGGCTGACATTGTTTCTGGAATCATTTCGAGCAGTGAGTTACTCCAGACACTCACTAAGATTAGGGTTCTCTAATACATGTAGACGGCGTAGTTTTTGTGTCTTCCATCGATACTGATGCAATAGTGAAGCCAATGCTATACAGTATTCACAGTAAAATGGCTTATCATGTAACTCCGATTATCCGGTGAACATTTTTTTTGATTGACATTCCTCTTCTCTCCTTGTGCTCTTTATTCGACACGCGGGGTTGAGAATATCGCAATCGAGGTCAGCCGTAAGACATTTACACAAAAGCGTACACCAAAGTCCTTCAATATCCGTCAGCGCTAGTTCGCCGTCCTACCTCTCGGGAGGAATGTGCCGCCAAGTAATACGGATCGCGTTGGGAGAGGATCAGCGCTTCAACATGACCACGGCGCTACAGAATGATATGATAGCCTTGGATATGTGTGTAATCGATAACTGGCGTGTGCGGAAATCTCCTGCACATTTTAAATAGATTGTATCCGTACGTATCTTACTTGACTCCCGCCTTTATCTCGGATACTTTACTCAAGATGTAAAGTGCCTTCATTGGCAGGGACTGATCAAAGATGGCGAAAGCTTGGCATTTGTGCCTGCGCCCGTTATTTCTTCTCCAAAACAGGTTTTGTGCGGAATAGTTTGCTTGAACGTGGGCAACAATACAAAATTCAATCTTCACCCAGATCTTATGGTCTGCAATAACTCATCACAGGATTATTAAGACCATAAAATACAACAGGAGGAGAGCGTACTTGGGAATTGAGCTTTGGCCTTCACCAGTACCGGCCCTGGACGGTTCCACAGGGGGTGGCTGCACAGGCGGCATCGAAAGTACTTGAAATGGGAAAGAATCTCTCTCCGCACGGTATTTGCCTCGCACTTTCATGTTCCTCCTGCCTAGCTTGTCGTCTCTTTCCCTCGCCTTGTCAACAACCTATGTCAGCGCCAAATCTCTGTATTACATTGACGACACCAACTCCACAGCATGGTCGTTCAATGGGGTATTCTATAGTTATAAGGAGCATATGCCATACAATGGGTCGTATACAATTTGCGGAGACAGTGGTCTCAAACCAAATTGTTCAGGAAGTTTGACATTTCGTGGTTAGTACATCCTACAGGGTTTTTCCACATACTTATGAGAACGCAATGCTCAATCAATAGGCTCCTCCGTCGATATCTATGGCGTCGCGCATGAGTCTCTTGACAACGTTTGTGTCATTGATTTTAACTGGCCACTCGGAAACTCCACATATGTCATGAAGAATGGTTTCACTAACCCTTATAATGTTTCTTACGCGCATGCCGACGGATTCAATCCTGAGGAGACATCTTCAGTGTCTTTCAGCGTACGCAGCTGCTGGGGAACCTTTGATTATGCGGTGGTTGCTGTTGACGATAAAATGACTCCGGATTCAAAGTACGCCGTATAGTATTCTTTGATCCGTTGGAAGCATTCTTACCTGCGTTTGCTCTGCTTCGATATAGTTCTATTACAGCACCAGCAGCGTTAGCCATTTCTATGGTTCTTGTGCTCTAGCTGTGCAACTTAGCTTTTGTGCATTCTAGGTCCGGAGTAACTACATTGCCGACAAATAAACCACCGGTGTTCGCCCCAGACTTCTTTTCTCAACTTATTCACCTAAGCTCCATGTTTATAGTGGTTCTATTGTAGGTGGGCTATTGGGAGGAGCTGTCGTCCTTACAATTTTGATCACCGGAATCTGGATCAAGTGTCGACGTCGGAGAGCCACTTCACCTGAAGAAGTAACCGCCCCAAAGCCCGGTTCGTTTCTTCTTTGGGTTGGATGGCATTTGTTGATGTTCCCCTTGGAAGCAGCGGACTCCCAAGCCGCGTACAGCCACATGATATCCCTTCCTTCGATTAGTACCACTACCGTATCATGTGAAGACCAAGCCAATCCCTCGGCATCCACTCCTTCGAACAGTTTAGCGACATCGGCACGCGAGAAACAATCCATTGCATGCATCGGTCTGTACTCTCAGTATATTTTCCACATTTTTACGCTGATGTTGGCCTTTAGCTACTCAGCCACGCACTTTATCAAGTACCGA
The DNA here is from genome assembly GCA_021399455.1 of Flagelloscypha sp. PMI_526. NCBI lineage: Eukaryota > Fungi > Basidiomycota > Agaricomycetes > Agaricales > Niaceae > Flagelloscypha > Flagelloscypha sp. PMI_526. Next base: position 1,393,034 of record JAJTUO010000010.1, on the reverse strand, counting down.
TAGACCCAATTCATTGGACCGTGGTTGGTATTTGTCATTTTCTTGTTCAAGCCACTTATCCACTCAACCAATTAGGATCGAGAGCACAAGAAAGCGAGCGCCCGACCTCTCTTATAAGTAGCGACCCTGCTGTGCTAGCAAGGGTAGCCCAGCTTCAGGCGGAGATTCACGAGATTCAGACCCGGGATGCTCTACCCCCTCCCTATTGAAAGCGTGCCCTTCTGGAGGACCATGACGAAGAGGATTTGTTCGCAACGTTTCAAATTTTCACACTCCCTTAACACTTTTTACGTAACACTATCGGAAATTAATTTGCCAAAGACTCCTGAACATAAAAGAAAGCACTAGGATCTGTCGAATATTGTGGAACCCACATCCAGTCATTCATGAGTCACCCTCAGTCGCGAACAACGCCGACCACGAGTTGTTGGTAGATTCATGAGAGTCACCCAGCACAACCCGGAGGGTAAAAAGCCTGCACCGTTTTATATAGCCGAATGAGGACACCATTCCAGCTCACTGTTATAACGGGAACCTCCCTCCAGCGTTAATCAACAGCAGGCAATCCACCGAAGCTCGGCTGCTGTCTGCCTGTCTTTCAGCTCCCACTCGCTAACTGGAAGCGCCAGGATGTTAGCTGACCTCGCTGCCCTGGAGCCCTTGGAACTCTCATCCCTTAAACCGCTGCAACAGGTTTCTGCCCAAAGATTGTACACTTGCTCGGTAAACGAGTTGAAGCAGTCCTCCCTCGAGTCCCATCTTGCCAAAGCCCGCATTTCGGGAAGGGCTTCATTGCTCACGGATGTTCAGCTCAATAACATCTCTGAACATTTGTCGTCGCAAATATTTACCATTGAAACAGGATTAGAATATCTTCGTCAATATGAAAACGAGCTTATCTCGGCTCTTAGTCGTGTGCGCAATGTCCATCGAACTGTCCAGGAACTCCAGAAGCAACCCATTGCCGATACCAGCTCTCTTCCAGATGATATTTTATGGCAAATCATGGAAATAAGTGTCCTTGAAGATGGAGCTCCTCAAGGCAAACTGCTCTCACTAGTTTCACAGCATGTACAAGCCTGGTAAGCATCAACTTTGGTTGCCTTCTTTGGAAAAGGGCGTTATACTCACATGTCAAACGTAGGGTCGACCCTCTTCTCTTTAAAAAAGTCAAGGACATTGCCAAACTTTCGATTATAACGTCTTCTCCCCGGTTAACTAGAGCCGCTCGTCGAGCTAGCTGCCTTTACGGAGCGTCCTTTGCCAGCTCCAAATCCCTCAACTCCTTAGCCCATCATTTCCCCGCCCTTCATACTCTCATCCTGGAGTCTGAGGTCAACTGGCGCATATGGGATGATGAAGTCACGTTCATTCGACGACTGGAATGTTATCCTGGACAAGCAACGGTCGCGTTTTCCCGGGCTATATTCCCAAACATCACACACCTCTCACTCGTCTATCCGGCCATCGACAAGATTTATTGGCCGTGGTTATCCCAAATCCCAGCGCTCCATTTTTTGGCTCTCATGACGAGCCAACGTTGGTGGCAAGATGATGAGCACCGTCAAATATTCAAACTAACAGAAGTAGTCCGAAACATGTCAAGGGTCACCAAGCGTCACATTGAATCGGATTCGTTGAAAGTAATCCTTTGGCATCAAAGTAACTTTCACAGCATATCTCTCGACGAGTTCGAGAAAGGCGCTCAAGAAATTGTGGATGACAGACTCATTGTTGGCATCCCCACCCGAACTCGCAGTGGACCAGTCACTTGGTATGATCGGAGGACTCACATCTGGCCATTCTTGCAGGTTCCTCTTGATCGATGGGGCCACACCAGGTGCTTGCTAGACCTAGCGCCAGAAGCTGGAGAGCTGTTGCGATCAAGAGAAGTGTTTGGGTTATTTCAACATGCTTAGCTCTCCGACCAAGTTAATTTCTACCCCTGTTGCTCAACTTTATGCGCCCAATTATCACATAATTAGTCCAATGGATCTAGCTAGGCTGAGTCTGCCTGCAAAGGGCCATATACTTTAGAAGAATGAAGGACAGTCTTATTGACTTTGCCGCTTATCCAAATCAACACCTCTTCTCGTCAGCCAAGACATATAACGATGAATACGGCCGTGAAAGACAAGTCAATTGGCACAATGCCTTCGCAATGAATTCAAACGCGAGCAGGCGCATCTCCAATTTGTCGTATTTGCAGGGGTATTTCGCCTTCGGCAGAGTAGAATATAAATTGTTCGAATTTTCCCAGTCGCATTCTGTCTTCATACTTTTTCTGCCCTTTCTTCCCGTCCCCAGTGAGACTCGCTTGAAGTTTGTACTCAAACACCCGACTAACGCGGAATATAGACTTCCAAACTCTACGCAACAATGCGCTTGACCCTTGCGACCGCCATGCTTTTGCTCGCTACCTTAACTAGCGCTTGCACCGACACCACATGCTACCATTCTACTGGAGACGCCATTGCTGACGGGTGTCCCAGTTACGCTCCTTACTGGGGTGCGGGTCCGGACAGCTATTGTGGATTCTCTGGTGCGGTTCGTGAAAAATATTACAACCTTGGTTCATTGTAGTCTTATGGTGTTCATTCTAGGTCCTTTGTCGAGACTGCTAATCTCATTAACCAGCAAGACAACTGGTGTGAAATTGAGATTCTTACGGAGAGATTCTTGTATTCCGTACTCTAAAAAAATGCATTGTTTTGTTCTCCCTCTTGTGTTAACTTGGACTACCAATGTCCTATAGTTTATAAGTTCTTTGAGGATTCGACAGCAACTACTGCGAGAGGAGAAAAGAAGTGTGCATATAGATAGATTAACGTAAAGCTGTATATACTACATCTCTCTCCCAGTGAAGGTATCGAATAGAGCTCGAGCTCTCATAAGGGTACTTGAGGAAGCTCAAGTGTAGTTCTTGTTACGGCTCCCCAGCGTTCATGCATGGCCTAATCTCATTTCACACCTTGTGCATTGACACATGCTTCTCTCTGACATTGTTCATCAACACATGAATTCTGATTGGATACAAAAATGGATAATAGTAACCGTCTCCAGTAGCTGCTCGGATCGAACGAGGGAGGTTGAGAGAGGGTTGATCTATAATCATAGGAGGAGTCAAAGAATTGCGTGGAAATGAAAGAACGAGTCCCAAAAACGGGAAGCAAGCGTGAGTGAATTCTCATGCATGGAGCGGAGGCGACTGTTCATGGCCAGGTGTCAACTAGCATGTTTGATTGACTCCAGCGTTTTTGTTCTAACATGAAAAACCGTCAGCACTCTGCAGAAATCAAGTGCCTGCGCTGGATGAGTCTGGGATTGGGCAGCTTTTTGAGAGAGATCCAAGGTGTCGTGAGAGTACCAACTTATCTATATCAGATTGAGAAGAAGGGAAAAAGAGAGCGAATTGCCACCTACTTTTCAAAAAACGCCATATCCAGGAGCCATATTTCGCTCGAATCGAACGAGTTCTGTCTCTGGAATCTATAGCTTGAGCGGTATTGACTTGAAAAAATTTGTATTTCTCGCCATAAAGAGCCAGAGGAGACCAAGTTAAGAAGAGCGAAGGACTCAGGTCCATACGTGTGGCATCTCCTGAAGTCCACTGTTCATGGATCGATACTCAACAAATATATGTGAAAGGTGGATGAACCAATGTCCCCGAATCGAAGCAGAGAATCAGTAATTACATCATATGTTTTTGTTTCCCAGTATTGTGAGACTAAAAGATCCGTTGAACAACGTTAGACCATAGACGACGACACTTGTGACACGATCGAAGCCATGAAATGCGAAAGCGTTAGGATCAGAAAACTTGAACAGGAAAACGAAAACCAACGGCACCATAGAAGGGGCTCGAATTGAACGAGCATGGAACTTTAGCATTCTCGTTCTCGACCATGAATTCCGTGAGTCTTGCTAAACAGTAAGACCCAAAACGGCGTATAAAACGATGCGTGCTGATCCTGTACACATACATGAATCATCAACAATCACCGCCGAAGAGGGAAGGCAGAAAACAAGTGGGGGATAGTACACACCAATGGAAGTGCTATAAGATGCTCGATTTGAACGAGCATGGACTGATGGGTTCTCAATCCCAGTTATGAATTTTGCACGTCTTGATAACAGGTTGGACCAATGGCACTTATACAAATATATATCCGCTAATTTGCCTGAGCAGCTCAATAGAATTCGTACTCTTTATGGAGTCGGAGAAATCATTCTAAGATTGCAACCTGTAGTTTCGTCCTTTGGAATTTCAGCAACTCCGAGTGCTGATGTGGGTGTTTGAAAGTAACAGTCATGATCACTTGAATTGTAAGGATTATGGCCTCGACGTGGCACGTACCAACCGCTTGTAGAGCCACGTAAATCAGGGTATTGTAGGTAAAGCAGCATGCCTAGAGGTGCAGGTTGGTTCATTACCGTTTGGGACAAGGTTATATGTGCTTCAAGTGGTCCTGAAGCAGAGGGAGAAACATGAGTCATCAATACCAGCGAACGGAGAATGAGAGAGTGCGCACTTTGCTTCCTGTAGAAGGACGTGTCTTCTGGTAGGAAACGATGCTCATAACCCTAATATGGAAAATAGCTGCGGTGACGATCTGGCGGGGAGAGTAAAGACCAAAAGCAAATATGCGCACGGTGGAGTATCAAAAGCATGCATCGTCTGGAGATAGAGGGTTGAAACAAGCAAAACAATTTTGAATGTGGTGGTGGTACGAGTCCAAGAAGAACTGTTTGCGCCTTCCTCACGAGCCAGTTGATCTCTCTCCATCACTCTTCTCACATGCTGTCGCATTGTTATCTCACTGGCCGCTACAGATCCCGACAAAAACGCTCAAACCCTCTCAGAACTTGTCTCCCCACGTCCAGTTCGCTTCAAACTGATGTCAAACGTTGAGCGACGGGGAGAAGCAACAGTGAAGATGTACGAGTCCAAATTTCAAATACCCTGAATTGTCCACCAAATAGTACCAAAAAGACATGCATATCTTGCTAAATCCTTCGCAACTTTCGTAATCACTCCGGCGACTGATATTCCTTCATGCGTTACTTCCTTTCTTCGCACCTCGAATTTTCGCGAGTACAATCTTTCCCTTAACTTTGCTAATGTGCCATTGGGAAATCTAAGGACGAAGTAACTTTAGCGCCATCAAGCCAGAGTATTAAATCACTAACAGGCTTGAGATCCGACAATTTAATTCCTCGTGTTGTGAGTTTGGACTCCTCGAACTTGGAGACAAGATCGTCTGCATATCTTCCCTCTGTAATTTTGATTAACCATCCCAATAAGAAATATCAATGCGTAATAAGCCCAAACCTCGATATCCATTTGTTAAGAAAATATGAAGGTAGAGATTCCTCCCTTGCTGATAGGTGTAAGATTCTTGTTTTCTACACAGAGAGAAATCAAAGCCCCCGACGGTCGCGCATATTAGCCCACTTACTTCACATCCCTAATCAGGACAAAAGGCTTGAATATTTGCCCCTTCTTTCCATCTTCGAAAGTACCTTCAACGGAATTATAAGTGAAGCCGTACTGTTCGCTAAGTTATGCGGAACGCACCAAGAGAAATATCCATGTTCTCTCCGTTGTTCTGGGCTACCGGATGTATGAGACTCTTATCGCCATGTTCTTCCCACTGGCCATCAGCCCAGATAGCCTAGAAGTAGGAGGTGTGATTTTACAATATTACCATCAAGTCAAGCTACGCACCGGTGCTGGAGCATATTCCTCGGAAGTGATTTGATCCCTTTCAGCGGCCACTGTCCCGAACCCCAACTTCGTATCACCAGTGTGGATACTATAGATGCCCTCAATACGAGTTTAATATTAGTCTTGATCTGAATACGAACATGCAAGGGCAGGTGATGTTGAAGTCTCTCCCTAAAGCAATCGTTTCATCAAATTTTAGTTACTGGAAGGCGTAGAATTGACTCACGAGAATGTCCAATGTCGTGGACCTGTCATATTGTCAGGGATGATCAAATATCACTGGAACTCGAGCGAGTAAATTTGCTGTACCTGCCAAGCCAGAAGTGTCTCCTTTGCACCGTCATCAGAATCTCGAAGTACTTCATGAGGTGACAAGAAAAGTGTGATCTAGATAGTTTTGAGCAACATTCAATGCAAAATAAAGTACAATAAACCTGTATTTGGCCAACGTCTTTATCTGCATGAATATTCAATCGGCGCCTTCTAAAGAACAACCACCCGGTAAGGAGGAAAACCTGCTCTCTGTAAGATCAAGGATTCAAAGAAAAGTATCTTTACGTGCCAGTGATGCGAGAAGATAGAACAAAGGCTTCGCTAGAAGGAAAGCAAGTATCAGGAGTGCGATACCGACAACTGTAGCTGCTGCTGCACCCCCGGCGACAGCGGGAGTGATCCTCTTTGTCTCAACTTGAGCAGCTGAGGTAAGTTTCGTAGGCAAGATAGTATTCGCAGTCGAGGTGGTGTTCGTAAGCGAAGTAGCCCCAGGTGCTTGGCCGGAAGCTGAGGGAGTTGATATTGCTGATGTACTCGTAATCGGCGTGGTAAGTGGAGTCGGTGCAAGAGAACTATGGAGAGGGCTGCACCCACTTGTTCCAGGTGATACCTCGTGTTCTACTTTATCAATACCTCCTATAAAATATGAGTTTAGTCTTAGACCTTGACCTTTAAATCGTCTACCTTGGTGGCCTTCACTATCGACCATATCAAACACTACAGTAGTCCCAGCAACAACATTGGCTATCCAATCGTAGGAAGATCCACTGCTCATCGAAACAGCAAAACTCCCCCCTCCTCCCGGAATGATAACGTAAAGCGTCGTCGGTGGAGTAAGGTTCCCAGCGGAATTTCGATCTATCCCGATGTCTGTAAAGGTGTATGACCTGTTTGACACATGAAGTATTAATTATATAGATGTAAATTTCACACACTGGCACTGAGAAACTTCGGCTTTTGGTGACGACCAGACGAAATCGTTAATTGCAGGAGTCGTATTACATGCTTCTGCTGGAACGTCTGCCTGCTGCGAACTTCTAATCAGTTAAACGACGAATAAGAAGTGCTCTAGCTTACCCGAGCGCTAGCGGTGAGAATTGGAGATGCTCCCCCACTTAGCACGCCATCATTGTCTCCCATTGTAATCACAAACTGAGGTAGGTCAATGTCATGGAATGTCGTAGAATATCAAGATCTCACTTCGTGGCCTTGGGGTACAGGTAACTGGAACCTTCAAGCCCAAGTTAATCAGTCTATACTAAAGAACAGTAAGGAAGATTGTCGCACTGCCAGAATCCTTGGCCATTCTGATACGCGTTTGAGTCGACGTCCCAGGACTTCCCAGCGGTATTCAGAGCATGGAGCCCGACCTTATACGGCGCAACTCCTCCTGTTCGAAATAAGCTAGACCTTCCGTGCCATTTTAAATCAACAAACCTTGCCAAGTTACTGAAGTAATCTTAGTTTTCGAGTGGGAAAAGTATACTAAACGATAACCTACTATTCACAAGTCCGCATTCGCCATTTTCAGCGGCTACAAAGGACCATGCAGCCACCGTTCGTAGGAAAAAGCTCCCTAGAAGAAGAGACGGAATCATCATTCATGAAACGAGTGACATGTTTGAAGAACCGTGCAATTTAAATGGTCTAGTGGATGCCCAGTGACCTCTTGAAACAGGAGTCTGGGAGCGCTTTGTTCAGTGATGTCTTCCGCTGGGCGTCTTGGACACTAGTGAAGTTGTTTGACAGTTGATCGGAGCCAGTAAAAAGTAAGTTTGCTAAGATAGATATGGCTAAAGTCCATTCGAGGTACCCCAATGCATTTCAGCACGAGTAATAGGGTTTATAGGCTTTGAGATCTCAGCTCTGACCGCCGAGAGACCATTGCTAAGATAGTGGCAGTTCTCCAGGGACTCTCTGCCCTCGCATCCTACCCGTTGAGTAACGCACAGCGCGAACCCAAGAAGAAGAGAGGTAGGTAAAAAAACGACACTTAGGCTCGACTTGATTCTTAGACAAGAATAGAGGCTGTTACACTGAGACTTGGATATACAAGAGGTGAAAGCTGAACGAACCCCATGACTGATAACCGGAAAGAAAGATCCGTGGAAGTAAGACTTCCTCGCACTGCTGGGAATCATCGGTTTAGAATATTCAACAGCTCGATGTCTCGGAACCCTGAAGTTTTTCAAGCTATGTCCAACGGATGATACAAGAGCACGAGGACTACATAGCGTGGCCAGCTGACAAGTGACCAGTTTTAACTCCCAGTGGAATTTATCGGCTTTTATTAGATTATCTTGCAGCTAGACAGGTACGCTGTGTAGGACAAGCACAGAATAGTAACGATACGTAGCGCAGTTGTTTAACACGATATTAACAACTGAAGACTTCGAAGTTGTAATCTGAACCGCTGAGGAGTTACCTAGAAGAGAGCCACATAGCACGTGTTTGAGAATATTGACGCCAGGCGAAGCGTCTATTCGATCAATTGTAGTGACTTGACACCCACGTTATTCCAGCACTAAATTCGTATCCACTCAAAGTTTAAGGCTCTTCACAGCTCTATATCATTCAGGAGGCCAGATTTGTTTCATCTTAGATTCCCAACTGAGTCTACCTGGTTCCTTTCAGACCTGAGGATCCCAAGGTCCTTATCTCTGGAGCTTATCCCCTTGAGCGAGGATGTGGGGCACAGGGTTTTCATAGTAAGATATAAGACGATTTAACACCGAGCTCTGGTAAGCGAAGTTTCGAAGACAGCGTTTATTTCACGAGAATAGGAGCGTGAGTGGCTAGCAATGCCGAGGCTGAAGAAAGGTACTGAGATGTCGAGATGGGTTCTAGTAGTAGTTGCAAGAGGTCTTGAGCGATTGCTATAAACGGAATAGCCCTAAGGTCATGGATAAAAAATAGTGAGCTGAAATACGACCAAGCATCTGTCGTCAATCCTTCGAGGCATTCAACCCTTTACCACATCAACTACCTCAACATTATTCGCTGTTTCCCATGCAGCTCTAACAATCTCGTACGTACTGTTGCGATCTTTCTGAGCTGCTGGGGATGTTAGCCTTAGATCGTGGCGTCGTGCTCTGCCGGTTGGAAGTTGCGCGAATACGTTTGGGGATACGGGTACAAGGCTGTCGAAATCAGCCTTCCTTCGAACTGCGAGCGTTATAAAATTGACGTGATACATGCACACTACATAGGGGCCCATGCCCGTCAGAATTGTAGGCGAAGCCATGTGGGTAACGATGCAGGATCGCTCTCCTCCGTTCGAAACCAAGCGAAAGTTCTACCAGTGATCCTGAAACAAGCAAAAACTTGAGTCACCGACAGCAGGAAATAGAAAAGAGAGAGAATGCGTATCAGTGTGTCTGTGGAAAGACGGGTTCCCATCAACTGAACGATGCTAGCATTGAAGATAACTCCTCGCACAATTGGATGATTCAACAGCGGTAACGCCTCTATTTCCAACAATGATCGCAGGCGCTGCATAGGGGATCTTTGCGAATGCAAACAATACTGTTGATACAACTGAAACCATTGATGCCGCGGGTACGGCCAACAAGCGGTAGTAGTCGAACCGTTGATAATGGGAACGGACATGTAAGATACAAGAAGCGTCAGGGTATAGGAGGGCAAAAAGGGATTTGATGTAATGGAAAGAGGCACCGAGAAACACGGCGAACCGTTTTGCAATGTGTATTTGATCGTTGGCTACGATATAGAACGTTATTCTAGTTTTACCGCTCCTACGATTTCTCTATATCCTTCCAACTCTGTTTCATTTCAAAATGGCGTTTCTCCACTTTTAGTCCCCCCCTTTTTTTGGCTAGTTAACACTTTCCTAGTCGACAGAAGATGCACTTCGCCTTTGCATTCACTATCGTCTTGCTAGTTTGCCGGACTAGTGCTTTTGCGAGGACCAATTGTGATAGGTTTGCTAAAGACGAGTGTTCCACCAAGGCCCTCAACCGGTGGGACAGTGCCAAGACAACATACCGCACGTAATTCGAGTCGTAAATGCGACAGCACGATGTTGGAGTAATCAAATATTCGAACCTAATAGATTCTATCTGAAAGTTTGAATGGCTAGGATTCCTACCGTTGTATAAATCCGCGTTTTTGCCGCTCCCAATTTCCCAGCCTTTGGATTCCAAGTTACTATTGAATCGATAATTAACTCAAAGCTGAGGAATGGAGACAAGACACTAGAAGTGCGATACCAGGATCCGTTCAATGAGTTGGGATCGAACAAAAAGTCATTGTGCACATCGAAGGTAGCTGCTCGAATCGAACGAGCGACTTGGAGAAAGAATCATTAGACGAGTCAACGAACTTGTGGAAAATGAAGGTGCGACTGAGACCATACCTCGAAACAGGCAGTCGGTTTCAGCGACAAGGGTTAAAATAAAAAGCAAGCATTTTCTAGGGCCAGAGTCAAACCATCTTGGTAGATTGTCTCCGGTGTAAAATTCCTCTGTTGCAGCATTAATCGCCACGAAGACTTCAAGGCGATTAAACACTTACGTTGAGTGGGTGAAGAACGGTCGCTTTTTCTAGGAAGGCCCAAAAGTATCGACCTGCCTACACCAAATATGGAAGAAGGGAAGGGAAGAGTCGATTGCCATCCACTTTCAAAAATTCTGCTATACCGCACGGGGACCTTTCCCTCGAATCGAACGAGTTCTGTCTCAGCAATCCATGGCTCAAGCGGTGCTTAATCGAGGAAAACTGTAATTCCCGCCATAAGGAGCCAAAAGACAGCGAGTCAAGAAGAAGATCTCGCGACTTTGGTCGATGCGTCCAGCATCTCTCTGCGTCCGCTGCTCACGGATCAGGACCCAAGGAAGGTATGTGAAAGTTATATGACTCAATGTTTCTAAATGTAGGCAAAGAATCAGTAATGACATTGTGTGTTTTTGCTTCTTAGCATTGTGAGACTAAAAGGGTTTGTCTAGAGCGTTAAGGTCAGTAAATTTTTACGGCAAAAGACAGGAACAACAGACGGAGATGAGGCTCGAATGGAACGAGCGGAAACTTTTGCATTCTCGTTCCCAGCCATGAATTCCATGAGTCTTGCCAAAAAGTTAGCCCTAGATTACGCACGAAACTATACGTGCTGATCCTTTGCGCGTACGCAGGTCGTCAACAATCACTGCTGAAGAGTGAACACAGAAAAAACAAGTGGAGAAAGAAGGCAACAATGAAAGTGCACAGCCACATCTATCTTGACAGCGGACGACGAGGATGTCAAGCAAGAACCGATTACCCTCCCTGAACCAACTTGCCGCGCGCATCAACTCTCAGTCTTCTGACTCTTCTGCTTCTCCGGATGGTGGATCACCTTCAGGCGACAAATCCCTCAAGGATCCAACTGCCGGTGCCAATGCTGCACCAAACCGACCACGTCTGGCTGCATTCGCTTTGAGGACGACTAGCTCATTGAGTGTGGAGAGGTCATCCTCTGTGGATTCGGCAAAGGGAGGCGACGAATCAAAAGACGAGGAAGTTTCTTCTGCCACGACAGCGACGTCGACTACGAGTAAGAACAGGGATGAAAGTCCATCCGCAACTCCGTTATCCTCTACCTCCTCCACTCAGAAATACAAGAACATCCCCTCCCTCGATGCTATCACAGCGCGTCTCGCTCGTCAACGTACTCTCTCGTCTTCGATGTTGAGTGTGGATGGGACGGAGGAACCACCTGCCCCACCGATGCGCGAGATTGAGGATCCGAAGACACCTGGACTGATGACGAAGATTCCCATTCCTGAACATCCCCTTCAATTCGAGTGGACAATTTACTTTGACTCGAAGGTGAAATACCCTTATACTCCGGCTCCTGGGACAGAAGGTCAGTTGTTTTTTATGGGACCCATGTGTTATTTGAGTCGCGCTGACCCCGAGTTCCTTTTTCTAGCCGCTGCTCCTGCTGCTGTAGACACAGACGATTACGAAGCTGGATTAACTGTTGTTGGGAATTTCAAGACTGTTGAAACCTTTTGTCGTTACTTTAACTGGTTCGTCCTTACTCCCCTTCTCTGTAACTGCCACCCCTCCTCAACCCACCCGTTCTCCAGGCTTAAGCCGCCATCACATCTACCCAAGAACTCTAACTACCACCTCTTTAAAAAGGGGATTAAGCCAATGTGGGAGGATCCCGCGAACCAAGAGGGTGGGAAGTGGGTTCTGACTATGCGAAACCAGCCTCAGCTGCTGGATCGTTGCTGGTCGTATTTGAGTATGGCTTTGGTCGGTCAGGAGATCGAAGAAGACGGAGATGAGATTTGCGGTGCTGTTGTGAGTGTTCGAGGGAAAGTGGATAGAATTCAAGTGAGCTCTCCCTTTCCACTCTCACAGGCAGCTCTAACTGACTTTTCTTCGTGCTTAGCTATGGACTCGAACGAAAACAGATATCGAAAAACTAAACTCCATCGGCAAAAAACTGGTCTCTCTCCTCGACGTCTCAGAAGCAGATGCCATTGGACTCGAATTCCAGTACAATACGGATGATAGACCCCCTCCAAACAAATTCATTTCCATCTCTTCTATGCCTGGAACTGCTCTTCCAGGAGGTAGATTTGGAGCTGGGATTTCGAGTCCTATGACTCCTCATGCGCCTAGCGGACTTGCGAATATACGTGGGGATCGTGACGGGGGAGGAGGTGCTTTGGAAGTACCTAATACGCATGGCGGTGGTGGGAGGCCGACGAGTGGAGGGACGAGTCTTGGTACCGGTGGTGGAGGAGGTGGAGGTGGGAGTGGTGCGTTCGGTAGTTTTGGAATGGGGAGTATTGGCAGTTCGAGTGGTGGTGGTGCGGGAGGAGGCGGAGGTGGTGGTGGAGGAGGGAGTGGTTGGAGAAAGGCTGGGCGGTAGGAGCCGCGTGCCATGAGAAGTGTTGGTTTATTTATTTTGGACGTGCGCAGAATTGGATGTAAATTCTCTGTAATATACGAATGCATTTCTTCTTTTTATATTTGGAGTTTAGGAGAGGTCTTTTTGGAACGAGATTATATTTGTTGTTGGTGTCGTTTTTTGTTTTTCCTTTGAAGGGAAGGTCTATGAAATGATAAATCGAAAGGATATCGGTGGGCTCAGGGTCTCCTCCTTCCTTTATATATATTCATGTCAAAATCATGTCTCTTACAAACTGCGAACGGAGTTGGCAATAGGACTGGTTCAACCGAGCAGAAACATTTAACTTAATGATATGAATTTCTATATCTCCCTTTGCCTTTCATCACCTCGTCTCACAATGTTAGCACTCTGTTTGTCCTGGAGCCCTTTTTAATCCCATTGCTGTATCCCCATTCTCTTGAGACCAGAGCGCGCAAAATACTGCTCGTTCAATTTACTGAAAGGATGACTCCCGGATTTGGGTTTACCTCTTTGGTATCCGATCTGTGCCCATATCTGATAGCATACTCGTAAGATCAGGAGATGTCGTCGAAATAAACTGAGCAGAGTTCCGCATTATGTATCTAGTTTATTGAAGCCAGCAAGCCGTGAGGGGAAGCCACAAGAGTGTCAGCGCCCGGAAACTTGTAGCACGACCTACTTAGTAATGTCCCTTCAAGGTGAAAAGTTCACTACTTTCAGTGTAAATTGAAGTATATTTCAGTAGAAATATCTGTTTTTTCCCTTGCACAAATACATCAAAAGAAAACAAAATTGATCGTAACAACCACGAATCATTTCCAAAGAATGCACGCCTCTCAAGAACCATACAAGATCGCCGGTATGAGACCTAAGTAAATTGAGGCACGACATTCGTTTCTGAGATATAAACTGCAGTGAAAAATGACCATACCGTTTCTTTTGCTCCTGATCTTGTTCACTGGGCCGCGGGTTCTATGTCATGGCGAGTGACTTTGTCCCTATCCACTAGCTCTTGTAATTTGCGACGGGCCTGTAATGAATTGATTCTATGACCAAGCGTTGTCAAATGTGATACAAACCTCCTATTAAAAGCGGGGAAATATATTCATTCAATTAACTGCTAGAGTCGAAGGCGAAAATACTGACCGTCTGAAGATGGATGGACGCAATCAGCAAAAGCCGCTCAAAGTGAACTAAACAAGACTTACAAACTAGAGAAATGATTTGAAAGTCAATGTATCAGCCTATATTCCACTGGATACATTCTGCAACACTTACGGGCTAGAAGAGAACGCGGCAAGGCCAAACGATGAATGCAGGTTCTTGTGACCAAGCTTACAACACTTACACGCTGTAGGACAAAAAGAAGGAAGGCAATTGGTCAGTGGAGTGGTCGTCAGACAGATTTAATGTCTCTTACAATCTGGGAGCGGAGGGCGGTACCAATGGATGAGCAAAACGTCTTAAGGCGAATTAGACGACTTGAACGCTTACACGCTGAAAGGCCAAGCTAGTAGTTAAACACGGCTTTTCTGATACAAATACAATATCACCTACTTTCTAGAAGCAGATGAGTAAAACCAACGAGATAAGCACAACACCGCGAAGGCGAATGTGAACAACTGACATTCTGAAAAGCGCGAGACCAATGGATAAGTATCACATAACTGAAGAGGATCTGACTACGCGTACACGCTAGAAGGGGAAGATCGAGGGTATACATGAGTGCAATCCCTTGAGAAAAGAATCAATCATCACCGACCTTCTGGAGGGGAAGGAGCAAAGGAGTGAGTAAGGCTTCAATAACGTTGGCCTGACGGCTCTTACCCACTGAATCAGAGGTGAGACTAATAAGTCGGAACAGCCTTCAATTCGAAAGCACGTACTTGCTAGAAAGTGTTAGGAATGGGCATAGTAGACCTGAGACCAAATTCGACAACACTTACGTTCTGGCCGAGGAATGGGTGTCACAACGTATAATAGTGAAAAATAAAAGGATTCGCACCTCCTGGGAGGGCAACGCAAGACCAATCAGCCACTAAAACTGCTATGAGAGTAATTTGGCACTTACACGCTAGAAGGTGAATGGAATGCAATCATGAGTGAGAAAATTCCTGAAACAAATATAACGAGGCTTACAGGCTAGAAGGTGAAGACGTGAGCCAATGAGTGGATCATAGTCCTATAGACCTTCGAGACTTACAATCTGTATGGAGAAACGATGACAGCAAGTGAGCACCAGCCCCTTGGAAAATAAAACCCGCTTACATTCTGTAGTAGTGGAGAAAGGGTACGACCTTTGGGTGAAGCAATACCTTCCTGAGGGCGAATTGAGCAACACTTACGGTCTAGAGATGGAAAGGTAAAAACAACGTGTCAGCACGCAAATGGTGGCCAGGGTACATCACATCTTACTATTGTCAACCCCTTTCTGGCAAGTATGTCAATTATCGGCTTATTGCCCAATAACACCGCCATGTCCATTGATGCTTGTCTGGTTTCTCCCCCTACAAAGGCATCAGGGGATCGTGTCGCGCGATGGGATCAAGTCAATATACAAATAAAATCAAAAGGTCTTGCTCCATTTTCAACTAGCTTTGCCACGATACTGTCATGTCCAGCCAATATCGCCACGTGAAGTGGGCCTCCAAACTTAGATCCTAGATGTCATGAAGTCATTTGAACTTAATCAACCTAGTATCTCACCTTCCCTCCTTTTAATCCTCCGGTCCCGAAGCAAAGTTTCCACGATGTCTAAATGGCCATGCGCACAAGCAGCACATAGTGCGGTTCCATAATCCCCTCCTATTGTAGTTGTTGAGCGTTAGCGTTCAATTACAAAGTGCTCACCAATAATGTTTGGATCAGCAGATTTACTGAGTAGGTACGCGACAATCTCGTTGGAACCTCTAGCAGCAGCAGCTTGTAGCGCAGTACCGTAATCTCCACCTAAGAATGAGGAGTCAACGTACCATATTGAGCAAAGTTGACTACTAGAATTTACCAACAGCGTCGATATCCACGTGATTTCCTTGGATAAGAAGCTCTACGAGGGCTTGGTCCTTATGATACGCCGCCAATTGTAGGTAATAACCGAACTTTCCATAAATTGGATGCCTTGGTTTTGCTCCTTGCCGCAGGAACTTGGATAAGTCGTCTAGATTCGTTTTTGCTTTGGCTACAGAGCGGAATGCTTGATCAAAGCGAGATTGTACGTTCTTATGAACATTCCCCAGGGAATACCACACGTTCTGAAGCGGAATAAGGACCAGGAGAAGCGCAAGGATCTGGCCGAATCCCCATTCGCCTGCTTCATTGTCTTGATAACCCTTGTTGCGTTGAAGGGTTAACTCGGTGTCAACAATAAAGAGGAGATTCGCGATAAAAATACTAGAGAATCCGACATAAAGGATCATAATCCGCGAATTCATTATTGCGGGGGGTAGAACCTGGCACGTATTCAGGGGATCCAAGACACTAACACACGACATTCTTACCGTGTCAGCTTTTCGTTCCCGCCACTGGGCAGCGCAGATCCTCGCGTGAAGATAGGAATAAGAGATGTGAAGGAAGAGGAAGAATGTGAATGGTGGAAGAAGATTCAAGCCAGGAATAAGAAGACTAGAATAGATAATCATGGAAACAATGCGAAGTTGAACGGAATAGAGAGAGACTGGGACTCCAAAAATAGCAAGCACCGGGGTGCAACCATTCATCGGTTTTCCAAACCGGAACGGGTCATGCCAAAGCCATAATCCAATGGCAGACATAAGCGAGAGATGGATAGAACTAAGCGTGAGTAAAGGTGCGGCTTGGATGAGCCGAGCGACCCGACGCAAGTAGACCATCGGCTTCGTCCACCAGATAATACGACAGGAGCCTCGCGCCCATTGCAAAAGGATAGGGATCGAACTGCGTTCCCCCACATTTTGTGTCAGCGTCTGTCTCTCCACATTGGGAGACGAGTTCTGCTTTTCCTCATCATCATTTAAATGTGGTATTCCGTTTGACTCAGCTGAATCTGACGATGGGAATTCAAGTGAACCCGCCGGGTCCAATCCTTGTAGATATGCCCTAACCGGAGATTGCAAAACCGTCCACCAAGCTGACCATGTAGCTCCAACTGGCTTGTATTTTGCTGTACTTCCTTCATAAACGTGGAGGATGAACCATATCCAAGTGTGTGTGTTATACATCCAGCTGAGGCTGAGGATGATGCTGGCATGGGAATTGGATAGAGTAGGATTCATTCCCGTGGCAAGAGACACAGTCGTAAGAAGAATAGCGAAAGCAATGACGAATATCCCGATTGATTGGCTCTGGATCCCTTTCAATTCTTGCACGGTTAATGTTTTACGCCAGAAAGCAAGTACTACAGGCGAAAAACAGAGCAAGTTTAGAGCATAAGTGGCAACACGAACACCAATGCCAGAAACGTCTAAGTTGGTGGAGATGCACTTGTCCATGGTGGTGAGCCGAGTTCAAGTTCTTCTGTACTTAAGATGTCAGCCAATTGGAAATGTTCGGCACATCTTCTTTCCGCTCAAATTTGGTCATGTTTGTTTCCAATCAAGCTAATTGGAATCGACAAGTCAGTCGTCACCGGTAGTTGATCCGAACCGCTACCAAGTCTAATTCAATGAGGCTGGGATTTCTCTGTGGGCGAGAAGAATTGTTGTTAGTATAGGAAACGATCAGATAATTAAGGAAGGGCATGAGTCGCAGTCTGAGGAGGGGCATGAAGGGTAGGGATTGGCAGGTACGGGTACGGTACCAGAGGTTTGAGAGCCATACAGTGGGACCGTCCCACGTGTGAGGGGTATTGGACGGATCTGATTGCACACCATGGACGAAGCACTTTCGTGTACGTTTGCTCGGCATTTGGAACCAATTCACCTCACTTAGGCGCATTCCAACCCACTTAAAGTTTTGCTATGGATGTAATTTCAGAAATACACGATCCCGCGCATGCTACGACCGTAAATCGATCATGAAGAGTCTATTGGCGCGGTATCCTAGAGTTTTAGTTATCTCGAACATGCTTTGGGATGGCGGTAGTACGCATTTTTTATCGACTCGAAGTTATGTAATTTCAATGGCCAAATATTTGCAAGATCGCCGCCCTTGCTCATGCCTAGGACACACTTTCTGGCGGCAGCACCCTCTCGTCATCTATTTGTAACTGTCGCCACCTTATTTGCATGTCTTGTATCTTGATGGACTGGTTGGAGGAAAGCTGGGTGGTAGGAGCTGGGTTCTGTGAGAAGTGTTGGTTTATTTATTTTGGAAGCGTACACATTTGGATGTAAATTCTCCGTATTGTATGAATGGGTTTTCTCCTTTCTTTCTGTTCTATTTGGAGATTTTAATGAGGGATATTCCGGAAGGACATCAGGTTTGTTGGTGTTGGTGTTGTTTGGTTTGTTTTTTGGGTGGGGGAAAAATATATGAAATATCAAGTTTGACGGGTGTAGGTAGACATGGTGCTCCTTCTCATCTATTTCTCTCTCTATTCAAGGGCGTCTTCTATAATAGACCCTATTTTAATAATAGTACCTTGATGGGCATATAGCATGGTTACAGGAAAAAACTAAGGGTTCAAGACACAATCGTAAACATTTATCTCCATATAAACAGAGACGCTTTGGAGTAAAGGGTAACAAGGTCTTACATTTCAAATGTCCCTTGAGAGTCACGTTGTGTCAGTTACTTGTTCGAATTTGGACGGGTATGGACTAACAGTGGTAAGGTATGTTGAATTACGCCGGGATAGTCGGACATGCTGAGTCATCTCCGCCTTCCTTTGTGACACCCATGTCCTCGTCAAGCAATCATAGCAACCGCTTTCCTCCCGCGGGCGTTCCTTGGATTTACTGGGCTATATGGTTTTCCCGAATGAAATCTGTATGCATGTGACAGTCCCATTGTTTACACACACCAACCCTCCGTTTTCACCGCTTTGGTTTACAAATCACCCTACCCGACAATTTCCTATTGCAGCTCATTGACCTAAGCACTGTTGCCCTCATTGCTTCTTATCCTTTCCTGGACTTGGCGGGTCTGATCCTGAAGTCTGAACCGTGAAGAAAATTTAAGGAACCCGCTTTAGCTTGACATCCGGTTTTCCAGGTCGAACCATTCGGACGAACATTACTTCTCTATTATACTCCACACTCCCAGGCTATTCCGGAATCAGCCGGTTCCTTCTCTCTAGAACTGCATCAACACTCAGCGAATCCCAAATTTAACAGACCACCGAAGTATTTAATCCTAGCACTATAGGCATCTGCTAGCAACGGCCAACGATAATGGTACCTCACCTCAGCACTGTCATTCTGTCGCTTTGTTTGGTTGCATCTGCTACTAGCTATTCAGGAGGACGACTCATCGAGCCGCCGCCGAAGCCAGATTATACAGGAATCAAGGAACTTCCAGGTAATCTTACTGACTCTTTTTGGCGCGTATTTCTAACACTTCCTCAGATAAGCAACATCCTTTCAAGGCTCCAGGCCCTGATGATTTGCGTGGTCCATGCCGTAGGCAAATTTCAGGTTCTTGGACCAAAGAAATATTGACTGCTAGACAGCGGCTTTGAATGTTCTCGCAAATCATGGCTATCTTCCGAGGGGGTACCCATTTTCTTCCAGGATTAATATCAAGGCAATGCTTACTGTTATTTTTCCTGCAGCGGTATAGCTACTTTCGAGGAATTAGTAACTGCCGCCATGGAAAGTTTCAATTTTGATTACGCCACGTCTTCCACACTATCAGCTTTTGGTATGGTACGTATTTTTAAGTCCCCATGTTCATAAGCTCCTCAAAGTATTTTAGCTCTCCAGAGGAAACGCGTTTACGAACCAGCTTTCTATTGGCGGTCCGACTCAGAGGATCCCTCCTCTTCCTGGAAATATCGATGGGAACTATACGAGGGGTTTGTCCGCGCACGGAAGATTTGAAGGTAGGATATTTGTATGACATTGCGTTCATTCGTCTCAGTTCATCTATAGGTGATGTCTCTATGACCCGTCGTGACTTTGGTCTTGGAGGCAATGCTGCCCTTGATCCGGAGCTATTTAGCCAGGTGCTTCCTCTCCTTTAATCCACCCCGTCAGAATGAATTTTACTCACACTTTTCCTGCCAGCTCCTTGACTATGTCGCCTTGTACGGCAACGACTCGGACGTCACTGGACCCAAGTCAGTCGTTACCGAACAAGCCGTGCAGGAATTCAAATATCGTCGATATCTCGATTCAGTCACTAATGATCCAGTGCTGGCTTATCACTTTGGCCGACTCTTTTTGTCTTACGGCGAGGCTTCCATCATTCTCTACCTCTTCGCAAATGGAACAGACGGTATTTTGTCTACCGACACTCTCAAATCATTCTTTCAAACCGAACGTTTTCCCAACAATTGGTATAGACGTGGTACCCCCGTGGATTTCAATATGACTGTGGAGGGAGCTCTGAATATATTGAGCCCTCATCCTGATACAGCACCGGGGATGAACGTGAATGGGACGTTTATTCCGGATGCCGCACCAACCAATGTGAGCCTTTCGCGCGTGAATCGCGTTTCCTTACAATACTGATGACTTCCAGCCGCTCTGTGACTTTTACGAAGGCTTGTTTATTGCTGGCATTCCAGCTGTGCTGGTCAATACAACAGGCATCTTGAAGACGAACGTCGAATTCTTGCTTGAAACCATTCACAATGTCTTTCCCTCGTGCGAGATCAAACAGCCTACTGGTACGGCAGGTATTTAAATGGTTCTAAATTCAATATCAAGAGGCAAATGAAGGTTGGAGTCCTGTAGATTCCCCATGCATGTGATCTGCTTTAAAGTACTTCGAACTAGAACAAATTCTTTGCCCATTCCATCTGGTCATGTGCTCGATATACTTGGTATCTGACAGTTTGAAGCATAGGAACGCAAGAATCCCCTGGGAGAATGACGAGCCCATTGTTCCGACAATATGCTCCTACAGAGCGCGGGCATCCGTTCGAGCAAAATATACCAATAACCATCGTCCACATTGTTCAGATATGATCGTAATCTTCTGGATGATGCTTCCAGTCTTCTACAAGTAATGTGGCAGACCGACCAGGGAAGCCTGTGTCTGTACCAGCTAATTGTGATCAATTCCCACAGGCTTTTTGTGTGGCAATACAACGGCTCACGGCAAGTACAAAGTGAAGGTCCCTATATCAAAATCAGATGAATGAACACGCGAATTTGATGTTTGGAAATGCTCGCAGTATTTTGTAATTCCTAGGATGTTTTATGCTCAGTTTGTCCACCCACCCATCTGCCAAAGGAGCGTGATCCCCGTACAAAGTGCTGCAAAGCCAGCCTCGCAACACATTGGGGGGATAAAAGCAATCCTTCTTGTTGTTCGTCGCGATCAGTGGAAGACAAGGAAGCTGTTCCGCAAACTGCTATTGGAGCAGCCGGGGAAGGATCGACGGGTTAGCCGCAAGGAGTTTCGTGCGGCTTGGCTATGTTGCCCTTTGTGTGGTAAGGCAATAAATTCAGTGGGCGTAGAAACTAGTTGAACAGAGAGACTTTCATATGCCTCCTCCAGCAATGGTGACGATGCCTACGCTAGTTCTCGACGTGTTTCTTCACATCTTTTCTCACTTTGCCCCTTCTAAATCGTCTGTCGACCGAAAAGCTCTTCTCGCCTGCTGTCTTCTGTGCCACACATTGTCCCCAATCGCTCTTCGAGTACTCTACTCACATATAGTCATCACGACCCCCAGAGCACTCATTTCCATCCTTGATGGGCCACATATCTCGAGAGTTCGATATTTGGAGATCATCGACATCCCAGCAAACGAGCGATCCACTGCTACTATTGTGCGAACTCTGACAAATCACAGCCATACATTAAGGTCCATTCACCTAATTGGGGCCTGCTGGTCAGATGAGCTGTGGAAGTCTCTCGAACAGCTTCTCGCTACCTCACCGGGAGTGCTCTCAAAGATGACACTAGGGCTCATTTTTCCAAGTCTGCAGCCAAGAGCTAGTTATTCAGACGAGCTTGCAAACTTTGAGCTTCTCTATCCGGATCTGTGGAGTTGCCTAACGTCACTAGAATTAAACGAGGGTTGGAAGATTACGAAGCCAGCTTCACCGCCGACTGGGAATATCGTGCCCGTACTGGATACGTTGGTATTAGGGTACACTTGGAGATCCGGTTGGAAACCAAGTCCATTCGTGGATAAAACCATGATTAGAGCTTTGTCATTCGGAAATTCGGTCTGTTCTCCCGAAGCAATAAAGATTATTCGGGAGTTGGCTGGTAATTTGGAGGTTTTGGCAATTTCTGATCCATATTTCCAATGTACGCATACCAACTCTGGTTTACCGAGCTATGTCCTGGCACTTTCCGCTCATCTTCTGTGTTGTTTTAGGGGACATGAGTCGAGTGAACTTTATCAAACTCTCAACCCTCATTCTGCACTTCACTCGGTCATCCGTTGAATGGATGTTAGACGTTCAACCCTTTCTAATTAATGTCGCCAAGATATCTCCAATCGTCAAAGACATCCATATCTCACTATACCCTCACTATCCGGGGAGCGAGTTCCTACAGCCTCTACGGACCAGCCTGTGGAACAAGCGGCGCGGATTACCCACAATTGCGTCTGCGCTTTCCAATTTTTGTGCACTGAAACGCCTGGATATGTGGTTCCACGAGCACACATTCATGAAGGCTTCCACGCGTGAGAGACATGAACTGGAATTCTATAACACATTTCGTAATTTTAGAGAGGAAAAAGGAGGAAATTTGGAGATGCATTGGGACGGTAGTATTTATCCACTCCTTGCAAAAACTTCGCTTATGAGTCCTCAGATCGGTGGGTTGATTTGGTGTATCGTGTTTGATGTATTCGCCAAGTATTTCTATATTCCTTCCCGTCCAGGATTTTCAAAGATACCTTGCAATACAGCTATCTAAAACTGTGAGCAACACGGGTGAACAAGAGGGATGGAAATGCTGGGTAACTTATGAGAGTGGGTGTAAACACCCTCGTGGGTATGAAGATGTCGGGGGAAATGTTTATCACGGACAGCAATTTAAATGGTTAGGGTATAAATCGAGAAGTGTCCGTAAATAAGATATCGGGAGCATAAACGCGTCTAAGCTAAACTGTCGGCTTTTCCCCCAAAGATTTCAATCGTGGACTTAGTGGGAATAAAAAGATGAGGTTCAGAGAAATAATGTAAATGTTGCTGGAAGTGAATTATATAAAGATTTCTTTGGCCAGTTGGTTGAAACAGAATTTTTGAGCTACAGCACCTACAGTACAATGCTAACGAAGGATCCAACGGTGAACACGTTGTTCAATGAAAACAGGAAGTCTATGTTTCAACGGCGTTACACTATTGTGCGTGGCAGGAGAGGAAGCCCTAATGTTCTTGAGTGCTATGCGTCGGCGCTTACTCGCCGAAGACCTTTCCTAACCATAATGAGAATACTCCGTTCCCATCCGTTCCCGTCTTCTGGATTACCTCCAGCATACCGCAAAGTCTATTCTCCGTTGTTTACACTACAGGTACCGCATCTGCGGAGGTTTGCTTACATGACACATCCTTTTTCACGAATTCCGCAAACGCGGCGTTGGTCTTGTCATTCTCCGTGCTTTCGACCACTGCCTTTCAAGCAACTCGCCTCGATTCCGGACGATGCTATATCGTATAAGAGAATGATATTCGTATACTAAACAGCCATTCTGACATTCGTCTTTTCATCATGCCTTCATCCTCCCCCACCATCCAAGTTTTTGCGACTGAGTCCGAGACCTCCCGTCGGAAAGCTCTTCCCAAGACCCGCCCGTCACATTGGGACAACGATACTGGTATTGGATTCAACAACCCTTGGGAGAGTTGTCGTGACGTCAAATCGTTCCTCTCTCGCCCTGTATTTAGAGTACGTTTCTGTTTACATTCCAAGAACCTGGTACTAACAATGAAATCTCCCATCATAGGCTTTCTACCAGTCGACTTGGAAAATGCTAAACGTTAAAACTGATCATGCTAAAAGCGCTATTGGCGTACAAACACCTACGTGGGGACATGAAGACCCAGCAGCTTCGACGAAAATCCGTGCAACATGGCTCGGCCATGCTTGTTTCTTTGTTCAAATGCCTGGATCTGCGTCCTCAAGAGGTGCCAATATCCTCTTCGATCCGATCTTCAGTGACCGTTGTTCGCCCAATCAACACATGGGTCCTAAACGTTACACCCGTGAGCCTAGCTTCTTATCCCAGTTTGTAGTAAATTTGACTGTTTTAGCACCTCCATGTACCATTGAAGACATTCCAGAAGTCGATGCCGTGGTAATATCGGTAAGTCTCCCCAGCCTATTCTTTCGACTCGTTTCTTAGGCTTCTTGCAACATTCCAGCATAATCACTATGATCACCTTGACACGCATACCATCAAGGCTCTTGCCAAACGCGTCCACCCACCTCACTTCTTTGCACCCCTCGGTAATGAACCCTACTTTACGGCACACGGAATACCCAAAACCCACATTCACGTCCTCGACTGGTGGGAGTCTCTTCGTCTACAAGCTGACAATTTTTCTGTCGATATCACATGTACACCATCCCAGCACAGAACGGGTCGATCTATGAGAGACCAAATGAAGACCTTATGGGCTAGCTGGGTTGTAGAGGGCATTGAGATGAATGGGAGTGGAGGAGGCAAAGTGTATTTTGCAGGAGACACGGCTTATCGAGCCATAAATGATGATGATAAGTTGGACGACGAAAGTCTGCCGTTTTGTCCTGCTTTTAAAGAGATTGGTGAGAGATGGAAGGGATTTGACTTTGCTATGATTCCAATTGGGTTAGTTTTTTTTTTCTCCTAATGGATTGAATGACTCATTTCATTCGCTTTTTCTATTCTAGAGCGTACTTGCCTGGAGTCTTCATGTCCTCCCAGCATGTTAGTCCACCGCAAAGTGTACATATATTTGAAGACATTCAAGCTCGAAATGCATTGGGTATGCACTGGGGGTATGGCCGCACCACTTTTTTTCTTCCACAGACGCAATGGCTAACTCATACTTTCCAGGACGTGGGTTATGACGATGGAGGAAGTGATGGAACCCCCTCAGCTTTTGAGAGATTCTCTGAAAGAGCGTGGAATTGAAGATGATAAGTTTACAGTATGCAGCATTGGCGAAACTCGTGTGTACGACATCATGAAAGAGTAGATGGGTTAACTGCTATGAATTGCTTGGCATTTTTGTATATTTCACTTGTAATGTTTTTATTTTTCCATGTCCGGTCCTGAAAGCAAGTAACATTGTTGCAATTAAGCTACGAGGTTGTCATGGCAGGTTTAACCGTAAACATTTATCTTCAGATATATTGGGTGCGCTCGAGGTTAATAAGACCTTCAATTTACAATAAAACAACAGTGTTTTCCAGGTACCTCCGAACCAACCGTGACCGTATGTAACATCAGTGGTAGTGGGCATGCTGACTCAGCTCCATCTTCCTCACGTCCATGCCTAGATGAAAGCCATGGTGACTGCCGCTTTCCCTCCACCGTTTTCTTGATTTCAAGGGGTGAACTCCGAATGCTTGCGTGTAGTAATGCTTTAGTTCTACTCGCCCTCCGCTTTGTTCGGACTGCCTTACAAATCAATTCTCAACCACTAAACCTTCATTCTAGAGTTTCATTGCAGCTCTACTAAACATATACAATGCTGCAGTAAGGATTTATCGATTCTCCAACTTGCATGGATACGGTATCATGTCTGAACTTTGAAGAAAGAGCGTAAAGCACCAAATTTTCCTCATGTGAACGTGATACCCGGTCATCCAAGTCGAGCAGCCTGGACCAACTTCTCTTGTCCATTGTTACTCCATACTTCCCAGGGAATACCGGAATCGACCGTTTCCTTCTCTTCTGAACTGCATCAACACTCAGCAAATTCCCAAAATTACCGGTCCACCAAGGTATTTAACCCTAGCATTATGGGCAGGTCGTTAGCTTGGGAGAGCAAAAGATATGGCAACTTACCTGAATGTTTTCGTTCTGCTGCTTTGTTTGGCTATATCTTCCGTTGCCAGCCAAGGAGGAAAACTCATAACGCCTCCGCCGAAGCCAGCGTATACTGGCATTAAGGAGCTTCCAGGTATTTTTTTGCTACTTCGCTTTGCCACGTAGTCTGACTTTTCATAAGATAAGAACCATCCGTTTAGAGCACCAGGTCCTGAAGACCTTCGTGGCCCCTGTCGTACGCAATTTCTATTTTCATGGCCAATAAAGATCTGACTGTTTGGCAGCGGCTTTGAATGTTCTCGCCAATCATGGCTATCTTCCGAGAAGGTACCTTTCTCGTTGTCGAAAACAATATATTAAACCGCTGCTCATTGTTATTTTTTTTTCAGCGGCATCGCTTCTTTTGAGGAATTAGTAACTGCAGTCATGGAGGGTTTCAACCTCGATTACGCAATGTCTTCGACTCTCTCGGCCTTTGGGATTGTGCGTGTCCGTCCTTCTGCTGCGACATGAGGTTCACATAGTTTTCCAGCTGTCGCGAGGAAATGCGTTCACGAATCAGCTTTCCATAGGCGGTCCCACTGAAAAGGTCCCTCCTCTTCCGGGCAATATTGATGGGAACTATACCAGAGGCTTGTCTGCTCATGGCAGATTTGAAGGTATACCCCCCGGAGACTCACTTGCCTTCAGTCCATCTCAGCTCCTC
This sequence comes from Flagelloscypha sp. PMI_526, assembly GCA_021399455.1. Taxonomy (NCBI): domain Eukaryota; kingdom Fungi; phylum Basidiomycota; class Agaricomycetes; order Agaricales; family Niaceae; genus Flagelloscypha; species Flagelloscypha sp. PMI_526. The sequence continues at coordinate 1,366,417 of JAJTUO010000010.1, read as the reverse complement.
CGTAGGTGATGTCTCAATGACCCGTCGTGACTTTGGTCTTGGAGACAATGCTGCGCTGGATCCTGGGCTGTTCAATCAGGTGCTGCTCTTCCTCAGTTTTTTCAACCAAAATCACCTCCGTTGACACTTATCTTATCAGCTACTTGACTACGTCGCTTTGTACGGTAACGACTCGGATGTCACTGGACCCAAGTCGGTTTTGAGCGAACAAGCTATGCAAGAGTTCAAATATCGTCGATATCTCGATTCAGTCGCCAATGACCCAGTGCTGGCTTATCATTTCGGTCGATTCTTTTTGTCTTACGGTGAAGCCTCCTTCGTTCTCTACTTCTTCGCAAACGGAACAGATGGTGTTTTGTCGACTGACTCTCTCAAATCGTTCTTCCAAACCGAACGTTTCCCATACAACTGGTATAGACGTGGTACCCCTGTGGATATTAATTTGACTGTGGAGGGAGCTCTGAATATGTTGAGCCCGCATCCTGATACAGCACCGGGGATGAACGTGAATGGGACGTTTATTCCAGATGCCGCACCAACCAATGTGAGCCTTTCGCGCTTGAATCGTGTTCCCTTGCAATACTGATAACATCCAGCCTGTCTGTGACTTTTACGAAGACTTGTTTATATCTGGCAGTCCGGCTGTGTTGGTGAATACAACTGGCATCTTGAAGACGAACGTCGACTTCCTGCTTGAAGCCATTCACAATGTGTTTCCCTCGTGCGAGTTCAAACAACCTGTTGGTGCGGCTGGTATTTGATGGATTGAAACTTTGGTATTAAGAGTAGAATGAAATCGACTTTGAAATCCTGCAAAACGTGCATACAGATAGCTTGCTTTGAAGTATTTCTAACTAAGCCAACATTCCGTGCTCATTCCTTTGGTCATATGCTCGAGATACATATTGTCTGAGACTCAAACGCACAGAGTCATAGGGAAGGCTCGCTATCCATTTGAGCACAAAATGCCGGCAACCAGTTTTCATCTGATGCGGCAGGCAAACAGATATTTAACAGAAATATAAGGAACTAAGGGCCTCCCACCCTGACGAGAATGGCCTTGAAAAAAGCTCTCGATAACACGAGTCATCTGCAGGCATGAGAGATGATCGGCTAGAATCGCCCTGAGAAGAGGATGCTTGATGCAAGAGAATGGAAGAGTTACGGCTAACCAATCAGAAGCGTAGAGGCGTTGACGAGGTAGCAAGAACCAATTGTCCACTTATTTTAAAGTCTTACCCAGGTCCTCTGGTGAAAAGTCTGATATGCTCGGCATAGTTGGTGGGAACCTGCAATGTGTTATGTAACCACTGCTTGCCATTTGCTCCCATCTCCACGCTCTCCATCCATACACCCACCGAGAAAAAATGCTCATTCAACGCCATTTTTAATATTCGATATAGATGCCTCAAGTCCACGATGGTTTTTATTCTCTCATAGAAAACCTGAGATCACTTCTATGATGCTTCTCCGACCGGAGCATACGTCGGACCGTCGAAGACAAGATTGTAACAGTATGCCCTTTTACAGTATGCTGTCAATTTTCTGACTGACAGGCCGTTTTAGAGAAAACATTATTGTTTGCAGTCTAGCTATTAAAAAGTCGGACACATCCTCCCGGCAACAAGGCACAATAAGCACTATCACAGGAGACTCGCCTTTTATCTTGTGCATCCTCTATAAATGGCTTGTTGGCCACAACCTCTTCTGTGTTTATCCCCCCGTCAACTTCATTCCTCGCTCCTCCTTTCCCACTCACGCCTTCACGCTTGACTATTTCACGATGTCACACGAGCATGACGACCCGACTGACCAGATTTCTACTATCTACCCAGCTAATCTTCGCATCATTGCCGACTATGGCACGCTGATTTTGAGGGACTTGATATCTTTAGTGGTGGCTTGCCTCATTTATGGTTCCTTTGTTTTGCTCTTCGAGGATTGGAACCTGGCCGCTAAATTCATAAAGGTGTTTACCTATGCCTTTTCGCAATATCAAGTCGCACGCTATGGTGCATTCATTTAACTCTTAAAATGGCAAATAACTCACCATTTGATGGCTAGGCGTCGTTGGAAAGAATCGTCCAGTCCACCACTTCTGATGGCGCTCTCTTCAATTGTTTTTGTTTCTCAGTCTCTACGATTGCCGGTGCTTTTCTATCTCACGATCAAAGAAATTAAAGTTCTCCTTGGTCCTTCAGATGAATCCGTTCTCTCAGACCGCTTAGATGTCCTGAGAAATGAGTTTCATGTTGGGGCCGTTGTCCACTGGGCCCGCGCAACTACGGTAAGCTCTTGTGGCCTATTTTTTTTCTCAGATCTCTCAACACTCTACTAGGTGATTGTTGCTGATGCCGTCGTGGTTTGGAGAGCCTGTGTAATGCCAAATGGAGTCAGACTTTTTGCTGTTGCCCTCTCTAGTTTAATGGTTTTCAATGCAGGTCTGGAGTATTCTACTATAGCCAGCCCAGCATAGTCTAACTGCTTTCAGGGAATATGCTTGTCTACCCAATGATGGTAACATTTGCCAGAGCTTGGATGAGAGAGCATGACCGTGCGGTTCAAATCCAATATAGTTCTGGCTTGATATCTTCTGTTGTAACGAATTTCTTTGCCACCGCGCTCATTGGTTGGATGGGATGGTTCGGCTTTTTTCTACTCTCTATCATTATAGAAATTGAGGTCTGAGTAGGCGCCATCACGCGAGTAGCAAGAAAGTCCTTGGGATCTTACAAAGTGATCCACAAATCGATAAAGTTCTGGTCACCTTGGTTGAAACCGGTCTAATCTATCTAGTTCTACAGGTGAATACATGAATCCACTCGTTTTGGCGCTCACGGTGTCATCATATCCCTTAGCTAGCCAACACCGCCGTTATCCTCGTTGCACCTGACGGTCTATTTCCTCAGAATGGCGGGATAATAATTGCATCTTATTTGATGGATGAAATCATCCTTGGATTTGCAGTATGTTCTTGATTCCCTTTGATTAGAAACATATCTTATCCCGTTTTTGTTTCCCTAGGCTATCTCCCCTGTGGTCGTCATCCTTGTTGTTCAGGACCAGACATCCATTTTGGGAAGCACGTGGACAGAGCTCTCTGCATTTCGTGCCAAACAACCAACCAACACCAGTCAAATTGGTGCGACACGTTTCAGCGTTTCACTTCCAAACAATCTAGGACTGGCCTCAAGGACACCTAGTAGGGTTTTCTGAGTACCCACAGATTCTTCCTTCCACTCACATATATGTGCATATACCCCGCACCAACGTTAATGATCATTGCTGCAGTACCTGTTTTAACCGCCATTGTTGTACCCATAATATTAGACTTCTATTCTTTCATGAGTTCCCGTTTTTGGGAAATGGGGACACAATCATGACTCCAGCTTTACCGCAAAGGGAGAGGGACACAATCGTCAAATGTCGGGTCATCAAATAACATGGAACGTCCACTTTCTTTTTCTTTCGTCTTGCTCTCTGAAACCGTCATCTCGGTTTGTAGCTCCTGTAAGCCATTCATCAAGGGCAACACGAGCACCATGATTCTTCACAATACTCGATTTACATATAGTAGGAAGTTTTATATGATATATGTTCGGTTGTTTTTTTCAGAACCTATTCAGTTATATAGTTGGCATTCCACGGAGAGGAGAACCTGAAGCGCCCGTCGCACTGGATCCGCTTTCCTCGAGAGTATAATGGCTTTCTCCTCCCACACTCACACCACGACTGCAGCTTGTTAGTAAGACTTTGGATTCGACTTGAGAGCCCTAACATACGGTATTTTTCTTTTGAATTTCGATTTACTGGGTTTGCAACGTCTACAGTGTCATGGTTGCTATATCAAGTTGGGGAAGGTCGGCTGAGCCTGAAAAACAATCATGAGATAATACCTCGTTTCCCATACACTGCTAGCACAGACAGTTTCAAGATGCTCGGGTAAAGCCTTTATTGTATTTGCCCCAAAAACTACCCCTGAGTGAACAGACACAATAAGCTCAATTGTCTCCGGCTGGAACACTCAGTTCCTGTTGCCCCGATAAATAGCTCGTCTACAAGCTTTTTGTCCATCATCTACCTTTCTCCCACAGAAGGGTCTCAGATCTCTCCCTTTATCTGTTCGTAATGTCGAATGGAAATCCTCAATCTGTCGACCAGGTTCCGATAATCAGCCCTGACGATCTTCGAACCATAGCAGACTTTGGTTCAATAATTTTAAGAGACCTCATAAATTTAGTAGTCGCTGCACTCATTTATGGTTAGTTTCTTTTTTTTCTAAATGGTCATTGTGTCGATGCTGGCGGCTGACTTCGCTGTAGGTGTGTATATCTGCCTGTTTACGATATCAACTCGCACTCTCCTGTATTTCCACTTCCTTTCCATTTTTATTCAAGAATAATGAATTTACCAAATAACTAATAGACGTCGTTGGAAAGGATCATCGAGCTCATTCCTTTTGATGGTTCTATCTACGACTGTTTTTATTTTCCAGTCCCTTCGAATTCCGGTGTACCTATATCTCGTCACTAAGGAAATCAATATTCTTCTTCGGTCATCGGATGATTCCGCACTGAAACATCGCCTAGATGCTCTGATGCATCCGAGTATCTCTCATGTCACCGCTATTTTGCACTGGGTTCGCGCAATTACAGTGAGTGCTATTCTGCCTGCAAGTCGCAGTCGGCCTGTAATTTATCTTAGATGGCCGTGGCTGATGCCATTGTTGTCTGGAGAGCGTGCGCAATGCCAAATAGAAATAGAACTATTGCTCTCGCGCTCACATGTTTCATGATTCTTAACGCAGGTCCGTTATATTCTCTCTAGGCCTTTCCCAAACAATGCGATCTCATAGCCGTTAGGAAATCTCACTGTATATCCATTCATGGCCACCTTTGCTAAGGCATGGATGAGAGAACACGACCAGTTGGTACAAATTCAGTACTCTTCCGGTCTGCTTTCGTCCGTTGCTACGAATTTCTTTGCTACTACTCTCATCGGTTGGATGGCATGGTATGTTCCCTGTCCTGCCTGTCTCTATTTCTTTTGCCTCATTCCCAGCAACGTAGGCACAACCACAAGAGTAGCAAGGGTATTATTGGCATATCAAGGGACCCACAAATTGAGAAAATTCTGGTCACGCTCATAGAGACTGGCATAATCTACTTGATTCTCCAGGCTGGTATTCCGTGACTTTCAGAAGTCTAGTCTGCATCTTACATTGCTTCCTTAGCTTGTCAATACTCTGCTAAGCTTGAATATTCCTACGCATCTTCTCCAACAGGATGGGGGAATATCGATCGTGCTAGACGTCATAGACGAAATCATCAACGGGTTTGCTGTGAGTTATTTTATACTATAGAATTATTCGGAATCTAAGCCGTTATTAATAAGGCCGTTTCCCCGTTAATCGTCATTCTAGTTGTACAGGACGATAAGTCCCTCGTAGGCAGAACAAGCACGGAGCTGTCTGCCTTCTCTGCTAAGCCCCCAACAGAGCGAGGCCAAACTGGTGCTACGAATTTCAGCGTAATACTATCAGAGCATTTGGGTATACCTACTTCGACATCGACTGAGGCTTATTGCAATGAGCCACCTCGATAATATCCTTATTGGGGCATCACATTTCTGACCTTCGTATCTTTCAGCACAGAGTATACATCTCACCAATGCACACAGCAAACAACCCTTCGTAGCATCTTGTACTATCAACGCATACATCAAACTTTGTTTTATTCAGTGTATACAAAATTCCAACCATCCCGCCATACATTGAATTGGATTTCCCAAGTCAATAGCATGAAAGGTTAAGAGTGTACAGGTACTAAAGCGCCTGGCAAGCAGAGAGTAACCTAAGAAGCAAGCGAAGAGAAACCTGCCAAACTAGTCCCTCCTTCATGAAAATGCGTCCCATGGCCTCGACAGTGAGAAGATACTTTGCTCCTTGGATCCCAGTCAGCTGACCAGTCTCTCGAAAATTGCTTATTTGGCTGATTTCTTCCTAGCATACACGAGTGGACAAGTAACTTTAATTCCTGAAGGTTTAGGTTCAATCACTCGGACAGCATATAAAATTATACAGTTGCTTACAAGATTCTGATTACTTTGGCCCGGTATATCGACAAATCCATGATCAATGCGAAATGGACTCGAGGCAGTTGTGAAGACTTCGGCTATATGCTTAGGTCCGGTTACAACTCACCAGGTGTTTCAGAACGGACAAAGAGAAGCGCCGTTTAGTCGGGCCACGAGGTAGTCTCCGGAGAATGACCAGAATGTCTTTCTATGCTGAGAGAATAGGTGGTAATCGGAACCTTCGGGTAGAAGATCAGTAGCCACAGAAATGCAGCTCAGAGTATGGGCAAAGCATCTACTGGCATTGCTGATATTGAGGGCGGATGATCCCAAGATCTTTATCTTCAGGGATTGCTAGACAGCAGTCGCCTGCCAATTGGGTCAGATATTGAACGAGAGAAGTCAAGGGATTCGAAGCCATGTTGGGTGACATGAGGAAAGTTTGATGTGGCTGTGTGGTTCCCCGCTTCTTCCTGAACTACGACCCAACCTCATTGGAAGTTTCAGCTGGTTGCCCCCCACCACCATTCTCCAAGCTCATCGTCTGAGCTTGTTGCTTTCATAACGCATCCTTGAACGACCCGCACGATTTTCAGCAGCTTTCTATGGCCGACTTGATCCAGACCTACATGATCCATGAGACTTTCGGTCCCGTTTTCCAAGCCATTCTAATAGGCATGACATTCTACGCAATCCATACTCTGGTGAGAAGACCTTCCTTCTCGAAGAGTCTCCCGTGGAAGAGCACCGAACCTCTCCTCCTTCTACACCAAACTCGAATTCCTCGGGGACGGCTTCCCCTCACAGCACAATATTGCCGCCTCCCACCAGAGCTCATTTTCTTGATTGTCGACCACGCCCATCACTCTCAATTCTCAACATTGTCTCTAGTTTGCAAGGACATCCGTAACCAGTTGAGTCTGTCTTATCGTACGAGGTTAGATTTTTAATCTAACCCTGCATTTATTCGCCATCTTTAGCGCAACATCCAAATTTTACGATCCTCTTCATCTCACTCCACGCTCCGTCGTCCCATGGGTCTCTTCTTTCAATTCCAACGCAGCATATAACCAGTGTCCCATTGTTCCTCCCATAACCTCTCTCATTTTTACTGGCAAGCCCCGCGGTGCATTTCCTCTCATATGGCACCCACGGTCCCTCTATAACCCCTACTTCCGCTTGAACATCAATCGTCCTCATTCGATTAGTCGGTTAGCTTTTTGTGCGGATATCTCGCACTTGAGGCAGGTCATGGAAGGGTTCAGGCCAACTGAACTATCATGGAGAGTAGGAAAGGAATGGGCTCAGAGCCCGCCCCATTCACTATACGTTCCTGCCGGCGGCGGAATCTTCGACAGCGTCACACATCTCTCCGTCTCGGTAGACATCGCAACGCACATCTCAAAAGAGACTGACCTCCAGGCTCTTTTTCCCAACCTCCGTTTCTTGCTCGTCGAGGATTTCATTCCCTTGGGGCAGCTCCGGCAGCTTGTTGCGATTCCATCACTTGTCAGGTGTGCATGGGCATATAGCCACTTTACGAGCAGAAGGATGGTGGAGAACGTGCTTGAACATTTGACGCATGACGAGAGACCAAAAGTGAAGGTTTTGGATTGGACGTCTGAGGTGTCCCGGGCAGAGGGTGGAGAGCCATTCCAAGATAACCACATGAAGTGGTTAGATGGGGTTTGGAGGAGTTTGGAAGGAGAAGTGTGATTTTTGCCATTTTGGACCATGGACTCTTGAACTGCATTTATGATCATGAACTTTCTTTCACCTTGTAACTTTGTAGCTTTCGTTCGGTTCCTCTCCTTTTGTTTGTTTGCTTGTTTTGATATAGCCTTGTAAATGTAACAGTACTTCGCAACTTCGTTCTTTGTGCGGCATGAATTGTAGGATATGTATAATCCATTGTTCAGCATTTATGTAACCTCATCAAACTTGATCCCAACGCCCACGTTGGTTTCCAACCATGGTACGCAGCAAAGTAGGTTCTAGGTTAAAGAATTTTACCTATTCTGCTTCCTTATAATCAAAAAGAAACGTAGTAACCAGAGCGAGAAAATCCGTGCTAGCCTACTACTTCCCAGAGGATTCAACATCACCCCAACAGGTTTCTCTAGCCATTTCACGAATTCCTCTCCAACAAGATTCCGTGATTTATTCACACACTCCCATTCAAAACCGCGTCGTTCCCCGTGATGATGTTCATGCATCGATTGTTAGCCTCGCCAAACGCGACTTGGAGCAATTGTCTTTAGAGACCGCCCTCAGAAATAGCGACGGCAGTTTGCTCTCCTTCCACTTCTTCATTGATGATGGAACGTTTAAACCCAACCTTTGTGTGAAACACATCTTAGGAGATCAAGCTCCTAACCAAAAGTGTACAGGTCCGTTGATTCTGGTCAGGTACCGCGATTGAAATTCGTGGCGACTTGAGGATGCTACCCTTCCTGATTTGCAGTACGCCATCAATTATTTCAGGGCGTATGGCCCGCTCTACATGAAACAGAGACCACCGGGATGGTGGTCCCATTCGAAGACGATTATTGCGTTGTTGATTCTCCCCGCGAGTGTCTGGACATACTCAAAGTTTTCATCTACTAAATAGTACCGAATATCGCTACTTACTGGATCGTCTGGACACTTTTCGCATATGTAGTGTGTCTCGATTCTTTGTTTCCAGTTGTATGCTCCCATGGTATCATCAAAGTTCCTTTAACGAAATTCTACGAAGAGAGGCCATATGGCATGCGCATTATTAAGGATGAATTATATTCTTTTTCATCCAGCTAGAAAAACCTGACAACGCCAATTCAAAGACATTGGGTTATGGACGGGTTTGTGAACACAGCGTATGTCCCAGCTAAAGAGATCTCTGGCTCTATCATAATCTAACATTTGTTTTCATCTCCGTGAAGAATTGTTTTGGGAAGAGCTGGAGGGATGGGCAACGCGAACAGCTGGATCCGAGTGCAAAATGATAGAATATGCAGCTCTTAAGAATCGTCATACCCGTCGTCTAGTGGTGTTGAGGCCACTTCTTTGCCCTACAACCTTCAAATCATGAGTGAATTCTAATGGACTTAGGCATGGATTGTGAGAAGGAAAGTTCCTCGCGCCTCAGGTCCCAAACCGAAGAAATCGGATGTCAGTAACTATATTAGGGATGTATGGAGTACAATTCGCGATGTCGATGGTGATGCCGATGTACAACTGAGACGTGAGATGAGGGTAGATGAATCCGGTTTACACCTAGAGATCAGGCTTTGCTTAGCTGTAAAAGTATATAGCCTTAAGTATATACAGACAACCGACCCTCGTCGGAGCGAAGTCGTCGCCAGATAATGGGGTTTTGCGGTTCCAGATGGTTGAGGCAAGGGTGCGATTATTTCTAGAATACGTCACTTGGTCTCATCTCGCGCTTCTTGTGGCTCTGATCGTGTTTATTCCTGGTATAAGGGGTAATTGGTTCTGTAAAATGAAACATTGATAGCTAGAATAACCTTTGAGTTGAATCAGCCAATCTCGAAGGTTCTTCGAGCTGGAAATACATTGTGATACACAGTCAATGTGGCTGAACAGCACCACTTCCATACTAAAGTAATTTTCCGAAGCCCCAGGGTGGCTACACCCTAGCTCTTGGACCCCATATACGATAGACAGAGTAATGACGACACCGAAAATGTCTTTCCCTGCTAGTCCTGTGATCAATGCCAGGGAGGGAAGGGATCGTCCGCCAGCAGATACCTAAGCTGTTCGGCGGTATCCTCTCTAGATATTGTGCAGTAAAAGAAGTCTGAGCTGTCTAGTCTTTCGCAACCCTCCATCATCCTGTGGAACATACTTTGGAACGCATCGCCATGTAGTTCATTTCCGTTGTCCCAAATTGTTAACCTTTGAGCAATGACCCCAAACCCAAAGACTAGAAGCATATGAACTAGCGTGATGCCTGTCCTGTCTCAAATCCTCTCATTTATCCGGTCTTGTCTTTGTAACTTGTAAGGGAACTAGAAATTTAGGGAATCATTTCGATTCCACTGTAACAGTTTCCTGGCGCTGTCGGAATCCGGAAGCTTCATTCAAAATCCTGAGTTCAGCACGAAGAAAACATGCCATCCCATAAGTACGCTACGTTAGTTAGTCAGGCCCCTATTTAGTGAACAACTGTTGCGCTCACCAGTCAAGACTTGGGTAGCTGAATGTCAAGAGTGACCCAGATTGTACTTTCGAAGACTGTAAAGTAAAATAATATCAATGTCGCGCCAAACCAGATACATCGAACAGAGGTTTTCAAAACAAAAAGGAATTGACTAATCACAGTGCCATTAAACAGGAGGGACTATGTTAGGACTACACTAGAATCAAGCTCCAGCAGAGCACACACTTTCTTCTGTCCAGGCATAATGCTCCCAATATTTCTCTTGTCCTTTACTACCTGGCAAATAGCCTTGAGCTGAAACAATAGGAGTCATATGCTAGGATAGCTTCCGAGGTAGTGATCCTCACCTTTCATCGTAACTTATTTTCGGCATCGCAGTTCGCAATTGGAGGAGCACACAACATCATACAATGTAGTAGCGCTGAGCTCTTGAATCATGAGGCATCGCGCTCACTCTCCTGGGATGAGCTTCTCCGTCAAGCCCAAGGATGTCTGAATAGAAGCTGGTAAGAACAGGAATGATTCCTGAAGAGTGCAGGAGAACGAGGAAGAACATGCACATTGCGGCGTAACTCGTTCACTCGCTCGCTGACGGACAGGAAATATGGCTTCTGGAGGTCTGTTCTGTGAGGCCCAAGGTATAAATACCATGGCCAATATTGGGAATCTTTTTCTGGGTCTGGGAAGAGCTCACACTCATAGCAACCGATCGCATTGAACGAGTAACAAGAACCAAGAAAAGAGCGTCCCCGGAAAATGTCGTCCTAGACGTCAGCCAGGTGGTCTAGCTCTATTCAGTTTCGGTTTATCGTCGGTATAATCCATAGTCGCATCGCTGCCTGATGTATCAATAGAGGCAATCCACTCCACCGCGGACTCGACAAGGACGGCCAAAGACTGAACGACATTAAAAGAAGCAACCTCCGCACGAGTTACGGTAAGAACGACGAGTATTGGCGCATAAAATGATGTAGCTTATTACTAGGAAAATGACCATTGGAAAGGAGTCAGCCTCGAGAACAAACGGCAGGGCATGTGGTCTTCAAAATCCGGGCGTTGACTTAGTTTGGCAGGGAAAAAATTCAGTGCAGCCGGTTGGTGCAAATCTGACGAAAGTCTCCATACTGAGAGAATATAATGAGAGCGAAACGCAGTTCCAGGAGGCCAAGGGGTAACGAAATGGAAGGTCAAAGAAAATCCAACGGCCGTTGATGGCAAGGATGGGATCTTGCCGAATACCAGTCATAGGACGCGACTCTGATCGAGTACAAAGGAGCTAGAACAGCATTCCGAGAACGCGGCCTCCAGTGGGCGGCTGGCTGGCGTCAAGAGACCACCGTGGTCAAGAGTGAAAGGCAAATGCTGGGAAAAATAAAACCTCGTGACGGGGCGTGACCGCGCCCCTCCTCACTGGCCATCCTCGAAAGGTTCCTGGTTTTACCACTATTGCTCCCCCGCACCCCGAGATATTTTTCTACATCTCAAAACATATTCTGTCCTCGTGGATCCAGCTGCTCCGTTCATATTGTATCCGAGGCAAAGTACCTCCATACGAGCAGCTTGCCAGCGGGCTTTTCTCCTAGATAGGGGTATAATTCTCCACTTGTTTGAAACGAAATTTAATCTCACGAACAAAAAATCCCTTAGGATTAAGCGGAACCTGTATAAACCATGTTTGGGATAGGCGTTCACTCCCGGTCGCAAAAGAAAGTACCTATTGTACTATGCAATGACAATGTATCCCTCCAGCATGAGCACATCCCGCCTCGGAATCAAGGATTAGTACTCTTCTCTTCGCTCGGTCTCAAGGGCCAGCTTCCTTGCGCTGAGTCAACGCCGAGCGCGATGACAAATATCAGAGGCTCGCCCGAGATGAGGTGCTCGTCCCCCAGGCCTGAGACTGAACGTTTAGACCTCTTCACTACCGGTCATGGAGAAGCTTTGAACCGGAAACTTTGACAGACTCGTTGCAGCACGTATATAATCTACCTTGGAATGTCAGGTTCCCCCGTTCACATCTCTGTGGCCAACATGTCCATCAACCCGTCTCCAGCAGTCAACAACACAGCTGGAGTTCTACCAGAGTTCAACTCAAAGAGAGCCTCATCAACTACCATCGGTAGAGAGGAACCGATGTCTTTTCGCGAGAATGATGAAACCAAGGAGAAGGCCATCTCGTCTCCTGAAGAGGTTTTGGAGAAACCTCAACACGACTTTCCTGATGGCGGTTTACGAGCATGGATTGTCGTCTTTGGTGTTCGTATAATGCTTTTATTCTATGTTGTAGTCTAATTATCAATCATGCTAATAGTGCTTCATGGGGGCCTGCTCGACCTTTGGACTCATCAATTCTTGGGGTGTAAGCTGTCATCTAAACCATTCCAATACAACTATTTATGCAATTTTTCAGGTCTTTCAAGCCTATTATGAGACCACTATACTAACAGATCAAAACCCATCTACGATGTACGTTGTTATTCTTCTCGTTTTGGAAGAACATGCGTCTAATGTTATCATCTGAAGTGCTTGGATCGGATCAGTCCAAGTAAGAACAAGACTTCCATAGCCTCATTTGAGTTAATAATTTTTCTAGTACTCCCTCGTATTTTTTCCAGCTCTCATTTCTGGTCGTCTATTTGACCTGGGTCACTTTCGTGTTCCGTTTGGGTTTTGGAGCGCTGTGTTCGTTGTCACCATCTTCCTCACTGCCCAATGCAAACAGTACTGGCATTTCTTGCTCTGTCAAGGATTTGCTCAAGGAGTATGCTCGATTATTGACTAGCTGCAAAAGTCACTGATTAATTGCCTAAGCTTGCTGCTGGAATGACTTTCACTCCAGTCATGGCCGTAGTCGGTCATTGGTTTCTTAAGAAACGAGGACAAGCCCTTGGAATTGGTGCCCTCGGTTCTGCTGTGGGTGGGACCGTATTTCCGATCTTAACACGAAGTCTTATTCGAGAAATCGGGTGAGTATTCATTAAGCAGCCTTCATCTTCAACTTTACTAAAATCACCTTCCACAAGATTTAAATGGGCTGTTCGGACGCTTGGATTTATTATTTTGGTCACCATGGTCCTATGTAATCTGACCCTTCGACGACGCCTTCCTCCCAAGAACGTCAAAGGTGGTCTTATCAACCCTCGAGCTTTTAAGAATCCTGCATACGCTGTGTATTGCCTGGCTCAGTTGACTGCTTTCCTCGGTATTTACACACGTTCGTTGTCCGATGCTCCTCATTCTAAATTATCTAACTGACACGACCAGTACTTATCTATATTGACATCAGCGCGACCTTCGTTGGTGTATCCCCTGAGTTTTCTTTTTACCTTGTCTCAATAGCCAACGCTGCTGGAGCCTTTGGCCGTGTCCTTGGAGGCTATTTCGCTGATAAAATAGGTATGGCCTCCTTGCAAACTGGCTGCCTCGCATGTATTGGAATTCATGCATATTTACTATTAGGCATTGTCAACCTTACTATACCAGCAACGACGCTTCTCGCCATCCTGACGTATGTTTGGCCCTACATAGATTCCAAAGGTGGATACATTGGACTCGCGGTGCCCTATGGGTTTACGACAGGAGTGATAATTCCGGCGTTCATGTTACCGGTGTATGCCATGGGTGAGATTGAGGACATCGGTCGGCGGACTGGAATGGTGCTATCAATTGCTGCCCTCGGTGCCTTGGCAGGTCCACCTATCAGTGGTGCAATCAACCATTCGACGGGCAATTACAAATTGGTGGGCGTCTATGCCGGTAAATCCCTTCCTCATCTCCGCCCCTTCAACGGTCCGCTAATTGCGAGCTCATGTAGGAACCATCTGTTTGGTTTCGGTCGTATTACTTCTCGTGACTCGATATATTGTTCTGAAGGGAAAGCTGTGGGGGAAGTTCTGAAGGCTACTTCCCTACTCTAGACTAAATAAGTACTGTATGATACAAGAGCTTCGCGCGTGGAGACATAATCTTGAGTTTATGACTTTAGTCTCAGGCTAATGCAGGTGATATCCAATCGTCGTCAAATCGATGATCTGCAGAACGTAAACACAATAGCGGTGGCCGCTTTGCAAATAGACAGCACCCGAGATCTGATCCCTCTTCACACGAACACCCACGACATGTCTAAAACATGGGACGTCCGTTCGGGCAGCCAATAAGCAAGCTCCGAAGCTCCTGACAATTCATTCTTGCCCGTTCCCCTTTGAGAAAAGACATGCCTGTTTCGCCCAACACTGCAATGTTTATTGTCTGCATGCCTTGCTCCTCGGCTCCATGATGCCGGGCCTGTATATAGCGAAGCGAGGCATGAAGATCGTCACCTTTTCAACCCATACTGCGACGACTATAACATGGCTCATACAGTCTGTCAGTGAGTATTCAAATTCTTTTAAAACCAACGACAGCAGCATCTCACGTCCCTTCCAGGACATCCTCACCAACGCCACTTTCGCACGCGCTTCCAACGAGGCTAGCAAATTTCGTGGATGGTTCCACTCTTCACCTCTCCCCAAAGTTATCCAATTCTGCCTCACCTGTTTTGGATTTACTCCATTGGGTCTCAAGTCTCTCGTTGGGAAACACTGCCAAACCTCGTCCCCAACTTCGCTCCCCTTCCAGAGTTGGCAAAATCAATCCCGCAGGAAGGATGCCACTCTCCACCCAGGATTGCCGTCTTCCACCTGAGCTCATCTTTTTGATTGTTGAGCTTGCGGACCGGTCCCAATTCACGACTCTTTGTCTTGTGTGTAAGGAGATTCGAACACAGTGCGTAATACTTTCCTTTTTTTTCCCCCTATGTGTCTTTCAAGTCGCTCATCCTATCTCTAGTATGTTCTATCATTTCTTCGATCCACTTCTTTTCACTCCAACATCCTTTCGTTCTTTCGTTGAACACTTCGATTCAGAGAGGAATGGTCTCGCAGATATTGGATATCCCCTTCAGTCCCTCATATTTTCATCATCAGAAGCAGCCCTAACGAGCGAAGAGCTCAGTTTTCTTCGCTATGGATTCTACTTCTCTTCATCACCTTTCCGACGCGTCGCATTCCAAGCACCGTCGAATGCGAGATGTTACCTCAAAGCCATTCTCGATTCGTTCCAACCATACGAGCTATCGTGGCGTCACCACTCTATTATCAGCGATCCAACGACTCCTCTCCTTGCTCTCGATTTTACGAGTCTCACCCACCTTTGCATATCTCTTCCTATTGTGTTGGAAGTATTGAATGATGATGAAACGCGACTCCCATCCATGTTCCCACGACTTCGCTTCGTTCTTGTAGAAGATGATAGAACATCAGCTTCTCTGGCCGCAACTTGTAGTGAGGGAGAAGTTTCAACCGTGAATACGCACGTTACCAGCTTTCAAACGAAGTCATCGGTGTTACCCGCCGTTCGTCAGACGCTGGTGGTGCAGCAAGAGAGGATAGGAGACCTTTTGACAAGTCTCCTTTCTCTTCCTCGAATCGAGCGATGTGGTTGGGGTTACTTGGGAGGTGCCAGTCGGGCAGACGTTGAACAGATTTTAGCGGCCCTAGATGACGAGGTTGACATAGCCAAAGTCAAACTGGTGGATATGACGAGGCGGGTGGACGAGGGAAATGGTGTGGCTGGGGCTACACGTTCATTTGAACGTTGTCATATGAAATGGTTGGACGCTGTTTGGAGGGACCTTGAGGTTGAATGAAGATGAAGAACGAAATCAAATGAATGAATGAATTAATGGTATATAGCATTTTTTATGTATAACCGTAAATTGTGTCTACGACTCTTAATGCACGCGATATTGATCAGCGCAACATCAGCCTGGGTACGAGAATTGTAAAAAAATTTTCAAAAGCTTTGGGTGGCCACCTCCGCCACTCGTTGCGTCATTGCTCCGATCTTCAGGGATACCCATGTGGGAATTCGTGTCATCAAAAGAAGGGCGGTGTCTACTTTGATACCGCCGGTTGCGTCAGTGCTCCACGGAATCTCCTGAGGCGGGCACCCCTCCGGAAGAACGGCCAGTTCGAAGCGCGGAATCTTAAAGTTCCGGAGACGCTCCCCAACTGGGATATTCTGGCCGTTTGCCGAACCTGATTTAACGGTCCAACAAGCCAAGATGGAAAATTTTCTCACGAGTATCCTCGTTTTTGTTGGGCTCAAGATGTTCGATGTGACCTAAGCCATACGTTCTTTTTGTCGCAATATGAAGTGGTTGGATTTTATTTGGAGAAACTTTGAGGCTGTCTGAGAGGAAAATGGAATGATTGAAATCTTTCTACGTATATAACGTTCAAGATTTCGGCGACTGTACAAATGATAGAAAAAGCCGTTTGATCCAATTCCACTCTCTGCAGACGATATGACTCAACGCGTGCTATGCCTCTCGAAAACTCCATTTATGGGATAACATCTCCCATCCAGGTGTTTGAGCAGAGTGAGAGCTTACTACCGATCTTCTCAAAGCATGCGGCTTTGTCGTCAAGGATAGTACTTTGAGAAGGAAGTACAGAGTGTCGAAGTCAAGACAGCGAGCGAGGGCGATGCTTGCCAAGAGCTCAACTATCGGTAGTTATGAAGAAGATACCTGGACTGCAATGCACTCGGAACGGTGAGACTTCTTTAACGCTGCGGAAACGTTGTGAAAGCGAGAAGAAAGACGAAGGCAGCTCAAACAGGTAGAATGTTGATAGAGGAATCTTGTAAACTCATTCGAATTTTGTAAAGTGTCGATTACGTAGCTGTATTAATAGACATTTGGTAGTCTTACATGGGTGTACATATATTCACGAGAAAGTTAACATAACTTTTTTGGCGACTATGCTGTTCCCAGCTCGCCGTTTATTGCAGCAGTGCGCTCAGTCCCCTTTCTCTCCGAGGGAAAGATGTTGGCGTCAACTTCTTCAAAGTCATAAAGAGGTTCAAGCCGAAATTTGTTGCCTCCCAGGAAGACATAGCGTCTGATGAAATATGGAAGGAATTTAGTGAGTTGATAATTGGCATGAGTGCGCAAAGGAATAGCAAAGACTTGGTCCACTACAAAAATCTCAGCAAAACGGAATTGTAACATCGAAATAGTCAGGACACTAACACTCTTCGAGAGTTCTTTGCTTGGTTTCAGGAACAAGGAAAAATATCATGACGAATGCAATGACATTCAATCCAGCGTAGAAACAGAATGCTCCAACAATGGTCATGGCACCAACCATCCGAGGGAATGTAATGGAGAGAACGGCAGAGAAGCCCAGACAGACCATGACGGCCCATGACATACCCATCTCACGATGAGTCAGAGGGAAAACTTCAGCAGAATACGTATAAGGAACAGGTCCTTCTCCGGGGCTATAAAATGCCGCAAAGAGGAATATGAAGAGCGCGACGAGTGGAACAGAGGCAGGTGAGCTTGTGGGAATCAGGAAACAGAGACCTGCGGCGAGAAGAGTCCAAGCCATATTGGGAAATGTGAAAAGCAGAAGGTTGCGACGACCAAAAGTGTCGATTGTCCACACAGCAGGAAAAGCGAAGAGCCAATTGACGAGACCAAATCCCCATGAAGCCCAAAGAGCCTGATGGTCACTATAACCTGCACGAACGAAGACCGTTGATGAGTAGAACGCAATGATATTAATACCACACATCTGTTGAGCTATCTGAAAACCACAAATTAGAATATATTCAAAGCGTAAAATGTAACTGACCATAACTACTCCTGAGGCCATTGTAGCACGGCGAACGCGTGGAATTGTGAAGAGCTCAGTGACACGCGACCGGTATGTAGATGCTTTTAAGACCCCGAACTCAGCGACAAGCTGTCTATCGGTATAGAACATGTCACGGGCAGCCTGAAGTTCTGTATTCCTGAGGCGACAAAATGAACTATAAGCCTCAGTATAGCGGCCTAGCCAAAAGTTTGAGACGATTTCAATATGACGCCAAACAATGCTTACCCTTTTTCATGAGCCAGCGTGGAGACTCTGGGCAGAAAATAATGCCGATAGTCATTGGAATGGCTGGAATGAATGCAGACCCGAGCCGAAGGCGCCAGGCGATCTGACCAGTATTCATTACAGCAAGATTCGCGGAGGAGCCCAAGAAGATACCAAATCTGAAACAGCTAATGTCAAGCACCTGTTTCGAAAGCAAATACCTCAAGGCTACGTACGCACACCACATCTGCCAAGACATCACGAGACCACCACGAACAGCAGCAGGTGTATTCTCCGCAGCGTAGATAGGTACAGTCGACGCTTTGGGACCCATTCCGATTCCGAGAAGTAGACGACAGATCTAGATGTGCAAGTGGCAGTGAGTGGTAATCCTAAGAACCTGGAAGCTATGCCAACTTACAAAGAGTTGATACCAGTTCTGTGCGCAACCAGAGCCAATGACGCTGATTGTACAAAAGATGCCACAGAAGAAAATGGTTCCGCGTCGGCCCAAATAGTTGTTAAGAGGATCCGTAATCCAGCATCCGGGAAAGACGCTTGCTAGATACGGGCTGTAGAATTGTGAAGTTCCCGAATAAAGCATCAAGTGGAACCTTACCCCTGCAAATAACTTAGGTTTCAGGTATGGGGAGAAACAATGAAAGCGTACAGCATTAATAACACCAACCAACCATTGATTTCGAGAACCATGTACGAGATCATCTTCTGCAATCCCAAAATCCAGAGGAAAGGAAAGGTTAGCACCATTTGAGCCCGTCTGATCCCATCCTTGGACGGCGGCAGCAAGCGAGCACAGCGCGACGGTAAAAATTAAAGCGTTCGGCTGACGCCATTTATCTACACCACATGGTAATCAGTTTGGATGTCCAAGGAAAAGAGGGAGCGATAGCGAACGGTATATTTCGTCATACAATATAGCTTTCTCAGAGTCAGCCAGTTCATCGAGCTCTCCGAAATTGCCAGGATTTTGAGCGACAAGGGCTCCTTTCCTGAAGAGGCCTATCTTCTCCTCCATTTTGTGTTTATGACAGAACTCTTCGACTTGGGTAAAGAGTTCTTCCTTGGTGAGACCACGGAGAGGGTTCTGGATCCTGAAGCAATGGGTTAGGGACAAGCACTGAAGAAACCCAGAAGAAACCTTCTTGCTAGACATAGTGGCTGAACAGCGTGAAAGGAACAGGACAAATCGCTTTCCGATTTTATATTTTCGAAGGGAATTATTTTGGATTGCTGTAAGGTTGTTATTTGAAGAGAATGAATGACTTCCCGTAGGCTGCTAAACTTTTGAATGCCATTAAACCTATCAAGTTCTCCATCAACAGCAAATATTTTTGGATTTGAGCGTTTGAGGGAGGGCTGCTGTGAGGTTGCGCGGGAAACGGAGCTTGATTCGAGAGTAGGATATGGCTGTATATTGGCAGCAAGGGGACCCTCTGACCACCTTGTGGAAACTTCGAGCTTACATTAGATTGCGATTGATGACTACTTGCAGTACCTTGAGCGCAAGGATTGTGTTAGACTGGTTAGGGTTTGGGGAGATTGGAACGTCAGTTTCGGCTTACGCAAGTTCTTTCTTTCGTCTTACCACCATGTCGTTCGATTCCTCTTACTAAATAGCACTTTGGACTCCCCACAATGTCTTGGTAATGAAGACTGGAGTTTCGTCCCATTTGCACCTCCCACAGCGACAGTAGGGTGTTACGGACATCTCAATCAGCCACTTCCGCGTACGACGAACTCCAATCTGGGACATGATGCACTTCCGGAGACTTTCTTGGTCTGCAGCTGGGCGCTATCCCACCTTATTTTACTTCTTCGGTCTGTGCATTAGACCCATCAAGAACAGCAGCGAATCTTGCCAGATACATCAAAACTTCACGCCTTGTTGCGGAGAAATATTTGATTTTCTAATTCCTTTTCGACATGCATGGTCTTCGGAGAAACCTTCCAATTTATCGCCAGTGTCTGCAATTCACTCGCCAAGAACAGCTTATGCACCGCCTGACCATATCCCATATAGAGCTAAAGAATGGCTATTCTGATGTTTTAAGCTTTAGTTGTCAAAATTCTTCCTTGGCCGCTCCGGCGCGCGTCGGGGGAGGTAAGCAGAAGGCAGATGACTTTTCCGACGAACATCCGTTGGCTAGGAGAGACTTTATAAACGCCGTCTATTGAAAATTTTCTCCCCCTTTGACGCAAGTATGTGGACGACTTCAATTCTTGTGCTTCATTGCTTTGCCACTTTGGTTTTGGCTGGGGGAAGTGGTGGTAAAAATCGGACGTTGAACCAACTTGCTGTTCAGCAGGGCCTCCAGTATGTTCACGTTCACACACCATTTCTGTCTCTATGGTCATTTACTAGTGGAAATGCTTTACAGTTACTTTGGTTCGGCTTCCGACAACCTCAGTGGTTCATGGGACGACGAACCTTACGTCGACATCCTTCTCAAATCTCATGAATTTGGACAAATCACTCCTGCGAATGCCATGAAATGGGGATTGGTAGAAACTCAACGTGGTGTATATAACTACACAGGTGGAGATCAGCTGGTGAAAGCTGGGAAAAAGGCGGGAATGGTTGTTCGCGGTGAGTATTTTTCGTTTTGTTCTAACAGAAGTCCTCTTTCCTGATTTTTTTCTTACATAGGGCACGCATTGGTGTGGCATAGTCAACTTCCGGATTATGTCGGGACAATTACAGATGCAGCTACGCTTCATTCTGTCACATTTGCCCATATCAAAGACGAGGTCAAGCACTTTAAAGGGGAACTCATTGCTTGGGACGTGGTGAATGAGGTGTTTGAGGATACAGGTGGGATGAGAGAGACAATATTCTATAATCTTCTTGGAGAAGGGTACATTGCTGAAGCATTTAGGTGAGTTTTGCTTAATTGGTTTCATAGCGGAATCTTTTCTTTCTCCTCCTGATCACTAAAAATATTCTCAACAGAGCTGCTCATGCAATCGACAAACATGCGAAACTGTATCTGAACGACTACAACCTCGAGTTTGCTGATGCAAAATGGGAAACTGCCGTCTCTTTCGTTCAAGGACTCGTTGATTCTGGCGTCCCCATTCATGCGGTTGGATTCCAAGGTCATCTTCTCGTAGGACAAGTGCCTACCGTCGAAACATTAGTGAAGGCTCTGTCTGCTTTTACGGATATGGGGCTGGAGGTTGCCTTTGTGAGTACCTGCTCTTCCCGAATCTTCCGCAACCCACTTATATCGGCGAACCTCGCAGACAGAAGTAGACATCCGAATGGAAATGCCTTTCACCGACGATAAACTTGCTCAACAAGCTAAGGATTATCAAACTGTTGTCGAAGCTTGTTTAGCTGTTCCAAAATGTGTGGGTATTACAGTGTGGGATTTCTCTGACAAGTATTCGTGGATCCCTGGGGTCTTTCCTGTGAGTACCCTTTCGTTAGTTCTAATGATTGTAATTTTTTTGCTGATAAATGTACTTGTGTATCAGACTCAAGGCGCGGCCCTCCCTTGGGATGAGAATATGCAGAAGAAGCCGGCATATGGAGGGATAGTCGCTGGTCTAACATGATATTAGTGTCAAAAATCCTATTTCATATGCGAGTATAGAGGAATAGTGTGTTACAGCCATTTCTCTATGATTTTGGCGACCGAAGCCCGCGAAGCAGAGACCTGTTCGCTCAGTCCGAGCTAAACATCGCTAATTCTTGAGGGTATTTTAGCCTGCTTCACTCTTCTTAGTATTCCAATCTAAGAGTATACATGTTCGCACTGAGTTATCCATGCAGTCTGGCTTCTGCTTTTGTCAGCCCTGCTCGCGCACGTGGCAGAGGCATCACCTGACCGTGTGCTTGACAAATCTGGATCAGGGTCACTTGTGTACCTTACTTCGCACCTTCACCCGCCGCCACAGCCTTCATCCCCAGGAAGTCCCGAGACTTTATGAAGAGTACCCTGATGATGACCGGACAGACACCTTGGCTGGACAAGTGCCCAGGCGCCTACAGCTTTGCGCAGCACTGGTACCGCTGGGGCCTGGTTTACGCGAGCGTTCCACCGGACAGCCCTCGTAGTTTAGTTCTTCCTTTGTCGGTGCGCAGCAATCATGCCGCAGATCGCCGCCGAATGTGCACCAAATGTAGACCTCTGCCGGTGAACCCCACAAAGGCACGAGGGTGTCGTCATATAAACCATGGAAAGCTTTAGCCGGTACTTCGCTTTTTTCTTTCTCCCTCTTCTTCCTTCTCTCTCATGCTCCCTTCAATAGCATCCTCGAGCCTTATCGTTCTCTCCCTCGTTTCTGAGGCTTTTGCTGGCTCCATTCATATACCCATCACTGCCAGGACAGAGCAGATCGCGAAAAGGACACCAGCCGATTATGGAGCAATAGCATCGAATATTCGACAGAAGTATGGATTCACATCCTCTTCTGAGCCCGTCTGGGCTAAGAAGAAGAGGATGGAGCGTAGAGCTGAGAGTGCAGTGAGCATCATCAACTATGTAAGTGGCGTTCTCCCTTCCGCTGCTGTGAAGTGCGCTAAATACCTACCAAAAGGGGCAAGACACGAGTTACTTTGGGACAATATCGATTGGAACGCCGTGCGTTATTCCCAGTCATTCCTCTTACATATTCATCCTGACCGACCCCGATCCTAGAGGGAAACAGTTCAATGTGGTTTTAGACACCGGCTCTTCTGATTTATGGGTCGCTTCCTCGTCATGTTCATCCTGCGGTTTCTCAGCAACCACATATGATTCTTCGGCATCCTCATCCTTCAGCGAGTTTATTATTGCATCCTTACCCTCGGGACTTTACTAACCGTCTCGCCTAGAAGCCAGCGGTACCGTATCCGGTGCCTCAGCACAAACGACAATTTCTTATGGGAGCGGTGCCGTCGCAGGTACTATCGTGGCAGATTCTGTCAGCTTCGGCGAATTCACGGTGGATAGCCAGACTTTCCGTGCGTCCATTTCCTTTCGGCCATTGTATTCGAAAATATATCCTAACTGGTTTATTCTAGTGTCAGTGTCGCAGACTACTCAAGGTCTTCTGGTCGGGACAATGTCCGGAATTCTTGGCTTGGCTTGGCCTGCGTTGGCTTCCACCCAGTCTACACCATTTTGGAAAGCTGCGAGTGACGCTGGTCAATTTGATTCGCAAGAATTCGGTTTTTACCTCAGTCGACTACGAGATCAGACGAGAGGAGGGTCTTCGAAGAGCGAAGGCAATGGTGGTGTTTTGACTCTGGGAGGAGTGAATCAGACTCTATACACTGGAGACATCGAATTCACGAATCTCGCCTCTTCTTCATTTTCGCAGGATGAAACCTTTTGGTTGTTAGATATGACCAGTGAGTACTTTGTCTTTTCTTTGTGGTCTCGGTCTTACACTCCGGTAGGTATTCTCGTCAACGGCAATACCGTCACTGTCCCGAGCTCCTCTGCCCTTAGTGCCATCGACACCGGAACGACTTTAATAGGCGGTCCTTCTTCCGTCGTCCAATCTTTCTGGTCCCAAGTTGACGGGGCTCAACCCTCCACTGACCAATCTTACCAAGGATTCTACACTTTCCCCTGTTCCACTACTCTCTCCGTCAGCCTCAGCTTCGGTGGGAAATCATGGCCTATCGACTCCTCCGACATGAACCTCGGTCAGCTTACTGTGACGGGTCAGACCTGTCTGGGCGCGCTGTTCGACTTGGAAGCTGGTAGCAGCATTGTCAGTGGGAGAGGAAATCCCCAATGGGTTGTTGGAGACACATTTTTGAAGAACGTGTACTCTGTGTACAGGCAGGGGCCGACACCAAGTGTTGGTTTTGCTCAGCTGAGTGAGGCCGCTGGTGGAGGTAGTGCATCTCCTGGAGGTTCATCCTCTAAGAATGGTGCTACAAGGAGTGGAGTAAATTTTGGGGTGGCGGTGTTTAGCCTTGTGTTGGCTGTATTGCTGGTTTGAGAAGACCCAAGCACATTCACCAATTGTTTTTTTTTTTTTTTTTCCCTTTTATTCACGGACCATTCACGATGTTTATGCCAACTGTATTTCTACTTCCACTGTTGTCTGCTGGCTTTTATTTTGGACGCTGTATTATTCTACATATCTTTGGAACTCGGAAATAATCAGACATATGCTTTTGTACGGATAACAGTTGGACCCCATCGAAGTAGACCAAGTCCGACTGTCCACGTTGGTGTAAGGACGTTGGGTATTCTTGATGGGTGCGTGTCTGTCGTCAGCATGTGGAGGGGGCAGGGGTTTCTGGGCGGAACGAACAAGATTGTTGGCGCGAAGAGAAACCATCCACCTGGAATCCAAGAGAGGCGCAAGGATTCAGATTCAAACAAAGTCTGAGCAACCTTTGGAATCTCTCAACTTGGTGACGATTCAGAAATAAGTTGGACGACTTACGAGGGGTAGGGACTGATAATATATTGGAGGTTGCACATTACATTGAGGAGAAGGTTCCGTTGGTCCTTCATGCAGTCCTTCGGCAATCTATTATCGCATAGAAATGAAGCTGGGAAGGAGAGGATAGAAAAGTGTGAAGGACAAACTGAGGAGAATGACGAAAAATTCGGGTGGTGGTCAAAAGCTGATTCGATGAGGTGTGACATTGTTGAGGGTAAGCAAGGGCAGGGTGGGCAGGGTCCGGGATATATTGTACTAAGTATCTTAAATATGAAAGCCGCTTTGACGAGTCAAAGGGTCAACAAAGCGGATGTTCTTGTGAAAGAATACCGTGGCCACTGCGGTCCAAGCTTAGCCAGAGGTGTTAGGGATCTGTGGGTCCAAGGTATGAAAAACAATAAAATGTATCAGCAAAACAGGATGACTTATCAATTGTCATGGAACAAGAAGGCTTGAATTTGAGAAAGAATGCTTCCATTACTCTAGTGAGTGAGCTATCAAAGTCCTGAACTCGGTACAGAGTTCGGGAATAGAACCTTACAAATGAAGAGCATAGAATGACCCAATAATTCCTGCCTCTTTGCGAGGAACAGTTGCTCCGCTATTCCCCAAGAGTTTGTTTCAGATCCATACATCACCTCATTGAACGCTGAATAACCTCTGTGGGTATTTCCAGAGACTCTGCCGAAGCACCTCCATAAACCCAGCATTCGAATCGGCTTCGTCCACGGTACCTCTCAGGAGCAACATGGTTGACGCTAGAGCTCGATCCCCTTAAACTGGAACTGTGATGATGACCTGGGGGAGCAAAGCTCTCAATCATCCGAATAGCACCACCAACATCGACATGGTCGGCCGCAACGACTCTCACCATTGGATGATGAATTGCTTGATTAGGCTTATCTCCCGCTCAATAGTCGAAGGTGCAAGAATGGGGCCCCATAGGTTTTCGAAAGGGTAGAGCTGGAAGGGAGTGATATACCGGAAAGCACTGTCCCACGAATTTCTCCTCGATGGATAGAGAATAAGATAAATAGATTTAATGAGTATCCATAGAAGAAGTGTCAGAGCTTGGGGTACAGTGGAAGAGTACTAAGAGCGAGTTCCATCATTGGACCTGGTTTGATAGTGCTCAGGTTGTCGTCCGCATAAAGGTATCGAAGATTTGTGAGATGTGTAAGGACAGACTGCCAGAGAATCCTCCAAGAATCCTTGTACTTCTCCTCGTAACCTCCCTCAAATAGACCGTACACGCCATGAGTGCGGACAAAGCACGAGCGGGCTTTTCTTGGAAGAAGTCATGGAATGGAAAGAATTGGGGATGGTCAGCCAGAGATATTGTGTAACAATCGTCAAACGAGATGCTAGGAAGGACTCAGAGACGCAAAGAACCGAGAGCGTGGGGTGTGGGTTTGCCTATCATATGTAGACCTTGAAATTAATATATATTGTGTCATTTCCTTGCCTCTTGTCCACCGACTATGCACAGTGCAGTAGGATGGCCTCTTAGTCCAACAGCGGACCGCAACACATGGATTTGACGTTCCTCAGGCAGTCGGGGGTCTGTCGGCATCAGAGGCAGAAGCAAGTTTGCTTACCAACGATATCGACCTTGTCCGAGATTCAATCGTCCGCAATGCATCTTTCTCCTTCATTATTATAGCAGGCTAAGCCTCAAAAGTTCGAGTCCAGGTCGTTTGCTATAACTATCTCCTGAATTTTCCACAATTCCAACTCCCTGGGCCGCTGGGCCAAGGTAACAGATTCCCAAATCTGATTTGTGAGGGGTTTAATTGTTGTGGCACTTGAGTATTAAATAATCAATGCGAATACGATCGAGAGAATATGTTATTGACGTCTGCTGCTCGTCGACTGAAGTCCTCTATTATTGACAACCCTCATTACATGTCATCTCGCCATGGTCCGCCCCCTTGTGGCCAACATCTCTTCTGCTTTTACCCAAACATTTCTGTCAGTCTCGTATGTCATCTCCTTAAACATCCTTGGGCTAAACTCGTAACCCTGCGAAAGTTCCAATTCCACGACATTGGACTCTCCTCCTCCAGCTGCTCTCAATTCCTGCAGCGCATGCACTGGAAGCTTATCTTTGTCTGCAACAACGACCACTATGACCTTGAGAGAAGTAAAAGCTCCAATAACTTGGACGGCGCTACTGATCTCGTGGCCTTCATGCACCACAAACATGAGATGTGTCAGGGATTTGAACTGGCGGAGCACCCTGATCGCTCCTTGAATATACCCTGGTGAAAGGATGAACCGAAAGTCAGAGCAATCCAAAGGATCAAATTGAATATGAGTGATGGAACTAAATGAACCATTGGACCAAACATCCAGAGGGTGCAGAGTGAGGAGGAACAAATTCAGGATGTGACAAATGAAGAAATGTCGAAGGTCTGAGAGTACCCTGATGGTGCTGA
The DNA here is from genome assembly GCA_021399455.1 of Flagelloscypha sp. PMI_526. Classification (NCBI taxonomy): domain Eukaryota; kingdom Fungi; phylum Basidiomycota; class Agaricomycetes; order Agaricales; family Niaceae; genus Flagelloscypha; species Flagelloscypha sp. PMI_526. The sequence continues at coordinate 1,339,418 of JAJTUO010000010.1, read as the reverse complement.
GAGCTAAGTGTATAGCCGGGAGTGGCATGTCAGTTGGATTGACACCGCCCGCATGAAGGTATCGCAGGCCTATGAGTTTAGGAACAGCAGTCTGCCAAATCATCTTCCATGCCTGCAACCCAGCAGCCTCGTCCTTCCCATAACCAAACTGTAGGAATAAGCCTCGTGTGCGAAGGGCCAAAAATGCGGGTGGTTTTGATTCGATGAACTTGACCAATGGAGCAACTTGCCGTAAAGAGGTGATGATAATGGTATGGAACGCATCGTACGAGATGCTGAGAATAATCATGAGAGGTGAAAAGAACAAAGGGTTGTAAGAGATGACTTGCATCTCGTAGGCTGCTCTGGAGACCAGGAGGTATTGTTTTACATCTTTCCCTTTTGTGTTAATATTGCGAGCAGCGAGCCGCAGGGTATGAATCTGGAGCTCTTCAGGGATCCTTGGGATGATTTCCATGAATGTTAGGAACAAGAGTAAATACATGTGCAAGCGTGGCCGCGTTGAATGTACTGTGCCTGGGCGGCGCCATTATCCCCAGTGTTGCCCGTCTGTCCAGGACGCTTACGAAGTTGCAATCTTGGCAGATTATCAGCAGTGCCAGAGTCAATGTCGGGACCATAATAAGAATCTATTGTTCGACTCGTCAGACTTAAGGAAACGTGGGCTCGAATATCCACTTCTTCGGATTGCCAATCATAATGATGAACGTTATTTTTTGGGGAATCAATTGCATTTGCTCCTCCCTGGTTATAAACGGCAAGTCCTCTCGTCGGTTTGACGAACAATTATTGATTCAGACTAACCAAGGGAACCCTTCTTTTTTGCAGCCAACTTTTCTTCCGCTTTTGCCCAAACGTTTCCGTCAGAACCATAGGCAACTTCCTTAAACTTGCCTGGGCCAAGGTCGTACCCCTGCCACAGTTCCATCTCAACAGCATTTGAATCTTTCCCTCCAGCCGATCTCAATTCCGTCAGCTTGGCCCATGCCATTTCGTCCGAGTCCGCGACAACAACTGCAATAACTTTGAGGGAAGTAAAGCTCTCGATGATCTGTACAGCGCAGCTGACTTCTCCATCCTTATGTACCACGAACATGAGATGTGTCAGAGACGTGAATCGCCGAAGTAATCCAAGTTCTTGCTGAATATATCCAGGTGTTAGGATGAAGTCGAGTCCATAGCTAGAAAATGGATACAGCTGAAGGTGCGTGATGGTAACGAAAGCTCCGTCCCACGAGACATCGGGAGGGTTCTGAGCGAAGACAAATCGGGTGAGCGCGTGCCCCAAGAAGAAATGTTTGAGCTGAGTGAGCGAGCGGACAGCTTTGAACGCGAATTTCATTGTGGGAGTGGGCATGTCGGTAGTTGAGATATCGTCTGCATAAAGGTACTGCAACGTCGTGAGCTTAGGGACGACAGACTTCCAGAGGGCTTCCCAAGCAGCTTGCCAACCGACCCTACCGTCTTCCCCATGCCCAAATCGAAGAAATAACCCACGAGTTCGAAGCGCAAAGAAGGAGGGTGGCTTGGACTCAACCACTTCAATCAACGGTGAAATTTGGCGGTACTGAGTGATAGAAATCGTATGATAGAGGTCGAATGAAATGCTGAAAAATAACTGTCAGGGGTGAAGGAAGCAAGGTCGAACAAAAGGGGTTATGCCTCTCATATGCAGACGTTGAAACCAATAGGTATTGGGTTATATCTTTGGTTTGTGCCCAAACATGACGAGCAGCGAAGCGCAGAATCTGGATTTGAAGTTCAAGGGGAAGCCGTGGGACATTTGACATGAGCGTCAGGAGAAAGGTTGCGTACACGTGATTCAGGGTACACTGAGCTCCTTGACACCTAATGACCTATCACAGTTCCACATATCAAAAGTAAAGGGTTCACAGGCAAGAGAACCATAATCATAATCAAATTAACCTCCGCATACTGTTTTGTTAAACCGGTCTTTCGTTGGATCGCTTGGAGAGTAGCTAGGGCAACAGAGATGCATGTCAAACAAGCGCTAGAGGAATATTTTGCCTCCGAGCCACCATGAACTACCTTCCACCTGAGATTATCACTCGGTCCTTGCGACTTTGTGATAAGAGTACCCTCACCTCCTGCTGCCTCGTCAACGCTTCTATACGAAAGATTGCTCAAACGCTTCTCTTCCATTCCCTCTTCGTTGGACGCCCCCTCCTCACGGCCATTCTGGCAGAACAATTCCCTTACCTTCATCTGGTGCAAGTTATGCATACTAAGATCCAAGAGTACATGGATCCCGAGTTCACATTGCTTGTCGAGAAGCTAGCCACCCATTCCGCGAAGCGTCCATTCAAACTTCATGTCGAAGCACAGGAACCCATAGATGAGGATATTGAAGCGATTATGGATGCTCTCCAAAATGTTCCCGCGTCCTCTTCTTTTCTCGTTCTTCATACGACCCTTTCAATGACGGAGGATGACCTAGTCTTTGATTGGCGCGGGGATGCTTTGAACATTATCAAGGACGTCCATATAATTGAAAACATACATGCGGAGCCTCCAGAAGATGGGGATATCATACGTCCTGTCGTACAGACGTTGCAGCTCGACTTCTTACCACCGTTTGATCAACTCTGCCAACGGCTCAATCTTGAGCATTTGAGAAGATTATTCATGTCAAATGATTTGGGAGCCCCGATTGAAGAGTTAATCCGTCACACTGCGCCATCTTTGGAGGTTATTTCACTTTCTTGTCCCGACGGTTCGTCATGTTTTTGTCTCCCAAGATCCTCTCTCCTAAGTTAAATAATATTTAGACCTCAGTACCATCGAGTTTCAAAACGGTCAGCTAATCTTACTTTACGAGTGATTTCTGTATTAAAGGCTCTGGCAGAGACGTTTACTTACCCGGACCTCAAGTTTCCAAAGCTGAAAGACGTAACGCTTTGGGTTAGCGGTGCTCACGGTCCAATCGAATCCTCTCTTATACCCACAATTTCCAACATCTCTCTCCGAGCTTCTTCAATCGAATGCATCAGCATTTGCATTTTCTTTTTCGGTATACCCGCAGTCGAGGAAGAAATCAACAGCTTCTGGCTCCCGTTGTTCGACCCCCATTCTCCTTTAGTCATGGCACTTGACAACTTGCCCAAACTGCGGCATGTCGAGTTTTCACTCGACTTAAACCCGCGACAAATGGCAACGAAGGAGAAGTGGCTTGAGATGAACGGAACCATAAGGCGAAGTTTGCACGATCGCTCATACACAGTGAGTTCATTTGAAATGGTGAAACATTTCAGCTCATCGTTTCCAACTAGATTGATTTTCTCCGTTTTGAATCATTGACGGATTTCTATCCGTTCTTTGACCGAGATTTTTAGCCCACATGGCCCCCTTACCCTTATATCTACTGTCCGCCAAACCCAACCCAGTCTTTCTCATATTTAGCCAAATAGCTATAACCCATAGTGGATAGGGTAAGTCCACCAGGTTTTTTCCTGCCTTGTCATGACCACATTATTGCAAATAAATGCAGCCGGACTCACAATGCGGCTATTTTAAATATATGCACTAGACCATTCTCCTGATCCAAACTTATGGCTAGACCACTTCTTAAGAGGCCGTTTTTAAAAATATAAATGGACTTCTATTGATAACATTTTTCAATACTGGTGGATTGTCATCCCTTTGTTCACCACATCGGTAGCCTGTGTGCATTGGGCAGACAGCGGCTGAAACGCTGCAAAACAAAATATTGGTGCTTTGTATTTCTTGCGCGAGGTGCAATATCACCTAGATGGCCGATATCCGGGAGTTGATGGAAGTGATGGACTTGCGTAGCTTGAAGCAGGAGATGATGTATCCCTCCAAGCCAAGAGGCCAACAAGGCAGAGCTGCTCCCTGACTGTTGATCTGCGTACCACCGCGGTAAACTCAAACGACTGGAATATCTCCTCGGGAGCGTGTCGTCTGACCAAGAAATGCGGGTTAATGTTTGAATTCGGAGGGTTCCACGGTAGCTCTCACCGAGCAGTCCCCAATGGATACTGTAGCGTACAATCGTCGTATCGTAGCGTAGACGTAACCGAACTGAGCTTCGTACTCCTCAGCTTCTCTTACTCAGACTATGCGTGGGCGATAACCTGTTTTTATTTGTAGTCACTCCTGTGATAGTGAATCGTTCCTCGTTCCCTCTTTCAAACGCCTAGCTACTTGACTCGTACTGAGTCTCTCCTTTCTGACCCGTAGCTACGATCTCTTTCATACGAAATGCATTGTTCCGGAAGGTGCAAATGGTCGCGTGAAATGCACGAGGCCGCGACGAGTGAAACTGTGCAATGATATCAGATTTGCCATTTTCTGTAAAATGGCTTCGGCCGCCTTTCCTCTGCATCGTTTCACCCGCAATCACTCTCTCTATACTATCCCTCTGAATCGTTCCCACTGTCTGTTTCTGCGCCCGGTCCCCGGCACAGGCGATTACTGCCAACAGTGTAATGGCAGATGTAATACCAGAAGAAGAGCTAGTTGCTGGAGTTCTTAGGTCGCGAATACAGCAATAAGTGATTCAGTCTGCCCAGTGGGGTTATAAGTTCAAATCAGCTCATCAGATTTTGCCTTCTTGCAGCCAATTTTTCCTCCGCTCTTTCCCAAACATGCCCTTCACATTCATATGTCACCTCCTTGAACCTCCCGGGGCTTAGGTCGTAGGCTTGCCAAATCTCCATCTCCACCATGTTTGACTCTTTCCCTCCAGCTGTCCTCAATTCTTTCAACTTAGGCCATGAAATGTCTTCCGAGTCAGTGACGATAACAATGACTGTCAGCGACAAAAAGCTTTCGATGATCTGTACAGCGCTACTAATTTCACCATCCTTGTGTACCACAAACATAAGGTGCGTGAGAGACTTGAATCTTCGGAGTAATTGAATTTCTTGTCGAACATTTCCTGGCATAAGATTGAAACTAAGCCCATAGTTGTCGAAAGGATAAAGTTGAAGGTGAGTGATAGACGTGAAAGCACCACCCCATGAGATATCGAGAAACTTCTGAGAAAATAGATATCGAGTGAATGCTTGACCTAGAAAGAAATGCCTGAGTCCCGTGAGCGTGTGAACGGCATTAAGCGTAGATTTCATTATGGAAACAGGAAGATCCGTGGTCGAGAGATCGTCTGCATAAAGGTACTGCAATGTTGTGAGCATAGGAATGAGTGACCCCCAGAGTGTTTCCCAAGCAGCTAACCATCCAGCCCTACCATCCTTCCCTCGACCAAATCGGAGGAATAAACCACGGGTACGAAGAGCAAAGAAGGAGGGTGGCTTTGATTGAAGGACTTCAGCCAATGGAGCAATGCTTCGATATTCAGTGATGGAGATAGTATGATAAAGCTCGAATGAAATGCTAAAAACTGCTTATCAGAGGTGAGGAAACGAGGCAGAACAAGGAAGGCTCGTACCTTTCATAAGCAGATTTTGAAACTAATACGTATCGAGCAATATCGGTGGGGTGAGCCCAAATATGACGAGAGGCGAGCCGCAGAGCATGAAGTTGAAGCTCATCGGGAAGCCTTGGGATTCTTGACATGAGAGTTGGGAGGAAGGGTGGAATGCTGCTGGGATTGGCTTAGAGTGCTTTTATTGGCGCCAGTTATAGATCCGCTCAGACATGATGTCCTGCATGTACCTACATTTTTTTTGTAGAAGGAATATTTTCTGTTATATCGCTTGAGGAAATGGGGCAGAAAGGTGCACGTATAACTAGAGCTTAGCGTAAACATTGAGGGAGACTTGGTTGTATTTGTAGCTATTGTCGACAACAGTAGACAGCGTCCGAGGCAATACATTTCGCATGAAGCTGTATAATTATGAACAATTGGAGTCGGTAAGACTTGGGGGAGTAGTTGTTTGAAGGAAAGAGCTGCAGGAGCTGTTCTGGATAAAAAGGGTCTTCCTTACCATAATATACAAATAGGGAAACGATTCCCTAGATGCAATGATGCCATGACTGACAGCTAAACTAACACTCTTCTGCAGGTAAACACGACGTCGTTTGTATTGTAACATTATGCTATAGGGTTTCTTCAGTGAGCACTTCCATTGGTCATACCAGGGCACGCACCTTATGCTTTTATCTTTCGTTCGTAAGTATAGGAAACGCTACTTATTACATTCAAGCATCTACGTAAAGAACAGCAATCACTCAGCTTCGGAACACTCTACACTATGCAATTTGAAGATACCACATATAGCTGAGAGCATAATTTGTGCAGTTTTAGCGCTTCCCGAGTTCCCACAATTCTACTAATCCTTTACTGCTACTCTCGGGGAGCGCTATCTCCAATGACTTTCGGAGATCACTAATCAAGGGTATCATCAGCCCAAAATCAAGACATTGGAACTGAAAGAAGGTCTCCTGTTGAATGACCGTGTCTAGTGCCGTCCAAGCCTCGTGCTGCCAGTCAGGTTTCCACACATTCTCATCCCCACCCTCTTTAAACCTGAGGGACAAACGTCTTAGGGGATGCCTGGTCAAAGCATTGAAGTGATAGGTGCATAACCATTCAAGACATATCTCCCGATGATCCTGCAAGTACTGCAAAAACTCAATTGTGAGATTTTCAAGCGCAGGTAGAAAGTCAAGTTGAAGAAGGTCGTATGTTCCCTTGAATTCGTTCCCTAAAAAATGGAGAGGAGCATTGGAGACTGGAATGGAAAAAATGCTTCTTCCTTACAGTTATAGTGTATGAAGACCCTACTACCCCATGTCAGGCTGGTGAGATTCATCCGTGCACCCAGGAGCAAGCTACGGTAGCAAGCCCGTGTAAGCTCCTTATATGGTCGGGTATTGAAGGTGTTGAATACAATTGAATTGATGCTGGTCAAGTCGAGGAAGTTCCAGAGAAAGAATCTATCTTCGAACCCGGGATCGAATTGATAGTAAGCATTTCCAGCAAGCTCAAGGCGGTCAAGCTTGAGTTTCCTGGACCCGGGAAGTGGCTCAGTCCAAATCCATCTGCCAACCCTCCCGGTTGAAAGTCGAAGGGAAGGAAGTTTATTCCAAGGTAGGAGCCCCGGAACCAGAAAATCTACTGAGAGGTGATACAACCGAGGTAAGATCTTCTGCAAGGTGTTTTGAGTGCTCTGGGGCATAGTCGGCCATGACTCCCCCAGCTGGGAAAAAGAAAGGATTCGAAGAGAAACGAGTAACTCGAATACTTTTGTTTCGTCTTCCGTTTTGGACGATATAGCCATGCGAACCCAAGGCGCAATGTGGGGAGAATTGTCGAGAAGTTTTCGGAAACGAATCACAGGATGTGCAGGATCGGGCTCCGAGGAAGTACTCCACATTTCAACATGCGAAAAGAGACGCGGTTGCGCTTCGTGACAGAAAGTCCAGGCGACCAAACAACAAGCACGCAAAACTCCTGCGCCGTCTGTCGATTTTGGGTCAAGGAAGGACAGAATCGGTCCTATAAGATCGCGAGAAAGCATTCTGTCCTTGTTTAGGAATTATTCTGTTGCAACAAGGGAATTTCTTTCCTACGATGATCGTAGTGAAGTGGAGAGCGAGGTTGTTAGCGGCTAACCTCGGATCAGGATACCCTGCATCCATTTGCCTTCACTCTAATGCTTAGTCCGTTTTAAGCTTCGAAAATCGCTCCATGGTAATAGAAACCTTAAGTTATACATAAACGTTCAACAATGGCATTGGATTGAAAAGAGTGAAGCAATGCATATCCCGATAACCAAGCTCCCTAAAAGCGAGGCGGCAGGATTTCGAGATACTAAGTTCTTATGAGAGCACTGTAGTAACGTGTTTTCATGACCGAAGAGGTTGAACGCCTCTTGAGCGGACAGGACAGGATGTATAACAGAGATGGATACCAAATCACTATCATCTACGCGCTAATAGTACAGAGCATATTGTTTTGTTAGAAGGTACCTCGAAATTAACTCCAAGAATGAGGGATCCAATTTTGCCAGCCTGCCAGCGTCTGGACCTGAACCAGTCTCCTGCTCCAACTCATCGGCAATGCTTCAGCTACCGAACTCCGGAATTCGTTTGTTAAAGGTATCATCACTTCAAGTCGCAGAGATTGGAACTGAAAGAGGCCGTCCTGGCAAAGTACTGCATCAAGCTCCGTCCAAGCTGAATGTTCCCAATCAGGGCGCCAAATGAAGTCATCTTCTTTGAACGTCAGAGTAAGACACTTCAGTGGATGCGTGTTCACAACCTTGAAGTGGTTGATACTTAGCCACTCTATGCAGGGCTCTCTGTCCTCACGAGACCATTCGGAAAACTCAACAGTGAGATTTTCGAGGACGGGCAAAAATTCAACCTGCAGGAAATCGAAATTTTGCTTAAAATCGTCCCCTAAAATAGAGATCAGATTTTCAAAAAGCAGACAAGAGGACAAATTTGAACATACAGCTGTTCCTTGTAAATATGTCTGGACCCCATGTTAAACTTGTCAGATTCATTCGTGCCCCATGGAGCATGTTTCGGTAGCAAGCTCGCGAACGTACGTTATCCTGCGTGGTACTAAAGCTGTTGCAAGTGATTGACTTGATTTTTGATAATTCGAGGAATTTCCATAAATTAAATCTGTCCTGAAACTCAAGGTCGAAATGGTCGGAAGCGGTCCCAGTGAGCTCCAGGTAGTCAAGTTTGAGCTTGTCGTTCGCAGAGAGCGACTGAGTCCATGACCACTGCTTTTCATTGAGACGAAGAGATGGAATATAATTCCATGGTTGGAGACCCGGTACAAGAAAATCAACCGCGAGACATTTCAGACGAGGCAAGACTTTGCTCTGAAGCACTTTGCGAGTACTCGAAGGCATCTTGGACCAGGACTGCCCCAGATCGTGGTACCACAACACTCGAAGAGAAGTGAGAGATTCGAGGACTTCCGTCTCTGCCTCTGTGAAGGATGCAGACATTTGGACCAATGTTACCCAGGAGGCAATATGAGGAGAACTCTTGAGAAGTTTTCGGAAACGGGCAGGGAGCTGGCCTTTATTGGAGATGAAATTCATCATTTTCAAAACCGAAAACAGACGGGGCTGGGCTTCATGACGGAAAGTTGAAGTGACCAGGCAGCAAGCATGGAGAACTGCTGCGTCGTCGGGTCGTTCGGGGCGAAAGCACAGCACGATGGGTCGTATGAGGTCCTGAGGAAGCATAGTTCTGTCTGTTAGGAGGATAAGTTTTAATTTTGCAATAGGTAAACACTATCTTACGATGGTGGTGGTCGAGTGCTAAGCTGTGGATGTAAGCGCCCCGACCAACTTCCACCGATTTCAATCAACAAGCCAAGGGATTCTGGACATTCCGGTAGATACCCGATAGGATGCTGGATCAGCGAGAGTATTGCAAAATACTGGATACATTATGCTTGACTCCAGTGATCAGCCGTTGGGCTGTCTGACGTCATATTTCGAGTATATAGGTTGTAGTCACGCTCGAGTCACCTTAATGAAAGCTTGGTTTCGGACCACCACTACTGTCTGACTAGCCCGATGTTGTTCACGCTTACGGGCGGAGCAAGTTGATCACCAGAACTAGGAGTGAGCCTCGTTTTTACGGCGAGGTCTGTTTTACGACTGGATGGCTATCAACAATTGTCCCAACCACATGCATTCATCAACTAAAAGTTTGACAAAAGGGGGGTCAACATAAGTGTGTCTATGAGTGAATTCTCGCTCTTCCTCACAGAGTTGGTTGAACACCATCATCAAATACATCAAAATCCAATCCCCACCCTTTACTGGGATTCACGGCTCTTGAAGGAGGATGGGCACTTGCTTCTGCCTCCAGAGTCTCAAAGAGGTCTTGCGGGATCTCTGTAACTGTAGGCCATTCAGAGGCTGGAAGAATTAATAATAGAGGGACGTGACGCACTCTGCAAATTCTCAATGATCCTCTTTTCGTGAACGCTCTTAGGAAGCACAACAGTCTATGAGTCTTGAGTTAGTACAAAGCCGAGGCAAATTAGGCGATTTGAATCTCACTCCTCTCTGGACAGCCCAACTTGTATAGACCTGTGCAGGTGTAATTCCCAACTTCTTCGCGATCTCCTTCACAACTGGCACGTTCATGGCTTCTTTCACTTTTTCTGAACTGCCCAGAGGAGAATATGCTTCCAGTAAGAGACCATTTTCTTTGGACCAAGCAAGAAGGTCGGCTTGAGGATTGAAGAAATTGAGTTCCACTTGGTTCACTGCTGGTTGGTATTTGAGTGGGTTTGCGGTGAGGTTTTCAATTCGAGGAATGTTGAAGCTATGATGAAAATGAATGACACGTAAGGAAAAAAAGCGAAAAGGAGGACGACAGCAGAGGAAAGACGAACTTGCTAATTCCAATATTCCTGATTTTGCCTTTGTCTACCAGCTCTTCGAGCTTCTTCCATGTCGGGTACGGATCAGCAGTCAGTTCTTTGAGATAAGGAACCCCCTTTTTCGGTGTTTTTGGGAAGGCAATCGGCCTGTGGAATGACGTGAGTATGACGACGTCGAGCAACAGTGTCAGGTGCGTACCAGTGAATGAGGTAGAGGTCTAGGTAATCCGTCTGCAACTTCTTCAGCGAATCATCTAGTGCAGGCTCGACGTCTTCTGGAGCATGAAATGTGTTCCAAAGCTGAAGGAAATGTGTCAGGATGGAGCATAGAATAGGTCGAAGGTGGATGCACACTTTCGACGTTAACCAGAGGTCTTCGCGCTTAACATCGCTGGATTTGATTGCTTGACCAACTTCGGCTTCGTTCTTTGAGAGTGCGTTAAGTCAGTCGGCCGAAATAAAGGAGAGGTCAGAAGCAACACACGTACCCCATAGATCCAAGCATCATCAATATGTCGATAGCCAGCCTTCAATGCAGCCTTCACAGCAGCACCAACTTCGCCCCTGCCAGCTTTCCATACTCCTACAGAACGAAAAATGTGAGTGGAGGAGCATCGGACCTTGAGCACCTGCTTTACCAAGCGCGACACTGGGAAACACAACCATGTCAACCAGAACCATGTCCACTAAACAACGCGATCGTACCTGGGAATTTTGTCTCCACTAGGCAGTGTGAAATGGGTAGCGAGCCCTCGAGAATTCTGGCCTTGGGAGATGGAACCGCGTAGTCCACAGCGTGACGTGAAGAGACCTCGTCTAATCATGTCGAAGAAGGCAAAAGCAACTAAGCCTGCACCGAGCAATAGAAGTTTCGAAGAAGGACGCTTGAAAGTATTTGTCGAGGCTGATGAGACCGGAACAGGTATTGGTGCTGATTTGGAAACTGGGGCCATTGACGGTGGTGGTTACCCGCGAAGGAAGAAACGCGTCGGGTGCAGTGCTTTGTATTCACCTAAACCAGTCGACCACCCTCCTTCTGCGAATGTGATATGCCTTCAAGAGTACAAGATATATATGGGCAGCTAAGATAAAGCAAAGAATTCATGTCATAACTTCATGCTTCACGGTTCCCTCCCATCCTAATACTTGATAACGCCCTTGGCATGTGCAGACCCACCATAGAATCTAAATAATAATACAATAAAGTCACTCATACTCCGGGGGCAACCGATTCCGTACTGCTCGTAACTCCGCTTCCACCTGTGCTAATCGCTCCTGGAGGGCTGCGTTACTTGAACCAGACGTTGTGCTTTCCTGGTCTCGAGGTGCTAATTTTGAATCTGAAGTCCCAAATTCGTTTAGCACATTTCAATCAATCATTGTAACTCATTGGACCCACCATGTACGTTACTTTGAGGACGGGAGGTGCTTCGGTCTTGAACCAGGTGAGGTGAGTGGTACATTAAGATTAGAACCACAGGGTATTTACCATCGAATACACCACTCTGCTTCTCTCGAGCTGACATCGTCAGGCTATTAGGCGCAGGAACGAACGGTACCCGTGCCCTTGTATCCTGGTCTGGACTCTCCTGTGTCCCTAAGAACTTTTCTGGTTGAAGTTCTTTGCTCTGCTGCCGGCGTCGGAAGAAACAGAACCCGAGGAGCAGACCTAAAAGAAGTGCAATACCGCCTATGGTGCCCCCGACAATTGCACCTCTATAAGAGAATGACAAAGCGTTAGTTGGTTGAAATTCGAGGGTTAGATGCAAGTAACAAACATGGGTGGTTTTGGGGATGGGGGCGTTGTCGTGCTAAATAATACAAGGTGAAATATTTGTTAAGACTTTGATAACAAATCTCATACGCTGAGGCGGGCAGAGAAGTTATAGTAGGAGAGGTTGTAGTCGCTGGGGAAGTTGTAGCAGGCGATGAAGAAGCCGGTTGACTCGTGGGGCTTGTGCTAGGGAAGGGGTTAGCAGTGATGTTACCCGCCCACGCGAAGCTCGTCCACTAACGTTGTCGTCGGTTCCGCATCCACCACCGCGTAATCAACATGAATTTCCGCCTGTGTCGCCTGAAAGCTGATCTTCGTATCCTCGGCCGGATTAAATCCCTCCGCATAAAGGATGCTCTGGTTTACTGCAGATCCAATATGGGAAAAAGTGGACGTCCCACCATTTGCCCATGTGAACTGGACGTATCCGTTCTTATATTCGGGGTGGCTGGGTGAGTTTGTCAGTTCACCATATATTGTTACTGTCGAACCTAAGTAAATGATCTTAGTTATGACCAAAGAGGGACCGGTAAGGGGAGGGACATACCACAAAAGGTTAACGATCCAGCTTCCGAGGTGTCTGGGTGAGACTCTGATCCGCCGTAGAAAATGGGTCCAGAAGATTGGCCATCTGAACCTACGTAAGACCATGCAGTGGTGTTCGTGTTATCGAGGTACTGGGGAACGGCATGCACGAAACAGAGGAGGAAGAGAAGGAAGAACATGATATGGACTAGCCGCTACAGCCTGACGACGCGCGCTAGATGGCAGGCGCAGTTATATACGGTCCAGCCCCAAGGATAGTACAAAAGTGATCCTGGATTTGATTCTTCTTATCATCCAGAGTTGAGAGCGCCTGCTGACTATTTTTCTGCTTGGTATGGCATCTTAAGGACTGCAAGGGATGCTGGGACATTTGGAGAAGACTGAGGACATTGTAAGTAACAAAATAAAGGACCTCCAGGATCAAACTGTCAGCCTCATGGAAGTTCATTTCAAGTAATCCCGTCCCTTAGATCACAAATGTCCTCATGACACATTTTATCACCTCGACCGCTTTTACACCGATTCAGCGTGGTTCGTCCTTCCCCTCATGTCCACGCTCACCGGTCCTCCAAAATGGGTCCTATTGACCCTTGCGTTCGCGTTTTCTACGTACCAAGTCGTTCGAATAACTTCAAGAAGGAAAAGGTTGCGTGAGCACCGTCCTCCAGGTCCAACTCCCGTTCCAATTCTTGGGAACTTGCCGCAAATGCCGAAGAAGTTACCTTACAAAACTTACCTTCAATGGACACAAGAGTATGGTACGCTTATCGGGCGTTCAAATATTGTACTAGGACTGATTATTGCAATAACAGGTCCGATTGTGTACTTAGATTTGGCTGGAAAGCCCGCAGTCTTGCTCGGAAGCCACCAAGCCGTCTTTGAGATTCTTGAAAAGCGTTCAGGTAAGTTCCTTTAACTGAAACTTCTGTTCTTATTTTGTAAAATCATTTCCGATAGCGATATATTCGAACAGAGCTGAGCTCTATATGCCCGGCTTGCTTTCTGGTTTGAAAACCTCATTTGGTGACTTGCGGTATTTAACTTTACTTTCAGGTGACAAGCACATGCTATTCATTCAACCTAATGCTCTCTGGAAGCGAGGAAGACGAGCTAGTCATCAGTGAGTTTTAGAGTCATTATTGCTCTTCGAATTGCCCCATGGTTGTATGTTAGACTTTTATCGCCGCATGCAGTAAAAGCCTACTCCCCGATTCAATTGTCTGAAACATTTACTGCTGCTCTACGCATCCTTCATTTACAAACACCGTCATCAACCCAAAACCAGAAAGATTGGCTGTACCCGCTCAAAGATGCGGTTGGCTACTCCAACTTCAGAATTATATATGGGATTCCTAAACCCTCCACTTCTATCACATCTACTGGATTCTCTGCGACATCCTCGTTTGAGGAAGACATCCAACGAGTGCACGCATTTTCAGATCACCTGGCCAAGAACATGGTCCCAGGTAAACACAAGGCTGATATTTATCCTTGGATGAGGTATCTACCAGAGATGTTTGCCCCATGGAAAAAATGGGCGAGAGAGCATTTTGAGGATGATTCTAGGTTTTTTGAGAAATTGGTTACCGATGTTGAGAAGAGGGCGGTTAATTTACTGTTTTTTTTCCTTGCTTGTCACTTTCTGACGAAACGGTCCGTAGGTTCAAGGACAATCTCGCCCATGTTTGGCGAAAGAATATTTGGAAGGGTACGGAAAAGATTCAGATAGAACAGATGATGCATGGATCATGGCTGCGCTGTTGTAAGCCCCTCCTCTCCTATGTAGCTGAGGGCTACCACTCAACGGTTTCCATAGTGGAGGATCGACCGAAACTGTAAATTCTCTGTCTCGCCCCGTGGCTTCACTCCTTGCTGACTTCCCTTCTTGTGCACAGACAAACCTAGTCCTTGCATGGTTTGTAAAGATCATGTTCAAATTCCCGACAGTTCAAGCGCAAGCGCAACGACAAATTGACGAGGTCATCGGTCACGAACGTGCGCCAGAGACATCTGACCTTACGCAGCTTCCTTTCGTACATGCTGTCTTGAGAGAAACTTTAAGATGGGCTCCGAGGTCTTCAATTGGTAGGCAAGCCCTGTCTTTACGGCTATTAACTTATTAGCGGACCTTGTTCTGTTTGACGATCAGGATTCGCACATGTTGCTGCGGAAGATGACTTCTACGAAGGGTACTACATTGCGAAGGGGACAATGATTCTCCCCAGTATCATGTTCGTGTTTCTCTCTGTTTGTCTCCTCTTTTGGCCTATTGTCTTGTTTCCACAATATTAAACTGACACTCCTGATATATAGGGGGCTCAATTATGACAAAACACTCTATGGAGACGACGCAGACGACTACAATCCATCGCGTTTCATCGATGAAAAGGGCCAACTGAAGGATGCAGTCCCGAACACGCGAGACGAAGGTCATATTTCATATGGTTTTGGCCGCCGGTGATTTCCTTCTTATTTCTCAGGGTATACGTGTTCATATAGTACTTTTCTTTTAGCCATTGCCCTGGTCGCCACTTGGCTAACCAGTCCCTCCTCTCGTTTATGACCACCTTACTCTGGGCTTTCGAAATTAAGCCTGGAAAATGGAATCAAGCGGATGGAGAGATTGACCCGGCAGACTGTGAAGATGTAAATCCATTAGGCGCTTTACAGTACGTCCTCCTTTTTCTAATATATAGGGTGGGTCCAGGACCGACGCTTTTTCACAGCTGGCCGAATCTGTTTAAGGCAGAGTTTAAACCTAGGTTTGAAGGGGTAGAAGCTCTCTTAGAGCAAGGGATTTTAACAGCAGAAGCTGCCCTCTGAAACTTATAATTTTAGGTAATGCATGGGTAAATCGAGTACAGGTATTGTGTGGCATTCGGGAGGTACATATGTTTCTAGTTTCCTTGCATCCTCCCGCTCTAAAATTACGTTTGATCTACTCATTCATTTCAATTCTACCTGTTTTTCGTCCGAGTATCACATTTTCAGCATCCGATACCATATTAAAAGGCTTCCAGCCGCCCTCTTTTAGCCGTAAAAAGGGCCAATCTCTATTTTTCCAGGCGGGGACATCTCCATCCAAGCAGACGACGAGTCTTTGGTCTATAAGCTGTTTGGCGTGGTCCTCGAGAATATTTACTCTAGGATACAACCTATTATACCATAAAATCACCTTCAAGGATGCAGTATAGGGAATACGCATGGTAAAGGTCTGGATTGATGTGATAGTACTCAGAAGGCTGTACTCATCATCGACTCCAATGAATCGTGATGGGAGCACTGCAAGAAAATGGAGTTGCCGGATGTCCGCCAACAGTTCCCAGGGGGGATCAACGAAGTCTGCCAATCGAAGAGATATGTGGGTAATGTTGGGAAACATGTCCCTGACGAATGAGATTGTTCCCAGCCCTATTTCGCTTTCAAGACGAGTAATGGAAGGGAATTCAATTTGCGACCATATCAGGTCAATTTGCCCTTGAAAGGTGAATGTGCGAACAGAAGGAAGGCGCTCAAGATGAGAGCTCAGCTCTTCCGAAGAAACCAGACCACTGATGCCACTCAGACACATTGCGTTTCGGAAGACCCGCGAAAGACGAGGACTTGGTGGTATGTCATCCTGCAAAAGAGCTGCCTCAAGCAAGGAAGAGAAGAGAATAGGATCTATCCTACACCAACGGATGATTAATATTGCTATCGAGACGAAAGAGAAGCGGCCCTAACCACTGTTGCACTTGATTGGATACGAGTGAAAGTATTCGTCTCTGTGCAGGTCCACCATCTTGCGCACTGATCATAAAAATATTCCAAAGAATGTCGTTAGGGAGTTGAACGAAAGTTTTATTCGGGAGGATCCGAAGGTCGTGGACTAGCTCCTGCAACGCAATGAGGTGCGCGTGATTTGCAGAGACCTGGTCGATGACCGCTCGTAACCTGCGTAAATCGGATTCTGCATTTCTAATATACTCGGATATTTTTCCATGCATCTTATCAAGTTGAATGTCGGTAAGAAAACACGAACGACTTTCAGAAAGCTGAGCTTCTGTCAAATATAATTGAAGCAAGGTTTCTTCCGAATCGTTAAAGCGGAAGCCATGAACTCTAACTGGAATTTCTTTCCTCGATAAAAGTTTGTGAGTGTTGAGGGAAGAAATTGCAGCTAACATCTGAAATGTTGGATCCATCTTCTTAGGAGTGGTGGTAGTTGAAGTCAGAGTCACATTGCTTCCGGTGCTTTTCATATCCAAGCCGAATGCTGGCCAATTTTAGGTTCTGAACGATCCTTAACTTTGTAGGTCGTGCCACACTACATGACCAACCACGCCCGCTTGCTCCGAAGTAACTTCTCACTAGTCACCGTAGGATGGAGCGAGTCACGGGTCGACAGCACCCGGAGGTCACCAGGATTCCACAAACCTTCATGTCATCGGCCACTTCTAACACCCGTGCCGCAGCTCTGAAGGTCGAGGGAAATGCGTTCTTTGTCAAGAGAGATTACCATGAAGCTATAGCTAAATATACGGACGCGATTGACATTGAACCGACCGCCGTTCTTCACGCAAACCGTGCGCAATGTTACTTGAATTTAGAAATGTACGTCATAGGTGCATTTGTTCATTACGCAGATAATGTGGCAATTATTAGTTGACAGGTATATGGATGCGTCTGCAGATGGTAGAAGGGTAAGCCCAGTTATTTTCTACACTTCAGCAGCCCAACTGGGTGATTGAAGGCCGTTGAACTGGATCCTGAATATAGTAAAGGATATGTCAGATTTGCGATGGCAGAACAGGCATTTTCATTCTATCTAGGATGCCTTTCTCTTACTAACCGCGTTCTAGAAGCTTGGCAATCTTGATAAGAGCATCGAGCTTTGGGAAATGGTTTCTTGATATTCTGTTCATCCATACGGTATACTAACTATTGTTCCAGGTTTTGAAAACCGCAAATCGAGCACAGACGGCGGATATCGAGATTGCACTTTCAAAAACTCGCGCGGAGAAGGAAGCTCAAAATGACCTGCCGTCACTGCTATCCAAGGTTCATATTATCCCTGATGAGGTTTTGCAACAGCTTCCACAGAATTCCGTTGAATCTATTATCCCCGATCTCACGAATAGGGAAGAATGGTTTAGTAGTGTTAGCAATTTTCTAACCCGCTCGGATATTTTCGGTGAACTCTGACGGTTTCTAAGGCATTCGTTGTTCAACTAGCGGAAGGGGTCGGTTCTACTTTAAGATCATAATAATAGAGCTAATATTATTCCCCTTTGTTTAGGAATTCCAACGTGCTCAGCATCTCATGAGTCTCAGGAAGCATGATGGCGAAAAAGTGACTGGCGTGTATGGTGTGAGCGAACATTCCTTTTTCAACTGACACCTTGACTACACCTAATGTTGAACACAGGCCATCGAGGCCTTTACCAATTGTATATCATCTGACAGCCGTATGTTTCGTATCTCAAGTCGCGACTTCGTCACAGACTATTCCGAGCAAGGCCCGTTTCCTGTCTTCACATTTGCTTGCTTCAAGCTCACTGATTTATCGCATTCTTTTAGCTATGATCGAGTGCCAGACGCACAATGCATGGTTCGACGAAGGACCTTCAGACACCAAGACGGCTGTCATGGAAAGGCTGAAGGGCCAAAGCTGGGATCAAGTCAGGCCAGGTCTAAGTCTGACTATCCGGTAAGTCCTCCTGACTACCTTCTCTTGTCATATACTCCTAGTTCCCAAACTCTCCCTCATGAAGCTGTTGGATCATGAAAGGATGGCTCATGAATTCAATGGAAACCAACCCATCTGCGGGATTAGAATATATCCAACGAGCGATTGATATACTTGAATGGGGTCGAGTGACTTTCCCTTCCGTCCCACCTGAAACCAAGGGTGCTGTCTTCAGAGATACGTTTACAGAGCCGTCAGGCTTCTCAAGTTGCAATGTGTCATGCGTGTCCGTATTTTTCTTTCCCTATGCATCTGGTTACTCATCGTAATGTCATTCCATTGTAGACATGGGAACCTATAGCACCCATTCCAGACCTTGAAGTTTTCTACGAGGAAGTCAGCGAAATTCTCAAGGAGATCACCGCTGACATTAAAAAAACACGAGGGGAGCGCAAATTGGATACAGCGGGCCATATTCTCTGCTTTTACGATTATCACCTCGCTGAGGCACATGCGTCAGTTTCTCTCTCGTCTTCTTTCTAAAATTTCCGCTTCATTCTCTGATTCTAAGTCTTGTGATTCCCATAGTCTCACTGGATTATACCATACGCAACTTGGTCATAACCTTCAACTCCAAGGCGTAGCAGAGGAAGAGTATTTCGCCCATTACGAAAAGGCTACTATCGCATACCTTTATGCTGCCGAAGCTATCCCCGAAGATGATGAAAAACATGCTTGGTGAGCCCACTCCCCATCCCTTTGGTTTCTAGTGTCCCCATTATCTCAATACCGCCTTCTCCAAAAGGTACCTCAATGCCTCGCTAGCAAATGGTAGCCAATGTCTGGTCCCAGTGAAATTCCACATACAGACTATAAAACGAATGCAAAGGGCGATACCGAAAATGGAGAAAATATGGAAGAATTCAACATTGGCAGCGCAGGGAAGAGATGATACAATGAAGGAGCGGATGAAACCTTTGGAAAAACTGGAGGAGATGTTGAGGGATGGGAATTGGACAAAGGACACGATGATAAGGTTAGAATGAGGCTCCCCATAATACTTATCCTTTTTTGCCCGGACCAAACTGAATTGAAATAATACGATCTTTTGCTCTGCTACATCTACATTTCGATACTCAGATGTCGAAACTGGTGTTTACGCTATTTGGACCCACGCCAATTTGTAGACCTCTTGTTTTGGGGATAACTGCTTGTTCTGTAACTCTTTCGGGGTTTCCCGAACGCTTATCTCGATCACTGGACTCGACTAGACTGTATAAGATATTATGATGCATACTAGCCTAGATGACATATATATATCGAAAAATCTGGAAGGGGGTGATATCAATGAGGGCTTACACATGACGAATGGTACTCTGAAGAGTTGTTTTACTGGCCCTGGCCAAAAACCTTTCCCCCAAGCTCTGACCGGGTGACGTTGAAGCAAAGCACGGGCATATGTTGTTATCGCATAACATACTGGAACCAACCCGTCATATCCCCATGGAGGTCCTATTTATCCAATGGGAGCCAATAACATATGTAAGGGATCCGGTTATGAATGGCAATGCAATCCAAATTAAGTATGTATTGTACCAAACGACCATCGAGAACTGCAAAAAGACAAGAACAGAGATATCAGAGGAGACAAGCCCGCCGTCGTGAGCAGAAGCAGGGTCGACAGTACCCGAACCTCACGAGGCCTCCACAAACCTTCATGTCAACGGCCACTTCTAACAGTCGTGCCGCGACCCTCAAGGACGAAGGAAATGCTTTCTTTGCTAAGAAGGATTACCACGAAGCCATAGCGAAATATACGGACGCCATTGACATTGAACCAACTGCGGTTCTTCACGCGAACCGTGCGCAATGTTACCTGAGCTTGGAAATGTACGCAACGAATTCTCTTATTTATTACGACGTTTCTAATCTAGTCTTTTGCATTTAGGTATATGGACGCGTCTGCAGATGGTAGAAAGGTAAGTCAGCGTGTTTTCCTTGCACTTCAGCCAGAATAAATAGGTTCATGCAGGCCACTGAACTGGATCCTGAATATAGCAAGGGATATGTCCGCTTCGCAACTGCAGAACAGGTTTGCTAATTCTATCTCGCCTCCTTACGTCTTTTACAAAGTCACTTTTAGAAGCTTGGCAATCTTAGAACAAGCATCGATAATTGGGAGAAGGTTTGTTCGACCTTTCGTTAGAATTGGTTCACCTGATGGACATATATTATAGGCTTTGAAAACCGCAAGTCAAGTCCAGAAAGCTGATATCAGTATTGCGCTTTCAAAGGCTCGCAAAGCTAAGGAAGCTCAGGACGATCCTCAGTCATTAGCAAACAAAGTTCATATCATCCCTGATGCAGCTTCGCAACAAATGCCGTGGACTTCTATTGAGGGTATCATATCCGACCTCAAAGATAGGGAAGAATGGTTTAGTAGTGTCAGTGATTCCTACCTCCTTGCTCCAATTTATGGTGGGCATTGACGGTTTCTCAGGCTTTTGTTGTCCGCGAGGCGGAAGAGGCCAGTTCTTCGGTAATATCACATCCACCCGGTCTTATCTTTTCTTTTATGTTCAGGAATTCCAACGTGCTCAGAGCCTCATGAGTCTCAAGAGACGTGATGGTGCACGCTTGGGTGGAAGGTGCGGTGTGAGCGAATTTCCCGTGTCCTTTCTATCTTCAAATAAAATCTTGGCTGCACTTACATGGATTTGCAGGCTATTGAGGCATATACTAATTGTATCACCTCTGACAAACGCATGTTTCGTATCTTGAGTTCTGACTTCATCAAGGACTATTCTGAGCAAGGTTCGTTTGTCTTGTCGCAATCTGACTTGCCTCAACTATGCTAATTTATCACGCGCTCTAAGTCATGATCGAATCTCAAACACGCAAGGCATGGCCACACGAAGGACCTTCTGAAATTAAGACGGCTGTCGTGGAACGGCTGAAGTCTCAGAGTTGGGATCAAGTCCGTCCAGCTTTGAGTCTAACCATACGGTAAGTCTCCTTTGAATATTTTTCTTTCTTCATATACTGCGCTCCTGATTCCCACCATCTTTTCACTAACGAAGCTGTTGGATCATGAAGGGCTACGTCATGAATTCCACGAACACGAATGAATCCGCTGGACTTGAATTTCTCCAGCGAGCTATCGATATGCTGGAATGGGGTCGAGTGACCTTTCCCTCTGTCCCACATCAAACAAAAGGAGTCATCTTCACGGACACGTTTTACAGAGCCGTTAGACTCCTCAAGTTGGACTGTGTTATGCATGTAAGTCTTTTTTCGTTCTTTCGCGTAGCTCTATGCCTGGCGTGATGATTCTCTGTAGTCATTCAAAGCACCAGTTCCCACCACCGAGCTTGAAGCTTTCTACGAAGAAGTAAGCGAAATTCTCAAGGAGGTCACAGCATCCATTGAAGCGAAAACATACGGTGAACGGAGATTGGGAACCGCAGGCCATATTCTCTGCTTTTATGACTACCATCTAGCAGAAGCACATGCGTCAGTTTCCCTCTGCTTTATTTACACCTACTTTCTGCTACTTTGGAGCCTGACAATTTCCCATAGTCTTACTGGACTATACCATGCACAAGTTGCGAACAATCTTCGAACCAATGGTGCGGCTCAGGAAGAATATTGGGCCCATTACGAGAA
Organism: Flagelloscypha sp. PMI_526; assembly: GCA_021399455.1. Lineage (NCBI taxonomy): Eukaryota > Fungi > Basidiomycota > Agaricomycetes > Agaricales > Niaceae > Flagelloscypha > Flagelloscypha sp. PMI_526. The sequence goes on along the minus strand of JAJTUO010000010.1, from coordinate 1,317,452 downwards.
GGCTACTTTCTCTTACAACCGTGCTGCAAAAGCCGTTCCAGAAGATGACGAATTTCACGCATGGTAAAACCACAACTTTTTTCTGTTTTCAGCTTTCCCGAACCAATGACCTCCATAACAAGGTACCTCAATGCCTCACTAACAAATGCCAGCCAATGCCCCTGCCCAGTGAACTACCACATCGAAACGATAAAACGAATGCAAGTTGCGATACCGAAAATGGAGAAAATATGGAAGAACTCAACGTTGGCGATGGCTGGAAGAGACGACAATATGAAGAAAATGATGAAACCTTTGGATGAACTGGAGAGAATGGTTAGGGATGGAGAGTGTAAAGGAAACACGTTCATGAAGTTCGATTGAGGGCCGCCAATGAGATTTTCTTTTCCCGCCTGAACTCAACTGAGCTGGACTGAGGTAATGCCAAGTTGGTATCACTCTGCCCCACCACATTTCCTGACTTTCTGCAACCAACATGACATCCATTTGAAGATCCTATTTACACAAAATATTGGTACCAACATGAGCAATGTGAAGCCCAAAAAAAACTGATATGAAATGAAATCAAGGCCAAAATAACCCAACTTTAGTAGGTATCATACAAAATGGCCAACAAGTAAAAGCAAAAAAGGCAAGAGTGGAGAGAGATATCAAGGGAAAGACGATGGGTTAGAGGTTATTGTAAAAATGGAGTAGGTTATGAATAATGTAGCCCTAAGAAAATGTACTGGGTACTATCATGTATGTATGAAGACATAGGGCAGAAAGAGAATTGAAAAAGAAAAAGTACATTCGCGGAAATGCATGTGCTCCTTTCCTCTAGCCCCAAATTCATTACGACGAAGAGAACCTCGAGATAAGTACTGCAAACGCGAGCAGCAAACCCCATCGCCATTTCTGCCAGATGATAGTGCTCCAGGTGGTTACAGCGCCTGTTTGAGGTGAGCCAACTCCATCTTTAGCGACAATGGGAGCAGGAGTAGGAGAGGGATTGGTGACAGAGTTCGCGGGAGAAGGTGGAATCGGTGTGCCAGGAGAGGGAAAAGGGTTCGCCGGTAAGAGATTTGGGAGAAGGTTTCCGTCAGAACCTCTTTCACGGTCGCCCATGTTTGGAAGGTTCCGCATCGCCTGGCTAGCATACTGGGCAATAAACGTTAACAGAGAGTTCCTGCTAAAAAGGGAGGAAAAAACACGTACCTCTGGGAAAGCATCTCGGAACCGGGATTGTTCAAGGTTCCACGGATGCGAGCGAACAGCGAATGCACGCTTATGCGACTCTGAGGTGTTCATACTCCCAGTGGTCATCTCGTCGGAAAGCATGAATGAAAGAAGGCCAGTGAGTCTAGAGACTATGTCGTCAGCTACACCGTAAGGGAGGATAGGTACGAAGGACCCACATTGTAGCAACACTCCACGCAGGATTCCACTGCAGAAGTCCCATCAGGTTAGCCCGGGTAAAGCGGATTTAAACACGTACAGATGCAGGATGGAAATCTGACATTGAAAAGCAAATCTTCTTGTCTGGTTGGAATCGGCCAGACGGTGTAAACATCTGTGGGGAAAGCCGTAGTCAGCACGACATCGTCTGAAAGAGAAGCATGTGACAGCGCACCTTGATGCCAGGAGGCTTGAAAGGATATTCTGAGGGAAACATAAGAACGCCGTGGTACTCTCCTCCAGCATACGGTGAGTCTGGAGGTCCGCGCTGCCAAAGGGTCAGGTTTAGGGTGCCTGGGTTGCTGTGGCGGGAGATCTTACTATCAGGAAATGCCCTACACGGAAAGTCAGGATATTTATTCTAAGTCAATATAATAAAAGAAGAACGCACAGTTTAGAATGTTCTTCTCCTCGGGCGCAGCCCAAACGAATGGAGGTGGCTCCCTTTGCATCGTCACATATTCCTTTGTCAACTACAAGGCGGGGGATAAGGAGGGAGGTCGATTGATGTAAGAGAAATGAACGCTAACTCTTTTATGAGCTGCCTTGCTTGCCATGCCGGACGCGAGAAATGGATGGTCGTGGTTGCGGAACAAGTGTGAATGCGGTGTGTGATTGGCCCCGGGTCCAATCAGCGTTACTCTTTTGCTTTGGTCGTGGGTAATGTCATTATGAAGGCTTTGAGGCTTAATATTAATAGAAAGTGATGCTATGAGGCGTCTTGTGCCATTTCGTTGTTGCCCATCTAATCAGCGTGCTAGACTTGGAGACTGACAACCTTTCTTCAGCTCCGCAAACGGACAGTCGGTGGAATAGCACTCTTCTCGCTGGTACTCCAAAACTTCCTACAAAATTCTCTGGAACAACTTCAACTATGTGCTTCTGGGCTTCCGGAATAGTCATGAGTGAGAAAGAAAGGATTCAAACCCAGCCGCCGGCCGTCTTACTCTCGCACTTGGCTTGATCTTTAAATTGTGGTGTCCGAGAGTAACGAAGGGCAAGACAAGATGCTCTGTATCCAGCTAGTGCCAATTCCTTAAAAGTTTAAAGTTTCGTCCACGGAGGAGAAACGGCTGCAAAATCACTCCACACAGCTTGTACCTAGCCTCCACCGTCAGCGTCCCCCTACAAATATCTCCTACCAGTTTTAGTTCTTCATTGTATCTTTACATCTCAGAATATATGAATCCTAACTCCAAAGCCCCTTATTGAGATCGTACCTCAGTCGAGTCCCATTTTCTTGGATTCCGGGTGCTGTTCTAGAACGCTCGTGGCCAACATGGGCTTAATTTTTCGATTCACCAAGTTCCAAATACAAGATAGCCACAGCAATAAGCTAGCTTTCGCCTTGTTTGTGTATCTTGTGGGCCAAGGATTGCTAGTTCTCTTCATGCTCCTATTGGAGAGCGGAACTACTCTTATCAATAGCTGGACCAGTTTTACTTCCGTGTGGGCATGACACTTGCTCTGCGCTAGGAATAGTAGCTTGCAACCACCTGGGGTGTAATCTCACTTTGCTAATCCACTGTTCAGATTCACGCGCTCCCGCAGAAGGTACATCCACATTCCAGCCGCGCTTCGCAAAGCAGCACCATCCCAGTCTCACTCTCAGTCCAGCTAAGTACATTTTTAGTCACTAAATTATCATTTATAAAGAGAATATACGAAAGAGATAGTCAGGAAACTATCAGTTAGCATGAGAGCTCAACCGGCGCAGGTTAGTATCAACCATCAGTGTCTCGTCCTACAATGACTCCATTCGAGAGGATAAAGGGCATGAAATATTCAGATTACACCTTATTTAAATGGTGTAATTTGTTTCTCTGTTACTATTGTGCGAAACTTTAGATGACTATGGGTGGAAAGAGAGAAAAGCAACTAAAAGAAGGACTTACACCCCCAGATAATCTTCACATCTCGCTGCTGTCCGAAGCGGATAGAGAGAGCTTGATTTGCGCGACGTCTCTCGTCATCCGTACTATAGCAGCCCTTCTCGCTAAAGTAAAATTGTATCATGCCTAGTCGTAGACTGAACCCTGGCACATGGTTGACTGGCTGACTGAGTATCATGTTTGCCGGATTACATCTTTCCCAGTGACGATACAAACGGACTACTCGTAGATTCGGAGCTCTTCCCAACATTTCTCGTACTGTAAGATTATTTTGCTCAGAAAAACAAGCATCCTGATGGCCTGATTCAGACAGAACGAGAAGGCGCAGAGCGGGGAAAGACGTGTACAGTTCCCAGATAATTCCTAGAGGAAACCATAGGTAAACGTTCCTTTTACCTCAAACGCATACAGACCTTCATCGAGATGAAACCCGTTCCAAAAGGACAAGACTTCCACGGTCTTGGATATACATTGCAACCATTCAAGATGTACAGGGTCCGCGGGTTGTTTCCCACAAAATGCGAACTTCGTTAAATGGTGCACATCAAGCCGCTTTTGATAACACAGATCGTGGCAGAGGGTAATGCAGTGATAATGTAGACAGGCTAGGTCGTCGAGTTGTGACCACAGTGCTACTCGGGCTCCATAGCTTCACGATCGACAGCTCTTTTACAGCTGGGCACTGAATAATTTGAGTTTCCGATGCCAAAGTTGTGCTAATAGCAATATGTTGCAGGGAAGTTATGAAAAGGAGTGGGTGTATAATCGAGTGAAAGGATTCCGAACCATGACTGTCTGGTGATGCCGGTATCAAGCGTAAGGACTGAAGTGGGCAGAGCCGTACAACATGAGGAACAAAATCCGCCCATGGACCGCGCCCAGAAGTATCTGGGTAAAGATCAAATAGAGTGAGATGCTGGACCAAATGGAAACGGTCAACAGCACGCAAAATCAAGCGAGCTTGGCGTTCATGTAAATGTAAGTCGTGGAAGAGTCGATGACGCGATTCGAGAAGGAACTTCTGATTACCCCTACAAACCATTGCAAGAGTATACTGGTCGCAGAAGCAAAAGATGCGAGAGGTAAGTTCCATGGGTATCCGAGGTAGCTGGGTCATGGTGGTAAGTGAGCAAAAGCCAGCGCTGCAAGCGCTTTCAGTTTCGTTTCAGCTGTAGGCCCACACCCGGCGTTGATGCCCCCGACTCATTTCCCAGTCTCAAATTATGGCTGAAGAGGATTGGATGAATTTTATCAATGGGCATTACATGAAGGACGGCCAGCGGAGCTGATCAAGGTGTAATTATCATAGCCTCGTCAACTCACCTGTTTAGTAATGTTTGAGCGAAAGATTTCTCAAGTGTTGGTGCCCTGGCCGAGAGCCGCATGTGCTTTCTTGACTATTTCTTAAACCAGTAGCAAGAGGGCCATATAGATTTAATACAAATCCGAGGTATATTCGATATAATAATGGGGAACAGTGTAGTGAAACTAGTCACAATTTTCGAAGTCGAATCTAAGCAATCAAGGTCAAGATCTTCCAAACCTTATCCAACAAGGAACAAGCAGAATGCTACGCTAAACTAGAAGGTAGATGATATACACAATCATTCGAATCACAGAGAGGAATAGAAGCAAATAACATCTCGAATCTAGGTAAGCCAAAACGAATCGAGAATTTTCGTCAACAGGAAACCCCAGGCTAAAGGTGGACACGACAATGCTGGGCCAAATTGTCTCTCCTGCTGAAGCTCTTTCCGCATCCATCATGAGGGCACATGTGCGCTAGAAGAACAATTGTGTCAACACGGAACTCAAAAATGAGGCAATAGAAGAGAATGTACATACGTTTCTCAAGCGAATGCAAGCTCCTCACATGCCTCTTCAAGTGCTCACTTCTCAAAAAGCACTTGCCACATCCATCGATATTGCACACGAAATTCCTCTTCCCCCCATTCGTCTTGGCTACTTTCACCTTCCTCCCGCCAACAGCTCCGCTGCCACCGACGGTGGACTCCGCAATATGTTGTTGAAGCGTAGGCACTTTGCGTCCTCGGCTAGATTTACCGGCTATCTTACGAGGAGCAGTAACGGGTGCAGATGAAAGAGGTGCGGGTTCACCACCGTGAGCGTCGAACATGCCCTTGAGAGCCATCGAGGGAGTTCCTTTGAATCCACAATTACGAGTACGACGGGAGCGAGTGGAGGCAGCGGAATAGCTAACATCATTCCCCGGGACGAACTCGCCATCGTCACTGTCCTCGTCTTCGGCGTCGTCAGCTTCGGAATACGCATCTTGTTCCTCTTCGTCAGAGCTAGCTGCGTCTTCGACATCGCTGGCATCTACAGACATGTTATCACTTCCGGGGGAGGAAATGGAAGTGGTAGCACGGCTAGCTTCATTAGAGACCATTCTCTCTTTCTTTCGGTCTCCATCATGAGCCTCTTCGTCCTCCGGTTCTCTTCCCCTCTTAGTTCCCTGGAAGGATCCTAATGCGGGAGAATCGATGAGCTCATCCGTAAATACAGCGGAATGCTCTCCCCCGTCCAAAGAATTGTCGGAGCTCAAGGCTACAGGGCTCAACGAGTGTACGCTGGCAAAGATGACCTCGGGGGAAGCGGTTTTGAGAAGAGAGTGTTCCTTGGCTTCGTAGATGTCTGAGTAGGTCCGAGGGGGAGACATTTGCGCATCCTGCTGGTAATACAACAAACGATCATGAATTGGATAATCATCATCAACGTAGCCGTTGGATGACCTTGTAGGCGACCCTTCAATGGAGGAAGGATCCATAATTCCTCTAAATAAGAATGAGAATCCTATGACCAAAAATAAAGAAAACACATACCCAGAGAAGGTGATAGTCGAAAAGTCCGTTTCGGAGATATACGAATGGCTCCCAAATGGTGGTGAAATGGGGAGTGAATGGGTACCAGCATCGAGAGGTGATGGTAGACGATGGGTCACATCAGCTATGTTGGAATAGGATCCAAGAGAGCTCGAGCGGTGATGACTCAGTCTTATAGGCTGAGAAATTCTTTAGTATTTACATGAACGAGAGTCTCATAGAATCAACATACAGAAACAGGTCCAAAATAAATGGAAGAGTCTAGAGGAGGGGATTTCCTAGAGTCCGCATTGCTGGGAACTACGAAGGCAGGTGATACCAACAAGGGAGAGTCATGTTGAGATGACGAGCTGAGATGTCGAAGATGGCCGTCGTCGAAAACGTTGTGGCTGCTGGGTGAGCTAGGAAGTTCAGGTTGATCAGTACCCAGTGGGGAGATCCAATCGTCCATGGGAGGGGAGTCTGAGGGTGCAATCATCACAAGAGAGAGATCACTTTTGATGGGTGAATAGGGTGTACCAGCGGCATCGACAATGGAGGCCGGTGAAAGCGTCGTAGAGGCATCGTATAGAAGAAGATTCATTGGGCTTGAAGAGACTTGACCTGAGATCGTCGACTCCATAGGTCGGGGACTCCAGCCACGACCTGAGCCGGGCACTGTGTATTGCGAATGTAGAAGCGGTTCGCTGTTAAGCTCTTGGTGCGAGTAGCTGTGAACGATTGTAGCCATGTTCCGACGAGGGAGGGTTGGTGAGGGAGGCGAGTGGGAGAGGGGGAAAAGAGGACGAGTGGGGCGGGATGAACGAGTGGCGGGGGTAGTTATAGCAGTGGACATGATGTTCCCCCGGATCCACCCGCGCGAGGTTTCAGTAGACCGAGGGCCCTGGCTGAAGGCGAGGTTGAAGATCGAGATGACTAGTCTGAAGGGAAATGCGACAGAGTCAGCCACCGCACGCTTGGGCCGGGCTTTGAGCTGATTATTTTGGTCCGGTTCTCGATCATCGCTCCTCTTTGTCCCTGTTTCGAGAGTGACCATGGGCGACCTGGGTAGAGTAAAATAATTAGATGAACTCCAAATAATAATCCCTCAACTAAACATACGAATAGGTAAGGAAGTGAAGGCCAGCGATTGCCTCCGTGGATACAACCCACAACGAAAAGACATAAAGGGACAGAAGCATTTTTTCCGTTTCCGAACCCATTTTGTCGATCGAATGAAGCCGTCAGGACATTTCGAAGTTCTTTTTCCATATATGGGACTATCTTTCAAAAACGGACTATGTTCCTGGTCGTGCCGCGCATTTCTAACCTCTGAAAGCCCAGCCAAGTCCTCCTGAATACGTCTCCAAACTGTCATTATCCATGAGTGACCGGAAAAAATGCATCCCAAGCGGAGGTACGTGTGCGAATGTCTCGCATTCCTTTGACGTCCAAATCTACGATTTGCTCCAAGGTACCAGCTCGGCCGGTTCTCCATTCTACAGGCACAGCTTGGAGGCATAAGTTTCAAACTATTGTTAAAAAAACCCATTCTAGTAGAAAAATTGCGCGGAGACGGAATTAAGAGAGACAATACCCAGGTATATGCACTTGGGCATGGAGGCCCATCGACGACAGGTCAAAGTCGGCTAGTTAAGGCACACCATGTGAGCCATTAAACATGCTTTGATGCTACAAAAATTGACAGTGTCGTGTGCCGGAACTGCTGGTAAGCAGAATTCATGGTGAACGTTGAAAACGCCATGCATTTGAAGCGCTCGTAGCAATTCCTCATTGCAGCCCTCTTGTCGGTTTGTCATATTATCCTGATTTGCAGGAAAAATTCGCTTCTTATATTTCACACAGATGGATTGTTCTGTTGTCTTTCATTTTCCCCTGCTACCTGTAGAACTTTGGAAGGAAGTCCTTGATCACTGTCCTCCAAATGACCTGGCGAGGGTGAGCACGGTAAACTCTCAATTCCTCGAATTTTCGAGGGATTCGCTGTATTCAAAATTGTTCATTTGGAGCAGTGACCGTCTTCGCGGTATCCTCTATGCTATGCGCACTCCTGACGTTGCCCGTCGACTTCGTTATATTGTCTTCGACCCCACTGGGACTTACGCGGATAACTCAGACTTGGAAGTGTTTCTGGAAACTCTGATTTCTTCACCTTTAGACCACTTGGATATCGTATCTATTTCTAGGACTAGTTATATCGAGGATCGTTGGATGCTGAGGTTCATCTTTCGAATCATTCACCTTCCGCAGCTTCAATCACTTAAACTGGCTCTCATCTTCTTGTCAGAACCTTCCTTCGCCACTGCTTTCCAGGTGAGGGCATTACAGGATTTAGACGCATCAGACACTCGACTTCCGTCCCTCCCTCGACCAAAACCATCCACTATTTTGGGGAGGCATATTCCTCGTTTGGACACGCTGCGGATACGTAAATCGGCTGTACACTGGAGGAAATTGCTGGGGTATGTCGACCTCAGCCGGATGAGGCGGCTAGCGCTATGGGACTACGAAAATGCAATGGGAGATCTAAAGAATGAATGGGGTGGTTTAGTAATTGCGTCTGCTCCCACCCTAAAAAGCTTATCACTTTGGCTCACACCCAAAATTCTTGGTTCGCTCCCTCGCCATTTCTGCTCGCTCAATGGCCTAATTTTTTTCCAGGCCAAGACATTCCAAACTATTTGCAGTCCTCGCCCGGCTTCCCGGCTTTGCGGACTCTCAGCCTGTTCATTGACATCCAATCTCTGAGCCATTGGACCAGCATATTTCTGTCCATTATGGTTGCATTTCACACTTTCGCTCCTTTGCTTCGTCATATTCGATTGTATGTTCATGCATGGACGGAGGAATATAGTTATGAGGCACTGTTGAACAATGAGCTCTTCATGGAATTTGCTCGGGAGGTGAAGGGACTACGAAATCTTGAAACGATCAATCTCTCCTTTCGTCACGCTTATAAACTCTCATATCAAGCCAGTGATTCGGAACAGGCACTGCTAGCCAAGGCCTTCCATCCAGTGCAACTGGCCATAGAGTCCGGAGGTACGCCCGTCAATCATATGGGGAGCATGACCTGAGCTAACTGAGGATCCACTAGTAACTTGGAACGACGCTTGGCCATTTTTCGAAGGCAACCACCCCAATAATTTGCCACGTCCATTGTAAACCCGAAATCTTTGTCAACTGCTATGAATGTACCAGTACCTTATTCAAAAATGGTTTTTGGCCGTTACTTCCCTGGATGGTCACTGTCTGTGACATCCCAGTTCCAACATTTCCCGAGACCGTCGGAGTCACTTGATTTTACGCCTCCGGAAAGAATATGAGTTAAGACATGGAAAATATCCGGGTTTTGTTTGACAAGCAGAGAGATTTCACGCAGTGCGAGCCACCGTGGTGCCTGAGGTGCAAAGCTTAGTTTTTTTAGAGGATCCTTCAATCTGGTGCGATGAAAAAAAAAAAAAAAAATTGAATGCTATGTTGCGGACATGAAAAGTACATGGTAATACAAGGTTTGGTTTAATTTTGCCTTTCTGCTTGTCATATGTTTGTACAACTCCATAAACCCAGAAAGTATTGGTCAACCCCGAAAACCAGAAGAAAAGAGAGAACAAGACAGAAAGCGACATAAAAAATGCGTGAGTTGCGAGAACAATAGAATCGTTTACCTATTGTGGAATTTTCCCAACATGCCCGTATACGTAAAGCAGGAATAAAAGCGAAGGAATGCAAGGATAATTTAGGGTATGTACGAGCGATGCGGGGGTATGAAAGGAAAACAACAAAACGCGAAGGATTTCAGGATCAATGGTGAATGAAAAGAGTCGACTGAGCTTGTAGTAGGTCAACGGCTAGCAGCAACTCCGTCAACGACAGGAGGAGCAGCAGAGCCAGAACTATCCAATCGCGTTCTCTTCTGGGCTCTCTTAAGTTCAGGACTAGGCGAGTCGGCGTAGAGAGTGGTCCGCGTCAGTGGTGGGACTGGCGGACCGCGGATGTGGAGAGGCGGTGACACGGATGGGGATGGCAGAGAGTCTGCATCCGATGCATCTCCATTTGAAGTGCCATCCGTCCGCGAACGGCGATGAAGGAATGAGTCCGACCGCAAAGAGACCGGGCGTGAGGCACCATGAAGTTTGGTGTAAAGACCACAAGCATTGCACACGCCCCGACCTTGGTCATCCTTCCGCCAAATAGGAGTTGAGTTGGTTCGACAATTAGCGCACTATGTGAGAAGACAATTAGCAGACAGTAAACCCAATGACAAAATACCCACGCGTTGAATATCTTCGACAGGCACCTCGCTTGGGGTGTTCTCTGGAGAAAAAGAGAAATTGGACGACCCATGGAGATGCTCATGACTCTGGGCTTGCTGGTGCTGATGCTGAAGAGCCATCACTTGGGGTCGCTTTCGCTTGTGCGTCTTCTCGTACAAGCCACAAGCATTGCAGAACAACTTGTCCTTGTCTTCTTCGGTGACGCCTCTTCTCCAAAGTGGCGTCTCGGTAGTGCCGCAATTGGCACAGACTGGACGACGTCTGGCTGTGTGAGGAAGAATAGGATTGGCAGCGTCTATAGGTGATGGTGGAACGTGGATAGGTGGCAGCTGCGGGTGCTGAGCGGAGGCAGAGGTGCTCGACGAAGGAACGTCTGATGCCGGCGATGACGCACGAGAGGCAAAATGAGTATTAAGCGGAGGCAGTCGTTCTGCGGCGAAGCGACCAGGAGAAGAGGGACGTGAAAAATGGGGGTGCGAATAATTAGCATCTGGAGAGGCTTCGTGAATTGTAGGTGGTGATGCAGATCGTCCTGCATCCGATCGTGGTGGCGAGGCATTGTCTGGCGAAGCCATTGTAAGAGGTGGGGCGGGAGCAACAACTCTGGTCGCTTGTCGAGCCTTAGACATATTCTGCCGGGAAGTAGCACTGAGATGAGTACGATAGCTAAAAGGGACTTAGAGGCGGGGTTGAGTTCCTTCATAAGCAAGTAAACATACTGTTGCTGAAGATTGTCTTGGCGGCTGCACCGCGTTTTACAATCCGGAAAAGGGCAAGCATATTTCTGAATAAGAAGTTACAGCCTGAAAATCATCTATGGAGAAGTAGTGGCAGACCTTTTCACCTGTATGGATATGACCATGACGGGTCAAATGGCCACTAGTCGTAAAAGAACGATCGCAGACGGTACATTTGTATTTCTTGCGTGACTCGAGCTCCGTTTGGGCAGGATAAACATGTTCGGGAGAGGAGAGCTCTACGCGCCTCACAGTGTAAGTTTGTGAGGCTGGATTGTACGCTAGTCGTGGAGTCGCAGATTCAAGTTTCGGGGCAGAGGCAGCCATTGCCGACATCTTTTTTGGTGACCCTTGGAAATAAGGTTCTGAGATGAGAAGCCAAAACTGGAACCCAGAGATTTAGCACTGGTAGGAACGGCGAGGACGAAGGAGAGAGTAAAGATCGTCAAAAGACAACAGCGGAGGGAAAAGTCGTGAGCGGAGGAGGCAAGCAGGGAAAGGCGGTGCCTATCCATCCACCAACACACCCAACTTCCCAAAATCAGGTTCCGAAACCCTGATCAGGGCAGGTCGGCTATCATCTCAGGGTCGCTTTCATCATATAGCCGAAAGTCATTCTTGCTTCCTGCCACTACCTCCCTTAGGTCTAGCCTCACTGTTTAATGTTGCTGATATTTACCCGCCGTGGAAGCCTTTTCAATATGACCTTGGGTCCAGAGCTTACCTTGGCCAATAAACACAGTCCCCCACGTGGAACCCACTATCGCCATCAATCCCTTCATCGGTTTCGGAGTCTTTGTTTTTGTTCGGACGCTCTCTATTTGCGACCCTCCTACAGGAAAGATCCGATTTTCCTAGTCTTTGTCATCCACGGAAAGCGGAATTACCCTCGATGAACCCTATGCACTTTGGTAGTTCCTCGCGGACCCACAACAAAAGATTTTTTCTTATTTGAAGTTACTTTTTGCCCTGGCAAGTATCGGTGAAGCTCCGGCAGAAAGTCAATCTCTCCTGGAACCTTCAGGGAAACCCTTCCACATGGGACCCGGCGTGGTTTTAGAGAGGGTGTCTCGTTGGCAAAGTCAGAAGTCTTTTAACTGATTGGTCAAAGCGCGCCCCTCCCACCAAGAAAAAAAAAACCGAAAGCGATCCCAACTAGGACGATGTGGATGATGATCGTGGCCACACTGAGATATACAACAAACGATTGTTTATAAAACATGAAATTTCTATCTCCTCCCAAATTACCTGGCACACCTGCAACTCTCTTTTCCCGGCCCCATGCTTGTGCAGTTCGCTGCCCGACTGTCAACGTCCCCTTGTCCGAACCGAGATACTTCCAGTCCCTCATTCTAGTCTTTTCATTATAGATTCGCATCGGTGCTTCTTGGCTCGTCAATCAAGCTGCCCTTCTATAACATCCATCCAAAACACTTTTGGCTGCCGGAGTTGTTACATGCGAACATGCTTCGTTTGCGCATCTGCCTACGGCTCTTTAGCGGCGAGTATCACCGAACTCACTTGGTTGATCATGACTTGCATGGCGTCCAATCTGGATTACTTCCAGAATTCTTTGCTCTAAAGTGGCGGCTCATAAACTGCGTCTGAAGGGACCCTCCAGTCTTATGGTATTTGTGACTATTAGAACCACTACACTTCGCAAAAAGCTCTATAAATGACCAAATTGTCCTTTGCCTCTGCCTCGACTTGTGTCCCCGCACCAACGAATACAACGTCTCCAGTCCCGACTTCAAGGCCACCAAAGACTCCAGACCCTTCAACGACTATGGAAATACTCGGACCTTCAACTGACCTCTGTAACTCCTTATTCCCAGCAGGTAATTTGGTCTGCAATACCGCGAATTCGGGAATCGGCGGGTTGTACAAGACGCTGAACTTCGATCCTGCCTCAGGTTTCGGAGTCGTGAAATGAGCCGACGGAGGAGCAGGTTCATACGTTAGACAGGCGAGGAGGTTGGGAATGTCTCGAAGCTTGGGAGTGAGTCCTGCCCGGATGACATTATCAGAGTTCGCCATACATTCCATGATATCTGCACCCAAAGGAGGTGTAAGTTGAACGAAAATATGCAATTAGTTGTGAGATTTCGCACCTCCAGAAACGTAAGCATGAGGTTCCCCTGCTCCAAGGAAGATAGCCTCCCCAGGTTGAAGGGTAATGACATTGAGGATGAAGAGACAAAACACCCCAACATCATTAGGGAACTGACTCTCTATGCGTAGAACAAGGTCGACTAAACCTTGTGACTTTTCCAATTCGCTTGCTCCGGATGACCTGTACCTTGCAACGATGCTAGCGAGTGCTTCGTCCGGAGAGGCAGTGATGATCGACGAGAAGACATCCTTCAGCGTCCCTTTTGTGGGGTTTGCTAGGAATGCGTCTTTGGTCTCTACACTGGGAAGTTTTCCAAGTTCCGGGACAACATTGAAAAAGTTCACGATTTCTGGAAGTGGACGGAACCCACACATTGCCTCAAATGGAGTCAGGGCGAGAGCCATTTCCGGCTTATGGTTATCGTCCTTGTATATATCAGGTTGTTCAACATGGAGACGACGAGCGGTCGGGATATCTGGATGAGTTTGAATCGAGAGTGCCTTCTCGATGGAAAGGACTTTGAAGAGGAACGGAAGTTTGCTGTTATAACGTTCCTTTATGGAAGTACCGAGAAGAGTTGGATTATCATTGATGTATTCCAAGAGAGAAACCTTCGAGGATTGGAGAAGAGATGAGGACTTTGGATGTGCCCCCATCCATAGCTGCATAGAAAAATTTACATCATATACCAAAGTGGCATTTGGGGTTTGATGAAATCAACACACCTCTGCGTATTGGACTGTCTTTTGTAGTTCAAATCCAGAAAGGTTGGATGCAGAGGCAAGCTGGGCAACGCGTGAAGACGGCCCTACTTTTCCCCATTCGTAAGACTGAACGGTGGGCTGGATCTTGAAGATCGATGACATAGTTAACAGCAACAGTGACTCAAACGGGGAATCAGACTTGAAAGGAATCTGACGAATGGGGTATCAAGTCACTAACAAGAGGTACTGATGGGGGCGTAAAGGAAAAGTCCAAATAGTTTTTACCCTGAAATGGCCCGGTCATTATGCACAAACGTGCCAGCCGCATCAAACAAGAAGTCCCCGCGCCAGAGACAGGGTCGGTTGATCAACATTCAAGCCGCGAATTATCTTTTCTAGAAGAGCTGCATGCTGGCATCGACACTTGCTATCCCATTTGCCATCCGCGTTTGGAAGCTTCTCTCCCCATTGAGCAAAATGATGCTAACGCATCCATGAAGAAACAAGGAACTTTGTTTCAAGTAAGTCAAATATTGACTGGAGTGCATGATCATCAAGGGTACAACTTGAACGACAAAAAAAAAAGGTTTTGGTCATTAAGAAAGTGTTATATTCTCAGGAAAATCGTCTTTGAAAAACGGCCACTCATGCCCTAATCGTCCCAAGCGTCCTAGCGGGATTTCGGATTAGTAACGTCCTGGTTAAACCAAGAGCGAAGGCAAGCGTACCTCCATGGTACGCCGAGGAGCGCACTGGTCGAAACATGTCCGCCAACAGAGCTAGTTCTTCATTACTGGCTTCAGAAGAGTAATCATACATATACCAGAGTGAAAACACTATGGTGTCAATATTCTGAAGTCCCTTCACATCTGTAGCAAAATCGCCGAAAACTTCACTGCGCAAGAGCATCTCGTATGTACATTTATCCATCCAGGTTTGAGCATAGATTCGGATATGACGGAGTGAAGGAGAGCAAGAGTGAAATCCAACGATAATAGGAAGAAACATTGCCGTCCATTCGCTATGATAGTGGACACTAGTGAAGAGGCTCAATGTTTGCAGACCAGGAAAGATATCTAGAGAGTCCAGGTGCTTCGGAATGTCCTGCTCTGTGGAGAATGAGAACACGTAAGCAACAGGGAGCGAGAGAAAGACACGGACCATCCACATTGCCCGTGAGCCACAAGGATAAACTCTCGAGCGTGAGAGCAGAACATGTTACGAGTGCTCTCCATTCATTGGCCAGATCGCTGATTTTTTGCTCAATATCCCATACAGCGAGCCGCTTCAGGTGGTTTATATCAACGTATTGAGCCAAATTCCTCCAATGAACGGCTCCCTTCTTTATCCGGAGCGTGTCCAAGACGGGGATACATGTATTGTGAGCGGTGTATTTAGTTTGAGATGGGATTATCAAAGGTAGCCGTGCATCCGACGCATCCAAGTCCCGCAGAGTGCTCACTTGGATGGTAGTGAGAAGTTCTGAGTCTGGTAAGAGATTGAGAGCTAGCTTTAGATACGGTAACTGGGTGAATCGAAAGACGACCGATGGCGACCCAGGTGTACCTTTTGTGGTCGTGCGATGGAATCCGACGAGATCTAGGCGAACCAAAGGTGAAATTTTCAAAATATCCAGCAATTCTTCCATAGATGATATATCCATGTAAACGTAAGTGAGATCCAACGCAACCCATTGAAGGCGACAGAAAATATCAGGATTGCGCAGAGCGCGAAGGACCTCTGTAAGACGGGCACCGCTCGGGATAAATAGCTTCGAATACAGTACATCTCTTGAAATTTGGAGAAGCTGAGAGTTTACCAAACTCAGCTGCGCAAGTTCGTTCCGGCGACAGCAACCAAGGATCTCCTTCCACATTTCCACAGGCAATAGTGAAGGACCCAAAAAAGTCGAAGGATCCAACTGTACGATTTGATATAATAAAACTTTACTCTGAAGTAGAAAGTAATTGAATTTACCGTTTGATTGAGATGGAAGTGTGAGAGAAGACCTTGTTTCGGAACCAATCACGGTCAATTTTTCGCAGGGTTCAGGCAGCTTCCACTTGAGAGAACAAGTAACATTCACACTTGCTTTAATATACAACATATAGAGTCCATTCAAATCAATAACGAGAGTTATCGATGGGGACGTCCTTTTACCATAACACGGTCTGGCTGCTCAACATAATCTTGCCTACCGTCTTAAACTACATCTGCCCCTGCGCCAGGGAAAGGACTGGGGAACTGACACTAGAACAGAGCGATCCCTAGATTAAAAGAGAAGATCGTCGGGACTCGCGCATCCATAGGGCATCCGCCTTTGAAAGATCCTTTTCTTATTGAGCGGTATGGTGGGTTTTATTTTGCTGAGCCTAGAAACAAGCGAAATTGTCACCAGTTAGGTAAGATTTTATTTCATCATCTGTGAGTGGCGGTTAAGCGAAACAAGTTGAGCAGCAAAACATCAGTGTTAAATCAGACCTGGATACAAATGAAATCCATGTTTTAGTCAGGAGGGAAGTGCTACATTCGGAGGGAGATCGTCTTGATAAAACGGCCACTCGCCTCCAAAAGGATCTAGTCGAGTTCCAGGTTCAATGAACTTGATTGAACGGAGAAAAAAAGGAGCGCATACCTTTTATGTCTTCCCATAGCTTTACTGGGTGAAACATTTCTACTAAAAGGGCCAGTTCCGCTTTACTGGCCTGAGACAATTGTCTGTAGGCGGTATTGAATGAAAACAGCATATTTTCAAGATTCTGAAGCCCTTTCACTTCTTTTGCAAAATCTGCGAAGAACTGACTGCGTAGAAGCACCGCATAGTTGTATTCATACATCCAGCATTGAACGTAGAGCCGGACATGGCGGAGCAGAGGAGAGCAAGCGTGAAAGGCAGTTAAAATAGGAAGAAGTATGGCAGTCCAATCGCTATCATCGTAAACATCATTGAAGAGACTGAGCGTTCGCAAAGCAGGGAAGCCATAGATGGATTGCAGATACTCCGGAATGTCTTGCTCTGTGCAGTATGAGATTGCATCGGAGACACGGAGAGACAAAGAAAGATGCAAACCGGTGATATTCGGTGTGAGCCACAATGACAAACTCTCAAGCGTTAGAGCAGACCGTGTCACTAGCCGTCCCCAGTCATTTGCTAGGTCTTCCATTTGCCCATCAAAGTCCCATACAGCGAGGCGCTTCAAGCGGCTAATATCAACTACTCCAATTAATTTCCGCCAATGTACAGTTGCAAGCCGTATTCGCAGAGTGTCCAAGATGGGAGGACTTGTTCCGTCTGCAGACGGAGGAGCTAGGCTTGTGGAGGACAGTCTGTGATCCGACGCATCCAAGTCCCGCAGAGCTTTTACTCGGAGGGCAGTGGGAAAGTCAGATTCCAGTAAAAGAATGAGTTCCAGAGTCAGATGCTGGAGTTGTGGTAACTGAATGAATCGAAGGATGAAGCCATGCATCCAAAGGGCACTGATGTTAGGGCCTCCATAGAATCTCACCAGATCCAAGCGGCCTAAAGGTGAGGATGTCAAAATCTTCATGAGTTCTTCCACGTCTGATACATTCTGATAAAAGCCAGAGGGATTGAACACAACCCAAGATAGTCGACAGGCTACTTCAGAATTGCGCAGAGCGGGAAGAATCCTAGCAAGCTGGGTACCATCCGAGATAAGAAGCTTCGAATACAAAACATCCCTTGAAATCTGAAGAAGCAGGGAGTTTACCGAGCTTAACTGTGCAAGCTCATTCTGGCGACAGCAGCAAAGGATGACCTTCCATATTTCTATGGGCAATAGTGAAGGGCCGAATAAAGTCGGAGAATCCATCTGTGCGATTTTATATAAGAAAATTTTATTCTGAAGTATAAAGTAATTGAATTTACCATTTGATTGAGATGGGAGCGTGAGGGAAGACGTGGTTTCGGAACCAATCATTGTCAACTGCTAGTAGTGTTCATATTTTCGCCCAAGGGAACAAGATACATTCAGACGTGTTTCTATGCATAATGTAGAGAATATAATCAGGTCAATAACAGGAGGTACTGATGGAGACGTCATTTTACCCTGACACGGGTTGTCCATTAAACAGAAACGTCCTCACCATTGCATACGAGAAGCATCCCACACACTCGGACAGGACCGGATGATTAACATCGAGATGCCTGGAGTAGAAGAGAAGAACGTCAGGACTTCCGCACCAGCAGGGCATCGGCATTTGAAAGATTTTCTTATTGAGAAAAATGGTAGCCTAACGTTATGTTGAATGTAGAAACAAGCGAAACTGTTTAGGTAGGCAACACATTATGTAACTCGACGTCTGTGGACGGTAATCAAGCGAAGTAAATTGAACAACGGAATACTGTGGTAAGTTAGACTTTAACATACTGATAAAAATAAGCGAATGAAATCCACATTTTGCTCAGAAGGGGAGTTTTACATTAGGGGGAAGATCGTCTCGGTAAAAAGGCCACGCGTCCTCTTGAGGACCTAATCGGGTTTCGGGTTCAATGACCCTAGTTGATCTTGGGGGTAAATGGGGGCGTACCTTTTCCATAGTCCTGGAACAGATGCACTGGGTAGAACATTTCCCTCAACAAAGTTAGTTCCTCATTATTGGCTCGGTCCGAACTCCTAGAGGAACTCCGAAATAAAAATAATATGGTTTCGAGATTCTGAAGTCCCTTCACCGCCGAAGCAAAATCTGCGAAAACCTCGCTGCGAAGAAGCATCTCGTGGTCGCATTGATCTATCCAGGATCGAACGCGGAGCCGGAGATGGCGAAGCGAAGGAGAGAAAGCGTGAAATGCAGCTATAATAGGAAGAATTATGTCATTCCATTCGCCCTCATGGTAGACATCGTGGAAGAGACTGAACGTTCGCAAAGCAGGAAAACCATGGGCGGATCGTAGGTACTTCGGAATGTCTTGCCCTGCAGTGTGTGAGATTGCATATGAACGGCATAGAGAGAGAGAAAAGCGAACAGATGATATTGGGTGTGGGCCGCAACGACAGGCTCTCAAGCGTGAGAGCAGACCATGTCACGAGCCCTCCCCAATCATTTGTGAGGTCTTCCATTTCTCTGTGCACGTCCCATAAAGCGAGGCGCTTCAGATGGCTGAAATCAACAACTCCAATTAACTTTCGCCAATTCATACATGCACCGTGGATCCGCAGAGTGTGTAAGATGGGACTAATTGCTCCAGCATTCGAAAGAGGAGTTTGGATTATGGAGGACAGTCTGTGATCTGACGTGTCCAAGTCCCGCAAAGCTGGCACTTGAAGGGCAGTCAGGATATCAGATTCCGGTAAGAGAACGAGTTGTAGCTTCAGATACTGGAGCTGCGGTAATTGAACAAATGGACGGATGAGCTCCTTCATCCAAAGAATACTGTGGTTAAACCCTTCATGGAATTCCACGAGATCCAAATGGGATATTTGTGATGCTCTCAGAATATCCACGAATTCTTCTACGTCCGATCTCTCGGGGTAAGAGTAGGTGGGATCCAGCGCAACCCAAGCAAGCCGTCCAGCCACTTCAGGATTACGTAGAGCGGGAAGCATCCTAGCAAGATGGACACCACCCGCAATAAATAGCTTCGAATACAACTCATCCCTCGAAACCTGAAGAAGTTGGGAGTTGACCAAGCTCAACTGCGCAAGCTCGTTCTAGTAACAGTAGCCAAGAATGTCCTTCCATAGCTCTAAGGGCAATAGTGAAGGGCCAAACAAAGTAGAAGAATCCATCTAGACAGGTTTTGAGAAGAAAATATTCCGTCGAAGCACGAAATAACTGAGTTTACCGATTGATTGAGATGAGGGTGAGGAAAGACCACGTTTCGGAACCAATCACTGTCAACTTCGGCAGAGTTTGCTTTCCTTGAGAGAATAAGATATATTCATAGGTACTTCAATGTATAAAATATCGAGTCCATTATGTTCGTAGAGCACCCTTGTCGTTATGTTATCCTATTAGTTCAAGAACCCAGAGCAACATCAAATACAAAACAGGATAACTCTGTATCTAGTACATTGAGTTGTGTCATCTACGAATGAGAGCAGTACAAAAAAGCGGAATGGTACCAATACAGGGACGGAAGAGATGTATCGAGGGTTCAAGATTCAGTAGCGGACATCATTGACACGTCTGCATCGTCATTCAGCTGCTTTGCTGCCTGTCTACGATGAGAGGGTTTTGATTTCAGCTCTTCGATTTCCTTCTCTAGTTTTTCCTGCAAGAACATATTAGTCAAATCTCTGATGCAATAAGAGTAAAAAATCACGTACCTTCTTCTCCTCTAGCTCTTTCAGGTCAAACACCCCAAAGTCTGGTTCCTTAGGAGGGGCATTTACTTCTCCATGAGCAGCATGACTAAAAACGTGGTTCATCCACTCATGGTTCCGTCTGTACCTAGCCATAGCTAGATTTTGCACAGATATGATATCGTCATCGTCGTGGTCGTCGTCTGGACGGCCAGCCCCCGGCTGTTGTCTCGCCTACCAGGTAAGTTAGATATTTGGAAACGCATCCAATATTACAAAAAGGAACACTTACAACACCACCTTGTTGCATGGCCCTCAATTTCGCTTGCTCCCTTCTCCGTTGTTCCAACTCCGCCATCGACGCGTTTTGTGAATGCAGCATATTGAAAGGACCAGGTGCACCCGGCATCATCCCTGGCATTCCAGTTTGAGGTACTTGCTGAGGCATGGGTGCCATCCCAGGTAACGGAATGCGTTGACCCATTCTATCGCCAGCGACGTAGACAGCTGGTGCTTGGATGGCTTGTAGGGGGTATTGTCGCATGGGTTGATGCATCGCAGGTGCGACAGCTAGAAAAGTGACTCAGATTTACTAGCAAAATAGAAGGTGCAAACCAAACTTACGCATAGCTGGTCCGCGACTGTAGTGCACCAAAGTTAATTGAGGATTGCCCGCTCTGGCAAATCTGAACCGCCGTCGAACACGAGAAGCCATTTGGTCCATGGATTGTGGTGCAAATCCATATTTTATTTCTCCAACTTCGATTTCCTACAAAAACGGGGTTCAGTCCATCTCCATAACGCGTCCAAGGGAAAAAAAAAACTGGTTGGACATACCACCTGTTGTCCCTTCACTACCACAGGTGCATTGTATCTCGTTTCGTGTTCTCCATATCGAACCCCATCAATGGGAAACTGCGTGTTCGGTCCAGGTGGCAAGTACAGCAATATCAAGCTCCCGTCAGCTGGCTTGTCAATGTAACTCCAGTGAAAGGGTGTTGTCGTTGCACGGTGCATCAAGTCAAGGAGAATATGCGCTGCTTGATCTGGAGGGAGCTCTGCCGGATGAAGAGGAAGAGGGTCTGGGTAGCGAAGGCATTTGCCGTCGTTCGCGTTTGGGATATTCATCGTGGTGGGAAGTGAAGGGCAATTGGTTCCGAACCAACCCATCCTCTTCTCGGGCAAACATCTTTCAGTACGTAGCATTGAACATACCTCCGTGGATAATTTCATTGCTTACAATTTATAGATGAACTTCCCTTCTACTTTGGACTCCTTTTTTCTTCCAGTAGAACTGTGGAAGGAGGTCCTGGCCTACTGCTCCCACAGCGGCCTTGGCCAGTTGAGCAGGTTGAATTCCACGTTTCTCCAAATTTCAAGGGATCTTCTTTACTTCAAAATATTTATTGGAGGTGGTGACCGCCTTCGTCTGGTTCTCTGCGCCTTGCGCAATCCTGATATTGCCCGGCGACTGAATCGTGTTATCTTTGATCCCACCTGCACTTACACGGATAGATCAGACGGAGAAGAGCTTTTAAGTATATTAAAATCCTCAAATTTGGTCCATTTGGAGCTCGTTGGATGCCACGGGACGAGTGCTATCACTATCCGCTGGATACGCAAGCTCCTCGTTCGGCTCATTCAGCTGCCGCAACTGCAGTCACTCAAACTGGCTCTTATCTTTTTCTTGAATTCTGATCTTCCAACCGCTCTCCAAGTACAGACATTGCGGGACTTGGATGCTTCAGATGCCCGACTTCCTTCCATCCGTCAACCCCTGACGCTCGGGAAAAGTCTGGCCGCATTGGACACCTTGCGTATATCGAGTTCGGCCGCTCATTGGAGGAATCTCCTAGGATATGTCGATCTTAATAGCATGAAATGCCTCGCCTTATGGGACGCTGATCAAGAAATCACTGACCTAGAAAACCAATGGGGTGAACTGGTGACACTGTCAGCTGTTACTCTCGAGAATTTGTCGCTATGGCTCACATCTAATATAATAAGTGAGCTTCATCCTTCTTATTGCATGACTAACAGGAGGTCTCATGTTTTATAGACCGCGACATTCCAAAATACCTACGGTCAATCAACGGTTTTCCGGTTTTGCGCATACTCAGTCTCTTTACCGACCTCGTGCATTTAAGAAAATGGACGGCTATGTTTTCGCCGATTATACTTTCCACACCTGCTCCCCTTCGCTTCGTCATATCCGACTCTACGTTTCAGGCATGTACGAGGAATACACGTGTGAGATGCTAATCTCAAATCAGGACTTCTTAAATTTCGCTTGCGAAATAAAGAAGCTTCGGAACGTCGAAACTATTATGTTCTCATTTCCCTACATTCGAAGATCTTTCTATCAGCCCAGTGACATAGTGCAAACACGATTAGCAGAGACCTTCTCACCTCTGCATGCACTGATAAAGTATGGAGGTATGTGCTCTTATTTCGTCGGCAGAATCGGCCTATTTAACTCTTGAACCAATTGTAAGGTTGGAATTTCGCGTGGCCATTTTTCAAGGATGATCTTCCCTGGAATTTGCTTTGAGCTTTTCTTCACATTCGATTGGTCTTGCTTGTATTCAGCTTTTTCGCTGGAGGATTGTTCAGCATTTACAAACACCAAAGCCGCAAAAAGCGGTCCGCCTCGAGAAAATCTAAAAGACATTCCAATCAATATTTCAAAAAATGATCAGCTGGAGAGCAGTGAACATATACATTGCTAGATGAGGATATAGGCTTCCAGTGGCTTTATCCAACAAGCACAGAGGGCTGAAGTCTGGTGACAAGAATATATATTTCGGGTTGCGTGAAAGAAGCTGTTGTATCAGATGTCATCCTATCCCGCGTGTATATTACTCAGTGCTGTTGATGTATTCGTAAGAGGGCCACAAGCATGAACTTGGGAGACCTGAATCGCAATATGCTTATCACGCTTAAATAAATAGACAGGTTCTATGACTTCCGCATTTAACTAGGATGTCGTATACAGGGACCACAACAAAATAGAACTGACAAGGTGAAATCCAACCCCAGAAGCTGTTTCTTATCACTAGCAGGAGGCGGCAGTGACTGGTTCCGAACTAAGTCATTCTTCTTCTCAACCCTCATCATTCCCTCAAGCAGTGATTCTACTATTTCCTTGCCGCCGCGAAGGACACTCCTCTTACGATCCATTTAGATGGGATCTTGCATTCCTTCCGACGCTCAACCGCTATTGCCTGCGGAGCTGTTGGGGGAGGTCTTTGCTCACTGCCCTCAAAGCGACCTTGCGCGCGCGAGTCTGGTAAATCACCACATTCTTGAGATTTCCCGTGATTCACTATATTCGAAAATATGTGTTTCGGGTGATGCCCATCTTTCTCCGATCCTTCCTGCATTGCGTAATCCTGACATTGCACGCCGACTCCGCCATGTTGCGCTCGATCCTAACCAAGCTTATGAAAAGGAATCTCATCTAGACGAATTTCTGGATATTATATGTTCTTCGTCCCTCGTCCGCCTGGACCTTATTGCCTTTAATGGGATGGGATATTCTAGCCGGGATTGGATGCACCCAATCCTCATTCGCCTTACTCAGCTGCCTCAGCTCCAGCATCTGAAATTGGCCCTCTCCTTCATTTGGAATTCAGAGATTACCTCTGTTCTTCAGACGAGATCATTGAAGGATTTGGATGTGTCGGATCCCCGACTGCTCAAGAGCATTACATCAGGTGCCTCCACCGGGTCCAGTCCCCTTCCTGTCTTGGACACGCTACGGATACGGAACTCAGCTGGAAAATGGACAAGCTTACTTGAATACATCGATATCAGTCGCATGACTCGTCTCGCTCTGTGGGACTACGAAAAGGAAATGGGAGACCTAAAATTTGGATGGGGAAGGCTCGTGACGGCTTCTGCTCCCACTCTCGAAAGCTTATCTTTGTGGCTTACTTCAAACATCACTGGTTTGCCATTTTCCTTGCCGAGGTGTGGTTAAAAATAGCTCATAATTTACAGACCAGGATATTCCAGGGTACTTGGAGTCTGTGGCTGGCTTCCCGGTTTTGCATACACTCACCCTCTTCATTACGATCGATCAATCGAATAGTCACCTTAGGCCACTTTTGTGGATAAGAATATTTCTGCCTATTATAACTGCGTTTCATGCATCCTCTCCTTCGCTTCGGCATATCCGCTGCTACGTCCATGCTTGGGATGACGAATACACCTACCAAGTACTCCTTCAAAACGTCCTCTTTGCAGAGTTAGCTCACGAAGTAGTGGGACTTAAGTACCTTGAGACTATCGAGTTCTCATTTCGTCACTCGCACTACAATTCTATGAAAGCTAGTGCTACAGAACAATCATTGTTGAATGAGATGTTCCATCCAGTGCACCCTTCTGTGGAATATGGAGGTACTAGTTCTTGTTGTTATTATTCTTTGAGATTTTCTGACTGATATCTTCGCCAGTCTCTTGGAATTATGCCTGGCCATTTTTTGGAGATGATCGTCCGACCGCCGAGTGGGCAAAATTTATGGCAACCCCGGCTGCATCATGAGCGGCGGAGAATGGATCGTAATCGATTTGTCGGCCAAGATATAACAACACGGACTAGCACCCATTGAGCTAAATTTTCGGGCATTCTTTTCAGGAACGGTAGACGCAAAGTTTGACAACCGGTAAACGGCATCACACATTATAAGGTAGTGAATAATGACTTAGTCACATATTCTGATTCTGTGGGCTGAGGGTGATCAACATCGTTTCATTTTGGCCTGAATAATTGGGAGCTGGCAAGAAAAGCTCATTATACGAGGGTGTTTGAATACACGATGAGAGCTTCCTGAGGAGACCTGAGTGCTATCGACTCGCTTAAACAATAGATTTACCCAACCAATTCTAGGATCTCATTATTTTTGCCCATTCTTCCCCAGAACGATCATCATTGAAAAACGGCCAAGCGTGATTCCACAAAACTATGGAATTCCGGTGAGATAGTCACCACATAACACTGGAAGATATCGCACCTCCATATTCTACCGACGGGCGCACAGGATGAAAGAGCTCAGCTAACTGAACAAGCCCCATTTCATTGGTATTAACAGGTCTACCCACGGCGTGACGGAAAGAGAACTCGATAGTCTCGATATTCTCCAATTCTTTCATCTCTCGAGCGAATTCCATATATTGTTTATTCCGGAGGAGAAATTCTCACGAATATTGCTCATTCCAAGCAAGAACATAAACCCGGATATTGCGAAGAGAAGGACAGTAGGAATGAAATGCAGCAAAAATAGGAGGAAATGTGCTCATCTAGAAAGTATTGGGGTGCCGATATTCAATCGTAAAGAAGAGGGTGATTGTATGCAGCTTGGAAAATCCTGCCAAGGAGCGCAAGTATGTCGGCATGTCTTGATCTAGAAAAGGTGAAATGGCATAATGGAAGACAGGTAGGATAACAGAAGCCCACCTAAAAGGTCAGGCGAGGGCCACAGGGATAAACTTTCGAGAGTCAAAGCGGAGGCGGTCACAAGCTTTCCCCACGAATTTGCCAGATCCCCCATTTCTTGTTCGTAGTCCCAAAGAGCAAGACGCTTCATACGACTTATATCAACGTAGTCAAGCAATTCCTCCCAACTTCCAGCTGAATTCGCAATCCGCAATGTGTTCAAGAATGGGAGAGATTTGGAACCAGAATTTGTGGTAACATCTTTTCGAGGAATATTCTTAAGCAATCGATCCGCTGAGATATCCAGATCTCATAGGGAATGGATCTGAAGAATTGGAACAATTGCAGCAAGGTGAAAGTAGGCGAGGAACACCTATAGCCGCTGGACCTGCGGCAGCTGAACAAATTGCACGAGGAGCTCGTGCATCCAGTCACTGGGGGAATATTCTATCCCATTGATAGAAACTATATCCAGGCGAATCACGGGAGAGTTACGCAGAATCTCTAACAGTTCTTCCAAATACGATGCGTCCTCATATCCGTAGCTAAGATCCAGAACGACATGATTGAGACGACGGGCGTTATCTGCATTGCGCAAGGCAGGAAAGATTGGGCTGAGATGTGCATCATCCCAAACAAACATTTGATAATATAGTAGAACCCGTGAAACTTCGAGTAGTTGGGAATTCACACGGCTCGCTTGTGCGAGGTCACTTTTGGCATTGTGAGCTAGGATTTCTTTCCACGATTCCGCTGGGATTGCGAAAGGATTAATTTGAGGAGAAGAGTCCATCTGAATATTAATGATAGTTTAACTCTCTGTAGAAGTGAACGTAACTGAACTTACAGATTGGTGTGATGGCGGTGAGGAAATGACTGGATTCGGAACCAATCCGGTTCGTTCTTAACAGCACTCGGTTTTCAGGACATAAAAATGTATTCATGGGTCATATGAAGGGGTTTATTTCGAAAGTCACAGTCAAATATATTCTTCTTAGAAGTCAGAGGCACTAGAAAGGTTCAATAGCGAAGCTCATCCTATTTATTTGGGCGGTACCGACCACTTTCTCCTCTATACTTTGTTCTTTTTGATGCCAAATGAAGGTTCCTGCAGAATCTTACGGATAGGATTTCTTTGACACCAAGACTCAGCTAATTTAACTCTTGAAACTATGAACTGGAATGTACGACGAAGCCTCTCCGATCGGAAGATATGTCGTAAAACCACCCGTGAGGATCTAGGATTTCATTATTCTTGCCCATCCGGCACCTGTACGATCATCCCCGAAAAATGGCCAAGCATGATGCCAGAAGACTGTGAAACCCGAGGCGAGATAGCCGCTAAATAACACGGGAGATAGACACATACTTCCCCATTCTACAGACAGGTGCACAGGGGAAAAGAACTCAGCTAACTGACCTTGTCCAATCTTATTATCATTAGGGGGAGGACCTAGAGAATGACGGAACGATAACTCGATATTCTCAAGATTCTTCAGAGCTTTCACCTTGCGAGCGAATTCTGCAAAGTGTTGGTTCTGTAGAAGAGTCTCATATGAATATGTTCCACTCCGAGCATGAATATAAACGCGGAAATGGAGAAGGGAATGAGAACAAGAGTGAAATGCAGCCAGAATAGGCGGAAAAGCGCTTATCCAGAGAGTGGTGGTCCGGTGAAAATAAAAAAGAGAGCACTTGTATGCAGCACGGGAAACCCTGGCACGGCGTGCAAATAAGTCGGCATGTCCTGGTCTAGGAAAACGTGAGCCACTCTTGAGAGAAAGACAGGAAGGAAAATAGAAGCAGACCCAAAATGTCAGGTGTAAGCCACAGCGACCAACTTTCAAGCGTAGGAGCAGACGCAGCTGTTAGCGGAGACCACGCGCGTTATTGGGATCGCGCAGAGCACGGAGAACTGGGATGAGATGGGTGTCTCCCCAAACAAATAATTTGGAGAGTAATATATCCTTTGAAACTTCGAGTAGTTGAGAATTCACAAGGCTCGCTAGCGCAAGGTCACTTTCGGAACTGTAAGCAAGGATATCTTTCCAAAGTTCCACTGGCATTGCAAGGGGATCGACTTGAGTAGAAGAATTCATCCCAACAATGGTGAGAGTTGAAATCTCCGTGGAAATGACTAGAATTCAACTTGCTGTTTGGTGAGATGGACGCAAGAGGAACTGATGGATTCGGGATCAGTCGATTCTCTTCTCAGCCACAATTGGTCTTCCGAAGTTACAGAATATGCTTACAAGATATGTTCAAGCATGAAATAAAGCTTTTAGGTCGAGACGTCACACTTGAGGAAATCATTCTTAAGTAAAGGGGCAACTGCGGCCAGAAGGATGCATATTTTGAGACTAAGCAGTTGAGGTTTGAATATGTTACATTGCAAGAAATCCACTCCCCCCCGGTCTATGCTTTGGTACATTTGACGCCAGATTGGTGATAATGCACGATCCGGACGGCTTTACAACAAGTGGAGAATGGGCGAACGAAGGGTATAAGAGTTAGGAATTTAGGTACCGTATTTATGTGCGCTTCATTCTTTACCACCCTCTTCACGCACTTATAACGGGCCTATATAATCTTGATTATCTTGATTTCTACCGAAGCTGGTGAAATGTCGGAAGGTGCTCCACTTCCTTCGTACCGCAGCTGATGTCGCTTTTTTAAGCAAATCATCTGACCCATGAAAGTGAAGCTACAGCTTTTCACAGACACTGAGCGCTGATTTGCGTCTTTGCGCTGACCTTCATACGCAGCCCATACAACGCTCAGGGACTCTGTCCTTCTTGACAGTATCTGCTTTGCCCTCTGATGGACAATCCTGATCCTTCTTCGAATCTGAATCCAGACGTGTCCGGTGTTGCCGTTCGTGTCACTCGTAAGTGAACGACTGTGTATTCAGAAAAAGAGATAATTTCTGATTGAGGTAGTTGTCTTCGTTGTGTTTTGTGCTGGTATTATTCAGGTTTGTTACATCTTACATACACCTATTCACCATGTTCTTTAGGCATAGAAAACTTGCTTTTGGAGGGTCGACTTGGCAACCTTCAAATTCAAGCTATGTTTTTGTCAATAGCCATGCTGGCTTGCGTACATTATCTCAAAGGGTCTAGAAATATCCGATGTCAGGATGTTGATCTCATTTTGACTGCAACATGCTCCCCTGCTTGGCTCCATATCACCAGCTCCTCCTTATTTCGACTCACAAAAATGGGCAGTCGAGGATGGGAACGCCCAACACGATACACAATGACATTCCTCTTTCGCGTCATCTTTTCGGCTGCCGCATCCATTGTTCTCTTGGGGCTGTGGGAGGCCACCACATATCTTCTTGAAAATCATCCTTCCCAGTTAGATCCTGAAGTATCCCTTTATGACAGAGTACCTCGCGAAGGAGCAACATATTCCGTATTGTTGTATGCAATCGTAACAACCGCCTGTCACCCAGTGATCTATCTAGTTGCTTGTTTCGCAATTCATGATTTCAGGAGGTCTGTGTACACACCTATAAGAGAAAGTCGAATAGAGATGGTTCTTGGGATTTTCTTTGAGTGAGCTCTGTAGTATTCTTTAACCTGACTCTGACTCTATTCGTAACTGCAGCACCAGATCATGGCTACCATATTGTTTGATAGAGTTTATGCTGCTGAAAGGGCCGCCGATAGTCATTGCTGGTAACCTCAATCGCACATGGTCGATGCTCAACTCCGGCCAGATTGTGGTTTTTTTGCTTGTGATCGGCCTTCTTTTGTGAGTTCTTGAGGGTACGAGAGGTGAATCTTGGTTTTTTATAACTCGGACCTGTAGATTGTCCCACCTCCCAGGGGCAATAGCGATTCCCTTTTTCGCTCTGCACCACGGATTGTGGGCGTACAATGTGTTGTCGCCGCATTTCTTTCCTTATCCGGATCTTCAAGATCGTACATTCGGAAAGGTATACTTTAACCACTTAGAATTCATTACCTAATTTGTTTCATGCTCTTATAGGCTGTCGGGTTTGGGTTGGGCATTGTAACGGTTATCATGGCGATCAAAGAATTTGTAGAAGCTGAGAGCTCTTGGGCCAATTTGCGCAGCAACATATTGTCATTCAGGGATCCAATTGACGTGGTGTTAGAACCCGCTATGAGGAAAGAAGATAATAACACAGCAATACCGTTCGATCTATTCGTGCATCAAGAGCGGCATTCAGTACAACTCGATCCCTCTTATGAGCTATCGCATCGGGAAGTTGGGATTTGGTGGATTATCGGAATACGTCAGCTCTCGTTCAACTATTCTCGAGATGTTATTTTGGAACTAACCTGTCTTTTCTCAAGTATTGTCGCCTATTACATTTCTCATTGTATTAATATTGGACTTCACCCGGGACGTGCTCCGTTTTTTTATGTGGCTATTCATCTGGCGGGTTTCTGCTCAGAAAGAGACGAGGGAAAACAATCGGACTAGGATAACAGATGGGACTCACGAGCCGAGGTTTGGGAACCAGATCTCGCAGACGCCAAAACAGACACATTGGGCCTTCAGGGACTCGGAACCGACACCACTCTTTTTGAAACGTGAAACGCTACACAAGACGCAAAACGAAAAGGTATCAATGCTAGCCATAGTATTCCATGAACGGCGGCAGAAATCGGAATAATCAGCTGGAGTAGTTGGGGGTAGCCTATGAGTCAATGGTGGGACGAGATAGAGCCACAGCATATAAATACATGTTAGTACTAGGGTATCTGAATTTGAATAAGTGATATTGATTACAAACTCTCGGATCGCGACTAAAGAAACAAGAAAATGCTCGTTGAGAGTGTATGTTCGAGGAGGTAAGAAGTACGACGAGGAGCAACTGGAGAGTTCGTTGCTCTCGGATCTTTCACTCGTTCAGAGGCTTCCTTTGGCTTTCTCGCGGAAAAATTTGACATTGGTTGATAGACACCACGATTTTATGTACTAGTTACAATGCAACTTGCTGGTCCTTTAGCGCTCTCAATCACGCAGCTTATGTATATTTGCCTTGACTCATCCTGAGCCAATCCGTAGTACTGCAGCTACTGTATAATACTCTGAAATACTATTTTTCGTAGGAATATGAGTAAATACTGGAGTGGTGGTCACGTGTACCCTTTATAGTCAGTAGCATGGTTCCTGTTGTAGTCTCTTAGGTCTCTATGTACGTTCATCGCATAGCTCTGCGTGTCCCAGCCCGGCCCTCTCCAATACGTAGTAGTAGTTGGGAATTCGCACGGTCCGTTTGTGCAAGATCACTTTCGGAACTGTGGGCAAGGATATCTTTACACAGATCTATTTGCAAAAGGGTCGACCTGAGGAGAAGAATTCATCTAAATATTAATGAGAGCTGGACTCTCTGTAGAACTGTACTGAAGAAATATATGTTGGAATAGCGAGCGAAACGAGCTCACAAGTGGAGTTTCGGGAGCTAGTGCTCTATCGCGTTCCATGGATTGTTTGATTGTAAGTAAGAATATCGTAGTATACATAATATATTCTCTATTCGATTGCCTCGGTTACCTTGGGATAAGCCCGAGACAAGCAATTTCATAATCGCGCCAGCGGCTAAAACGGCAAACTCAACCATTGGTGTGATAGTCGTGACGAAAATGACTGGAACCAATCCGCTCCATTCTCGGCAGCGGGGATCTTTCGGATATGCAAGTGTACTTATGTGTCAAATGAAGAGCTTCACGTGGGAAGCCACAGTAAACAATTTTTCTTAGAAGGCAGAAGTACAAGAAGTACAAGAAGAATTTGAAAGCGAAGAAGACTCATCCTGTCGAGGCTCCAATATGTTGGGCGGTACCTCGTACCTTTCTACTCCACGCTTTGTTCTTTTCGGCACTGAATCAAAATTTATACGTAAAAATACATAAAGTAGGTCTTCGATGCTCAGACTTAGTTGACTAAATACTTGAAGCTACGAAACTTGGATGTGTGACGAAAGCTTTCCGGTCAGAAGATATGAGCAGTACTGGCGTTAGCAGGCCATGAAATCACACATCGGAGGATTTCATGATTCTTGCCCATCCTGCACCAGAACGATCATCCTCAAAAAAAGGCCAAGCTTGATTCCAATAGACTATCAAAATTCTTGATTAGATAGTCGCTCATATCATAGAAAGCATCTTACCCCGTATTCAAGAGACATATGCACAGGACTAAAGAGCTCAGCTAATTGAGCAAGCCCCAGCTCGTTATTATTGGGATTAGTACTTGAGGAGTGACGGAATGAGAACTTGATGGTCTCAAGATTCTTCAGGTGTTTCATTTCCTGAGCAAATTCCGTAAAACGCTGGTTCTGGAGGAGAAATTCATATGGATATTGCTCATTCCAAGAGTGAATATAAACTCGGAAATGGCGAAGAGAAGGAGAGAAAGAGTGAAATGCGGTAAGAATAGGTGGAAATGTCCTCATCCAGAGAGGAGTGTGATTGGGGGAGTCACGCGTAAAAAAGAGGGTGATTGTGCGCAGCCTAGGAAACCCTGCTACAGCGTACAGGTATGTCGGTATATCCTGATCTAGAAAATATCAGCCGCCCTTCATGTCAGATGCAGAGAACATAACTGTAACATACCTAGAAGGTTAGGCGAAAGCCACAATGACAAACTTTCAAGTGTACGAGCGGAGGCAGTCACAAGCTTCCCCCATCACTGTGCCAGATCTTCCGTCCGCTGTTCATGCCCCCAAATAGCGAGACGTTTCATACGACTTATGTCAACATACTCAAGTAATTTACTCCAACTTTGAGTCAAATTCTGGATCCGCAATGTGTTCAAAAAGTGGAGAGGGCCAGAGCTAGTATTCGTAGACTCCCCTTGCCGAAGCATATTCTGAAGCAATTTGTCGTCTGAAATATCCAAGTCCCACATTGAACGCGCTTGAAGAACTGGGACAATCGCAGAGGTACGAAAGAAGGTGAGCCATACTTTTAGCTGCTTGAGCTGCGGCAGCTGAACGAATTGCAGGAGGAGCTCGTGTTTCCAGTCACTGAGAGGTCTTCTCAATCCGTGGAACGTAGCAATATCCAAGCGAACAAGGGGCGAGGGCCGCAAAATACCCAGCAATTCTTCCAAATGAGAGGACTCTTCATATTCGTAGCCAGGATCCAGGAGGACATAACGGAGCCGGCGTGCGCAATCGGGATTGCGAAGAGCAGGGAGCATTGGGGTGAGATGGACATCGCCCCAAACGATCAATTTGGAGTATAATTCGAGTAGCTGAGAATTCACTCGGCTCGTTTGGACAAGGTCGCTTTCAGGACTGTGAACAAGGATTTCTTGCCATAGTTCCACTGGAATAGTGATAGGAGTAGAAGAATCCATCTTTTTGTGTATGAGACCTTACGTGTTTGTTAGCGTGGATGGAACAGAACAGAACTTACTGCTGGGTGAGATGGACGTAAGAGGAACGAACGGATTCGGATCAATCTCAATAGAAATTGTCTTCCAGATGAACAAGATGTCTTCACAAGATGTGTTTATGCATAGAATGACACGCCTAATTTGGAAGCTCACCGTTATGGCATGTTAGACCAATTTGTAGCGAGACATCATTTGATAATGTTGTAGTGACAAACAAGCATGGAGTAGCTTTAGAAAAGAGAGAGAGAAAACTAGTATTGACGGGGTTTAATGAACATTGGAGGGGGCCATTCATGGGCGTGTCAGTATTCTAGACCACTCAGCATCTTGTCGATCGTCTGCGAAAAATGGCCAAGTGAGATTCCATGGAACTAATCAACTCTTGGTTAGCAGCTCTCAAGAATAAAATAAAGGAAAGAAGAGTCGTACCTCCATATTGTATGGATAGTTGCACTGGATGAAACATCTCATCCAACTCTCCCAGCTCCGTTTCATAGTCATTGGCTGGCTGTACTTGAGAGGAACGGAAAGAAAGCACGATAGTTTCAAGATTCCTGAGTGCCTTCACTTCACAAGCAAATTGTAAAAAGTGTTGGTTCTTTAACAGCTCCTCATAGCTATATGTGTCGTTCCAGGTGTGAGGATACATTCGAATATGACGAAGCGAAGGTGAACAAGTGTGAAATGCACCAATGATAAGCGGGAAAGTATTCATCCATAGAATGGTGGGCACTCTATCCACATGCTGGATAGTAAGAAAGAGGGTAAGTGTATGCAAATCTGGAAAGCCTGAGGTTGACTGTATGTATTTTGGGATGTCTTTGTCTATGAACGGTAAAATGTGAACATTAGACAGAAGGGAGGTGAAAGAGAGAAATGGAGCGAACCAATAATGTTCGGTGTAAGCCACAATGATAAGCTCTCAAGCGAAGGTGCAGAGGCAGTCACGAGTGCACCCCATTCATTTGGCAAGTCACCCATCTCCTGTTCAAAGTCCCAAATGCCAAGACGTTTCATTTGACTGAGATCAAGGAATCTCAGTAACTTCTTCCAATGTGCAGCCGCATTGCGTATCCGTAACGTGTCTAAGACGGGGAGAGGAGTCAGGACACTTGACTCGGAAGGCTCCTTGCAGTTCAGGAGAAGTCGCGAATCCGATATATCTAAATCCCGCAGCGTCTTCGTCTGGAGAACGAATGAAAAGTCAGAGTCTACAAAGAAGACCAGAGATAGTTTCAGATACTGGAGAGACCACCGCCGAGTGAACTTCATGAGGAGTAAGGGCTTCCAATCAGGAGTGGAATATCCCATTCCATTGAAAGCGATGAGATCAAGTCGAACGAATGATGGAGATGTGATTAGCTGCACGAATTCCTCCAAATGGGACTTCTCGTCATAAACGTAGTTTGGATCGAGGACGACATGTCGAACACGCGTGGCAATACTGGGGTTGCGCAATGCAGGAAGAATCGGAGTAAGAGTAGCATCTCCCCAAACAAATATTTTGGAGTACAGAGAATCCCTCGAAATTTCGAGCAGCTGGGAATTCACCCTGCTCGCCCTCGCAAGATCGCTTTTGGTGCAGTGGGTAAGAATCTCTTTCCACAGCTCTACTGGCACCATTACGGAATTGAGTGGGGTAGAAGAATCCATCACGGTATTGTGGAGGGAAATAGTTCGAGGTGAATGCCGAAGTAATTGGTCTTACCGTTTGAAGAGAGATGGAGGGTCAAGAGAAAGAAGTGTGAAGCAGTGCGGCAGCAGTTGGAGTCTCGTTCAACCCGACGACATGGCTGGAGTAGCTGCACGATTATCGTAGGCAAGTTGGGTTAGTATTCTATGGTTTGTAAATATCTTACATTCTAAAATGTCTTCTCTAGATGCCAGCATGGCAATATATTCTGCCTCGCTTGTTTCCAAGGTGAACGCGCTCATCTCGTAGAGTGCCTGTCCATCTCATTACGCGCTGCTACGGGCTCGCTTGTCAGCATCACTGTGTACCAAAGCTATACAGAGGAGAAACTTTGTCACGCGGGATTTTGACGTCTCCTGAAATCCATAATCGAAGACTTCAGACACTCGATCTATATTCAGTCCTCCTGCGCTCAAAGCTCCTCTTTCCTATCTTTTATTCCCTCTTCCTAGTTTGAATGCTATTGTTTATATTCATAATTTGACGATTTCTACCCGGAGATATTATATCATTGAGCCAGATTGCTGGAAGGCCTGTTCAGGAAAGATAAGAGCTTTGGTTCACTAGTGAACAGCAGTCCGCACTATGAGGCAGAGAACATTCAGTCAGCCTTATACTTCTGAATCCGCGAGTTGCGAGTGGCGAAGAAACAATACTTTTGTGCTGAACAACTAGTAACTGACCCTGACAAGAATTTATCACATAAGGATTTTGGATATATGATGAAAGATATGATATCTGAGCTGGATTTGAATATTTTCGACCCGCATAAACTATGCATTTACCAATCCAATTCTAGGACTTCATTATTCTCGTCCATTCTTCACCAGAACGATCGTCATTGAAAAACGGCCAAGCATGATTCCACAACACTAGGAAATTTCCAGTGAGATAGTCTCCAAATGACATGGACGGGTATCGCACCGTCGTATTCCACAGACATATGCACAGGATGAAAGAGCTCAGCTAACTGAGCCAGCCCCATCTCCTTATTATTCACAGGTCTCCCTGAGCCGTGACGGAATGAGAACTCGATGGTCTCGAGATTCTCCAATTCTTTCATCGCCCGAGCGAATTCTCTAAAGTGTTCATTCAGGAGGAGAAAGTCGTATGAATATTCCTCACTCCAAGCATGAACATAAACTCGAATGTGGCGAAGTGACGGAGAGCAAGAGTGAAATGCGGCCAAAATAGGAGGAAATTTGCTCATCCAAGGAGACCTGGGGTGCCGATATTCAGTCGTAAAAAAAAGGGTGATTGTATGCAGCATGGGGAATCCTGCTAAGGAGCGCAAGTATGTCGGCATATCCTGGTCTAGAAAAGTTCAGACGCTCTTAACGTAGGGAGAATTAAAGAAGCAAACCTAACAGGTGAAGCGAGAGCCACAGAGACAAGCTTTCAAGCGTCAGAGCGGAGGCAGTCACAAGCTTTCCCCATGAATTTGCCAGATCCCCCATTTCTTGCTCATAGTCCCAAAGAGCAAGACGTTTCATACGACTTATATCAACGTAGTCAAGTAATTTCATCCAACTTCCAGCTGAGTTCCGGATTCGCAACGTGTCCAAGAACGGGAGCGGGCCAGAGCCTGAATTTGTGGATATATCTTGTCGATGGATCTTCTTAAGCAGTCGATCTAACGAGATATCCAAATCCCATAACGTCTGCAACTGAAGAATTGGAACAATTGCAGGAGTACGAAAGTACGCTAGGAAGAGTTTTAACTGCTGGAGAGACGGTAGCTGGATGATTTGCATCAGGAGCTCGTGCATCCAGTCGCTCAGAGAATCTTCTATCCCATTGACAGAAACGATATCCAGACGAACAACTGTGGAGCTACAAAGAATAACCAACAATTCTTCCATATGATATGAGTCTTGATATACGTAGCCGGGATCCAAAACGACATGACGGAGACGACGGGCGTTATCAGGATTGCGCAGGGCAGGAAGGATCGGGATGAGATGAGCATCACCCCAAACAAACAATTTGGAATATAGTATATCCCGTGAAACTTCGAGGACCTGGGAGTTCACTAGGCTCGTTTGCACAAGGTCGCTTTTGGAACTGTGAGCGAGGATTTCTTTCCACAGTTCCACTGGCATTGAAACAGGATCCACCGAAGTAGAAGAATCCATCTGATCCTTTATGAGACCTTAAATCTCTGGAGAAGTGAACAGTATAGAACTTACTTTTTGGTGAGATGGAGGTACGAGGAACGAATGGATTCGGGACCAATCTGTTCTGTTCTCAACAGCAATGGTCCTCTTGAGGGATAAGATGTGTTTATGTGATAAATTTATGTGTATCATGACGCAATTAATTTGGAAACTAATATTTAAACCAATAGTTCTTGCAATTCGCAGGTAAGCTTGCAGTTGAAGATGAATGGGGGATATCGTAGTCAACAACTTGTATGGTTTCGTGCCAACACCCAGCGTTTTGCAGCTAAAATGAAGCGATTTGGATGATTTCGCCTTAGGAAAATAAGGTGTGGGTCAAGTGTTTAGGTCTCACAGGACTATCACCGGCACAAGTGCAGTCGGTTCAGAGTTCTTCTGTGGGCGTTACGGTCATCTGCTCTTCTATTAAATACACTAGTGGAGACATATCGGTAAAAATTGAATAATGTTGACTAGTAGATGATAGTAAGCTGAGGAGAAAGAGTCACCGTTAGGAACCGGGGGTCGTTTTCGCATAAAATCGGTCTCATTCTGTACATTCAAAACTCCCTAAGACATACGTAACCTACTACCCAAAGGACATATTTCATTCATACCTCTAGCCTGTTCAGTTCCGCCTCGGAAATCGTCGTTTCTCGAGCCTCTGTAGCCGATCTCATAAACTCGTCATCCTTCAGCCTCCTTCACACCCACCCTTAGCTCCACCAACTCTCGCTGGTGCGCGTGGGTTTGTTTTAAGGTTCGAATAGAGAGACATGCGCTCAGTTTGGCTTGTAATACCAGAAAAACAAATGATATTGAGGGTTTATTATTGCAAATGGAAGTCTTGGTTTGACACTGCCGTTGTCGTAAGCATACAGATATTCTATTCACGGACTGTCCAATATTCTAGTCCACTCAGGCTCTTGGCGGTCGTCTGCGAGAAATGGCCAAGCAAGATTCCACGGAACTTGTAAACTCTTGGTTAGATGGTCTCAAAATAATCACCGTGAGGAAGAGTCGTACCTCCATATTGTATGAACAGGCGCACTGGATGAAACATCTCAGCCAACTGTCCCAACTTCGTATCGCGGTCATGGGAAGACGGCAGTGGAGGGGAAAGGAATGAAAACTCAATCGTCTCAAGACCCCTAACTTCTTTCACTTCGCGAGCGATTTCTGCAAGGAATTGGTCCTTTAAAAGGTCCTCATAGCTGTAACTAGCTATCGATGTATAAGGGTAGAGCCGGATATGACGAAGAGAAGGTGAGCAAGCGTGAAATGCACGGAAAATGGGGGGAAAAATATGCATCCAAAATAGTGGGGGCCCCCCATGCTGGATAGTAATGAAGAGGGAAAGTGTACGCAAATTGGGAAAGCCCGAGGTTGACTCTACGTACTTGGGGATGTCTTTGACTAAGAAGGATAAAATGTGAACATTAGACGAAAGAAGAGAGAAAGAGAGAAAATGAAACGAACAGATGATGTTGGGTGTAAGCCACAATGAAAAGCTCTCAAGCGAACCGGCAGAGGTAGTCACGAGCCCTCCCCATTCATTTACTAGGTCGCCCATCTCCTGTTCAAAGTCCCAAATTCCAAGACGTGTCAAGTGAGTGAGATCAAGAACTTTTAGTAACTTCCTCCAATGCGGACCACCACGTATCCGTAACGTGTCTAAAATGGGGAGGGGTGTCTGGAGACTTGACTCGGAAGATCCATTGTAATGACGAAGTAGTCGCGGATCCGATATATCTAAATCTTGCAGCGCTTTCGCTGGGAGAACAGATGTAAAGTTATAGTCTACGAAGATGCCAAGAGATAGTTTTAGATATTGGAGCGACCGACATTGAGTGAACCGAATGAGGAGGAGTTGCTTCCAATGGGCAGGGGAATATCCGATTCCATTGAAAGGAATGAGATCTAGTCGGACAAGAGATGAAGAGGCAATAATATCCAAGAATTCCTCCAAATGGGACGACTCATAAACGTAGGTGGGATCGAGTAAAATGTGCCGAAGACGTTGTGCAATGCTGGGATTGCGTAAAGCAGGAAGAATCGGAGTTAGAGTAGCATCACCCCAAACGAAGACTTTGGAGTACAACGAATCCCGTGAAATTTCGAGGAGTTGGGAATTGGCTATACTCGCCCTTGCGAGGTCGGTCTTGGCACAGTGAGCAAGGATCTCCTTCAACAGCTCCACTGGCACCATTCAGGATTCCTGGCGTGGTAGAAGAATAAATCAAGGTATTGCGGAAGGAAAAGTTCGAGGCGAAGGTAAATCTGACTGAAACCCCTTTTTGAAGAGGGATGGAGGTCCAAACCAAGAGATGTGAAAGCAACAGATTCTGACAGTCTGGTTAACCAGACTCGACAAAATCCAAAAATTCTGGTGTACCATCTATGGATCTGAGCCCTTGGGACATTTTGTGCTGAGTAGGACTTTACCAGACTACGGGTCTTGGGCTATGGCTTTGCAAAGCGGGATGAGTATTGATGCGCCTACCTGGGATGATTCCACGGGATTGGTCACGTTAACTACTTCCTTTTTTGGCGCGTTTTGGGCAAAGGATCGTTGCAGTTCAAGAATTGTGCGATTCCGGATTTTGGTGGGTCGCTTACCTGAGCCTTGTGCCGCTCCCTCTTCTACAACCCCCATCCCTCACTCTCCTCATTAATACTTATACATCAATAATACAACATGCTTATCTACCTCTGAATACCCAAAAAATATAGCATTATCACCTTCCCAGTGTCGTAGGTTTGATCTCGAGTCATCGCCATCACGATTTGATGGCGGTGAGTCTTCGTCGAGTCTTTTATTATTTGACTCCTACATGAGTCTTAACTACATAGTATATAAAGTCCCCGTAAAATAGCGAATACATAACGTTGTTTCCCAACAAACTTACAACAGGTTATGGGCCCTGGCAAGAACTGAATTCCTTGCCCTGAGTCGTAGAGGATACGATTACCCTAAACCCATAGGCTGTACCCTTGAAGGCAAAAGCCTCACCATAGAGTACGGCAAGTGCCTATTTTGAGGCTTCAGAGGGGAAAGGCTCAGCATAGAACACCACAAGTGCCTATCTTGAGGCTTCGTAGGGGACGCGCCAGCATAGGGTACGGCAAGTGCCTATTTTGAGGCTTCCTAAATCAAAGGCTCGGTGGTACGATACGTCGCCTCTTTTTGAGGCTTCGTCAAGAAAAGCCTGAGTGGAGAATATGATACGTTGCCTCTCTTGAGGCTGTATAGGCAAAGCCTCAACCCAGAATACGATAGGTGCCTCTATTGAGGCTTCTCGTATTAAAGCCTCAGATTAGGATAAAGACTAGAAATGTAATTGAGCATCATGATAGAGAAAATGGTGGAACTTGAGCCTCGTGTTTGAACTGTGGGAGCAACCGTAGTGAAACCTCAAATTAACGTGTACCAAATAATGTGATAAACCGTCGAAGGCTTTAGTACCTATAAAGCAAATTTGAGCCTGAAAACTAAGGAAACACAGGGCGGCGGCAAGTGAGGCTCAGAACGAGGAGATGTAAAACATGAAATCTAGGCTCAATAGGAAACTATGAGAGTAACAGGGAGGGAAAAGTATAATATTCTAGTGGGAGGCGAAATGTCAAAAAAAAAAATGAGAAATAAAGAAAATGAATCGGAGTCTCAATGGATAAAATGTACGAGAGCTCACGAATGCCTCAGGAATGGGCGTCCCTGCAGGTAAAGTGAGGCCTCAAAAACAGAAAATAAGGTAAAGTCCAAAGAATATAAGTGAAATTACGCGAAATGAAGAAGAAAAAACGGGAACTCTAGAGGGGAAAGTGTAGGCAGCCTATTATGTCGTTAAAGGCCGAGAAGAATGCGTTCGACGAGCGACATCATAAAAGATACGTCGTTAACAAGGCGTCTCCATAGCACTAAATCTTCGCTGCTCTTGCGAGCGGAGCGCCACCACCATGATATTCCGATAAGCATCAGGCAAAAGCCATTGCGACCTGGAACCTGGAAGTGTCGCCACTTTTTGTCCGGCGCTTCCAGTAGGCCATCGATGGCTTTGAAATCGTCCAGAGGAATCGTATGCCAAACTCCAAGAGCCGCTCGTGAATCTGGCTGGTTAGTATTCCACCAAGTACACAGCCGTTTGCCAAAATCCTGACCATCCCACTTGGTGAAATCAGGTGCTGTCTTTTTCCTCATCCAAACGCGTATCTCTTCCGGACACAGTCGATTAGTGAGGAAGCCCCTGACGTTGTCCTGAAAGGCGTTGCAAGATTCCAGTTGGTGCCATCCAGTGAGGCAAGACGCATATTCCATTTCCTCAAGACCCTCTGGCGTAGCGTCGATCCAGGCATCCGTGAACCACTTCGTCTTCTTACTCTCAACCTCTGGACAGGACATAGAAAGTGGCTTGACAGTACCGTGATTCCTATCCCTAGAAATGTCGCTTGCCTTGTCCACATGACTCGTTTCATGGATAGGCACAGCCGAACTCTCTCGTTCAGTGCTCACGTCCGTCATAACGATGTCCGATTTAGGAGGGAGTATGAGAAGGTTTTGAGAGAGAACGTCGACGGTTACGAGGGATTTCGTGGTCATGGGAGTGGCAGGAGCTTCGGTAGGAATATGATGGGCTGGTGCGTCGACCGGAAGCTCATTGGAAGAGTCAGTGGGAAGGTCCTGAGAAGGAGCGTCGAGGGTCATAGCAGATTCTGTGGCACTGGGGGCGGCGGGAGCACAGTCCTGTGAGCTGTGGGATACCAGACGAGGTCTCTTATGCGAAATGATGTCGTTCGAAGAATCCAGACTACTTTTCAGAAGCGGTTGAATGTCATCCAATCGTCGCTTAAGAGTCGAGGTATCGGCGCTGCTATGAGCGTCAAGGGTGTTGTCTGCTAGAGGAAGGTTGCCGTTGGGGGAAGTAGAAGTCGCCCTGATGTTTGGAGTAGGGCTGTGATGGTCATCTGAAGTGTCCATGATAGTATCATCAGCAGGAGAGAAACTAATCGTGTTGTTTGCAACGGGCACAGTGTCATCTTCCTGAAATGTGAATGTGTCGCATCCGGCCAGAGCAGTTGTATCACGTCCCTGAGGTGGGATGTCGTCGTGAGGAGGATGAGAAGTACCATCTCTCGAGGAAAAAATGTCATTGTTTCTAAGAAAATTATCGGGAAGAGGAATCATGTCATCGAGAGGAAGGGGAATGTTGTCAACCCGAGACGTGCTGACATCCAGAATATTGGGTGCTGAGTCCTCTGTACGCGGAGATATATCATGATTCGGGAGACGTTCTTCGTTGGTCAACGAAGAATCCAGCGCATCGTCTTGAAGAGGGGCGGCATCGTGGTCTAGAGGATGCAAACTGTCCTCATGAAGACTCGGAGGTGCCAACTCGCCGGTTACACTGTCTGTATCTCCAAGCTCCTCCACGTCGACTACACAAGAAATTAATTTCAGCTCTTCCACTAATCAAAGTTAAGCGCTCACTAAATGTATCACTTGAGTGACTGAGTAAAGCCTCTTGAAATTGGAGCCAGAGCTCCTCATCGCAATGTTGACTGAAGGTCATATTCGTATGCTCCGTCCTCCCGTATTGCAAGCTGACCAAAATATGAATACATGTTCGAATATAAACAAATTTACTTACGCCTCCACCCCGTGGTCACCTGACTTTTTGACCATTGGACCATAGAAGAAGGCGACGAAGTTGTAACCAGCTTGCTTGGCCGCATTCTGAAGAATCGGCCCAATCACCTCTACGAGGTTCTGTTGGAAGCTATCATCCTCTTTAGCACGCGCTGATAAATGGATAGAAAGAATCCTACGTTTCGACATTCAATGCCCGCTCTCTCTCGAGTTTTGCTTCCTCCAAGCGTTGTTGCTTGATTTCAAGAGCCAATCGTTCGTACTCTCGAACCTTCTCTGCATCCAACAAACTGAATAGCTGG
Source organism: Flagelloscypha sp. PMI_526 (assembly GCA_021399455.1). NCBI lineage: Eukaryota > Fungi > Basidiomycota > Agaricomycetes > Agaricales > Niaceae > Flagelloscypha > Flagelloscypha sp. PMI_526. The sequence goes on along the minus strand of JAJTUO010000010.1, from coordinate 1,274,565 downwards.
GCTGCTATGTTGGCGTGAAATGAAATGTCGGAATTTGGTGGCTCTTGCCCAGCGAGTAGGGCTGCCGGTCGTAGTTCGGTAAGTGTATCGGCTGCGGCCTGTGAGACCGTGTCCTTCTCCATCTTCCAAAACACCTGGACTGGTGTAAGTAGTTTAGGGACCTTCAACTTGGGCTGGAGAATAGAGTTGACTGCCTTGGTGACGGTCGTTTTGGTTGTAACACTGCCGCTCGCGTCCTTGTTGGTGACAACCCTGGTTGAGTTCCGCCTGTTGTAATCCTCGGCCCTAGTCTTGAGCCAACGACGGATGGCCTACAATGATCTATGCATCAGACTAGGCCCCTTTTAACAAAAATACACTCACGTTATTGCGGCTTTTGATCGTCTTGCGACGCTCTTCTTTCTCCTCTGCCGTTAAATGGCCAACATCTGGAGGATTCACCGGTCCAGACACATTTGTGTCAGCTGGAAGTTCTTCATTGTCGGGGTAGTCCCAAGGGACGCGAGAGTTAAAGTCGTTACAGATGGCAGCCCATTCCTCATTCTCCTCGTTCCTGCCTTGCTTCCATGCCTCAGCATAAGCTGGTACACTCCGAGACAGAATATCCTCCCGAAGTCCATCGGCCCAGCCTCTTTGACGAAAGCCCCTTAAGATTCGATTTTTAACCTTCGGCGCTTGTGGCTTGGTCACCTGAGCTGACCGAGGAATCGGATTAGAGGTTGTCGTTTTGTTTGTGGAAGATGATTTGGGAGTGGACTGAGCAGTAGAAATCGGAGTCGTGAGAGGCGATGGTGCCTTCTTGGCAGAGCTTGGAAACTGCAGCGAAGTTTGGATCAGGCGGCCAGTGCCTTGGACTGGATGAGGGGTAGTGCTTTGAACGGGACGAGGATTGAAGCAAGGTGCTAGACAAGTAGCTGTACCGGCAGGTGGACTCGACAAATGGACAACTGGACTTTGGATGGTAGCAAGAGCTGGAGTGGGAGCAGTTGGAGGAGCTGGGCTCGCCTTGTTAAAAGGAAACGGGGAGTTTGGTGTGGGACAAGAAATAAGACCTTGCGTGCTACCAGAGGGACCGTGAACATCGTGAAGACCTGGATTTGGACCAGTAGAGGATGCAACCGGACCGCTGTTAGCACGAGAATGAGCGAGGGGCTCGCTAGCATGTGGAGAATGGGGGCTTTGGCAAGCTTCAGAAGTTTCCGGCTGGGAACGAGTATGAGGAATAGCTAGGTTTTAATGAGCACAAGTCGGGAAAGTCTGGTTGATTGCGAAGGTACCTGGCGTTATAGAGCTGTCCTCAACAACTTCTGCCTCCGCCATTTTTTCTTTCGAAAGCTTCATACGAGCAGTGTCTAAAACACTTTTGGGGATGCGAAACGGTGCTTGCGACATGCTAAACAAGTATAAGCTAGTATTTTTCCGACAGGAAAAACACATACACGAGTAATCAGCGACCAAAAGAATCTATGTGGTGGTAAGGAAGAAACCACAAGACATCGTTCGAGTTGAGCTTTTTACGCAGGCCGTGCCGTTACAAAGGATGTGACAGCTCACATCAACAGAGGGTGCAGACCATTCCGCCGAATCACGCCGGCCGTCGAATTTTCCACCCCTTTACAAGTGCTCCGCTTTCATTATTAGTGCGGAATGCAGTCGCTGGATGTCCTGTAAGGAGTTGCGGGTTACCGGAGTGGAATTGAAGCCGGCAGAGCCGGCTTCTTCTAATTTAGTTCTTTTCTCCTTACCGCTGTGTACAAAACCTCTGTATTTCGTCGTTCTATCCGAATTACAACGAGGTCATACGCAGTTTAGGAGCAGAAGCGCTCATTTGAGGTCCTTGACCTCTTACATGTCCCCTATGTCCGAACAACTGTGAAAATAATTTCCACATGCTCAAAATGGCTACATTTACGAAATCTGAAAACAAGGAACTCCGATATGTGTATGTAAAGACCGATGGAAGTGGTGCCGTACCACTGCCTCAGCAGATTATGTGGCTGGTCATCTTCTTTTTACATCGTGTTCCGTCTCTTCCAACGTGTTGTGAGTTGTGGAGATCACCGGTGAGATACCGCACCCTGGATCTTCTCAAAACTCCTTTGATCACTCTGTAGCTAGCTTTCCTCCCGTCATGAATCTGATTCGGCCCAATTCGACGCCAATGAGGTAAGAACGTCTCGGTTCCTCTCTCTTGTCTTTGCTTGGGAACCTTGCTTCCTTCACAGGAGCCTCGAATATCCATCAAGAAAATTCCTGTCTAGTATTATGTGGTGTTTGCACATTAATAAAATCTGTCAAATGTATGCCGTTCCTAAGTGTTGACCGAGTATTACGTCGACACCATGCGGTTTTTCATTTTCTTACTCAATTTTTAGGCCAGTCAGTTTGTACGACCAGCTGCAGATGCTGCGGAAATCAATGGCGAGCTTCCATCGGTAATCTATTTGGTTCCATCGTCCACAAATCCCAGCCTCGTTCTCCGCTGGAACAAACCTTAATGTGTGATTTCCGTTTGAGAGAATCACAGTGCAGGCACGGTTGGGGCTTGACGTTTGGCCTGCGAACGTCAAGTTTCGATCAGTCACTGTGACCCTTGTGGCAATAGGTCCCACACACCTGTTGCCTCAATACTCCCAGCTCAGCTACTCTCTCCTCCATTCGCTCGCACATGGACAGCAATCATACGCCCAAACTTACCTCTCTCGCTTCTCCGATGATTTACTCCAGCTCACTGACTTTCTAGCCCGACGTCTTAACCTTCATCCACAGCCACCTGTAGTGTCTCGTGGCTCGTTTCCCTCAAACGGTTACGCCGTTCAAATGGGAGAAAATATTCTGGTTTACTCTCCGGGGTCACATGTAGCCTGGTATCCTCAGCCAGCTGTTACATTTTACAACTCAGGTCCCAATTCACCGTCTGTCTTTGCATCACCCGTTTTCCATAGCCACACTGGCAATCACAACGCAGTTACAGCTAGCTCGACTCCTCTGGTTTCACTCGCTCCATCGGTCGATCTGCCCCCCGCGTATAGTGACCGAGACAATAGAGAAACTGCCAGGGTTACAGCTGCTCCGACTTCCTTCGCTACTTCACAAGACTCTCCTCCCGCTTACGATAACCTAAGGAATCAAGGACCAGCTGGCTATAATATCACCAGATCTGGCACCCACTACGTCATCTTTGTTGGAACCAACGTTGGCATATATTCAGACTAGTAAGTGACTCGCCCCCATCCTCTGCATTACACTAATACCCTTCTTTAGCGAGGAGGCTAGAGAAATTGCTCAAAATAATGCTACGATTTGGCAGGCCTACCCTACACTTCAGCAAGCTATGAGGGCCTGGGAGTATGCTAGGGAACGTCAACTCACCGGAAGATCGCCGGAAGCTATTGGGCTGAGCATGTACAACGATACCTTTCATCGACCCACCTCGGAAGCAGCATGTCGGTCTCCACTAACTGTCAAGTACTTCTATTGCGTCAGCAAGGGCATCCACCCTGGTGTGTATGGATCCTGGTAAGCTTTACGTAATTTTTTCATTTACTTATCTCGTCCTAATCACTTGCGGCCAAGGCTCGAGGCTGGATGTCAGGTCGTCGGCCAGAGCTGTCCAGACTGGAAGAAATTTCCTACCTGGGCTCGTGCCGACGCACACTTTGAGAGTAAATTGGAGGCCAACAAGGTCGAATTTTTGTGAAGTGTCAGCTACTACAGACCATACTTTGCGATGCTCATCTTTTAGTTCCGGCAATGAAATTCTGAAATTTTGCTATGATACGTGTGCGTAAGGTCCAAATCCTCTCGGCAGTCTCTCCGCGGTCAAAGAATCTCAGCGTTACCAACAAGGCGACGGTCCCGATCCAATAGGCAGCATGTGGGAAATCGGCGGAAGTTCGAGTCGAACATGTCCGTGCTTGCAACAGAAACCAGGGTACGTTTGGCAGTGTTCAGAGGTGGGAGATTGTATAGAGGATTGAAGAGCTGGGCTGTACACCGTGTGTGAGTATTGGCCGCCAAACAGCTGGAATAATAACTCACTGGCAGTTACCTGCACCCCTAGCCCGCTTGCGAAGTCGATACATCCTTCCATACTCCCTGTCTTTCTGACGATGCAGCTCCGACTCTTCTTCAGTACGGTGTAACCTTTTCCTGCAAGCAACATGTTGCTCATGTTAATTTACCAAGACGACTCAGAGCACTTACCAGGCCCGACGTTCTTTTTGCCTAGCTTGAAGGTATTCGCGATGTCTTAACCAAAGCTCGTCAAGAAGGGTCAATTTCAGAAGCAAGAAAAAACACGAACTGGAGTTGATATGTGTGTTGGTAAGCCTTCCGATCTCGCTTTGGACTGTTTGATAAGTTTGGGGCCATTTAAGGCGTCTACAAGAGTGGCAGCGGTCGTACACAAGCTAATAAAGTGGTTGTGGGCGGAGAGGGAATGCGTAAGAACTGGGATAGTGGTGGCCGGAAGCAAGTTGTGAAGTGCGAATCAAGCCCAATCTGACGAGCACTGGAGCTCTATGAGATGACATTGTCCTAGTAGCTACAATAAAAATGTGATGGATGAAGGTTGAATTATAAGTGGAATGACTTTATGTGAGAATGCAGCAAGTTCCACCGATGTACTTGATGTCATCTCCGCTTACGCTGTTTCCTGCCTCATACATAGAATGTTGGCCTATGGGACGCCTTAAAATTGCACCTAAGTAGTTCTATAGTACGTTTGGAAACATCTAAGTCCTCCCTTGACTTTTTGTCGCCTCTCGAAAATTGCATCCCGGGTTGATGTTCCAGATCCACCAAGGCGACTTTGGTGGATTTACGGGAGAACCGATCCTAGGTTGCTGAAAAAAAAAGTCACTAAGATAATTAAATCATTTGTAAGATCATATTTACGAGTCCTGATGTAACTTCAACGACAGATTCGAATATTATATAGTTTTAGTCACCCCCTCCCCCAAACTTGACCAGGCATCAAGGCGCTTATTGTGGGCTCTTACCTTCTTACCACATCCTTGTTTCACATGCCTCGCTATGGGTCGACCTTCCAAGTATGCCACACTTGAAGAACGTCAAGCTGCTCGAAGGGAAACCAACATCGCTTACAAGGAACGGTGCGTGCGCCAGCCAACCTCAACGTTGTACTCACCAACTGGATTAGAAACCGGGACCACATTCGACGTACGAAGGCCAAATACCGCTTGAAGGCTCGATTAGTAGGAGAGGAAAAGCGTAAAGTAGACGCTAAAACCAAGGCTTGTACATCTGAGATGGAGAGTGTTGCAATCGCATGCTCTCAGGCAAGAGCAACCAGAGTACCTGCTTCCAGGCAATATACGTGAGTTATCTGAATGCTAGTTCGTCGTTTGACCTACTGAATTTTTGATTTGCAGCTGGTCTCAAATGCGAGACCCTGAGGTGGTTCATATGCAGGAGGCCAAGAAGTGCTTCAACTGCCTTGTCATCATTGCTCGGGACATCCTCAACACACTCAATACAACTCCACGCCACTATTTTGACTCCCTGATTTTCCTTGTTTGCAGGACTTCAGATGCTTCGTTACCCCTCGCCCAATTTGAGTCCATGCACGACTTCTTATGCGATGCAAAAAGTGACGCTCATATCGAACACGACGCCATCTACCAGCTTACAGGTGTTTCGTCTTTGCACGAGAAAGCGGCCCTGTATATTGCGTGGATTGAGGAAATATACGAGGCGGTTATTGATATTCAACTCGCCCTGCTTGATGGGTCTCTTACGCAACGAGCCCAGCTTGGGGTGGGATCTTATAATTGTTTGTCATATAAAGATGCACAGTTTGAATTTCCTACCTCTTAGCTACTGAATATTTGAACCTTTCTTTTTTGAAGTCACCTCCCGTCAGGGTTTGCGGAATTAAGAGATCGCGCCGCACACCAATAGTGAGCGCCATCACTTGTCTCTCTGTTCCGACCACGGTAGTTCTCCCCATGGCAATGCTCTCTACGACAGCAGGCTCTGTAGCCTTCTTTCTTGCCCACACCATTTACAGTGAAACTGGTTTTTTCAACGTTCTGGGAACCAATGGTGAGGTTTGGAGTCTACTCAGTAATTTGTTCAATAAACCCCGCCATTTTTTGCTATTGTATTACATCACATATCTCTCAGGGCACTGCTACCTCATGCAAGGCGACTTGCGCGCCACTTGCTAGCGCGATTTGAACCTCCTTCCGAACCCCAAGGTATGTCTGCCTACCACCTCAATTGTTTACTCTGACAGGAGGGTCTCAACTCTAGTGCGAAATCTTGTCCGGTCGCTACAGCACTCTGGACCTTGCCAAGGAGGCTTACTCGTTAGTTCTACGAATGAACCAGGGTAAGTGATTTGGACTTCGTTATTCGGCCATCCATCAGTCCCTGATTCAGCCTCACAGATTTCGACAGAACGGACGAAATTCTACCTCTTCCGAGCCGTTTAGTGGACTAGATTTGATGGGGCACCCTGGAGCTTCTCGAAACTCGCCTGGTTCAGTCTGCCAAAGCCGCACAGTGTTTATCCACTTTGTAGGCCTCTACTGTCAACCCTCCATCCAGTCATGAATGGCCCCAATCTCGCCACCGAGCTGGCACGCAAACGTCCGCTCCTCGTCACGTGGGACGTGGCTCACGTGGTATCCCGGACGCCACAGCCTGGATCTTCTCGAAACTCGCTTGGTCCGTTCTGAGGTGCCTCCCCCCCCTCCTGTGAACATCGACGACTCTCGTCAACCCTACTGTAGTCATGCTCCGCTGGCGTAGCTGGGGGGTTGCTCGTCCAATGCAGCAGCGCACCCCAACTATGGTGCTCTCTACGAGGGCCCACAACCAGGTCTCAGACCTCAACTGGGTGCAGCAGAGCTCGTCCTCCTCTTCGGACAGTCAACGAAGACTACGATGAACCCGGTGTTGCGGATGCGTTGATTGGCATGGCTGCTGGAGGAGGTGAATGTAGGCCACCCTGTCCCTATTCATGAGGCTGCCAGCCAACCGTCACCTACTGGTAGCTCTAGCGTCGACAGACCCCCTTCTGGTCACACGTCATCGCCAAATATGATGAAACGTCAGCTAAGTGGTGTCCCTGATGAGAAAGTCGAGGATGGACGGTGAGCATGCCCAACCTATTCGTAGGGCAAGCTCAGGTGGATCTGCATCTGGTGAACATGTTCCTTCACGGTGGCTCTCTCCTATTCCCTTCCGAACTCGAGTGCCTCCTCATCAGAAATGGAGTTCCAGTCCTCCTGGTATGCCCCGTCCTGCTCCACCACCACCTTCTCATGGTTCTCAGGGATTCCATGGCTGATACGACCCTCTGCGTTTCGGTCGCGAATTCGATGAACGCAACCAAGCTCACTCTCCTGACGGTGCACGTCCAATGCAACAGCGCCTCCCGCCTTCGCATCAGGTTCCCCCACCTCTGAGAGGTGATTCTAAGTCTCCTCATCCGACGTTAGACAGACAAAGAAAGAGAAAGGCGAGCAAAAAGGAAGAATATGGTCCCGGAGGCTCTATCGCTGGTTGTTCTGATCGGCAGAAGGCAAAGAAGGGAGGTGAAGCCGATGGAGGACGGACGAAGAAGGAAGATGGTAGGAGTGAGACTCCAAACCGTCTCTAGGATATCGCATGTCCCCTGTCCCGACTCCTGGAGGACCAAGCTCCAGCTGCTCCAGCTCTGGATCCGTCCTTCCTCAACTGGAAGCAGCAATGCTCGCCCTCCTCTTCGGACAGTCAACGAAGACTACGATGAACCTGGTGTCGCGGATGCGTTGAATGGCATGGCTGCCGGAGGAGATGAATGTAGGCCACCCTGTCCCTACTCATGAGGCTGCCAGCCAACCGTCACCTACTGGTAGCTCTAGCGTCGACAGACCCCCTTCTGATCACACGTCATCGCCAAATATGATGAAACGTCAGCTAAGTGGTGTCCCTGATGAGAAAGTCGAGGATGGGCGGTGAGCATGCCCAACCTGTCCGTGGGCGAGCTCTGGTGGATCTGCATCTGGTGAACATGTTCCTTCACGGTGGCTCTCTCCTATTCCCTTCCGAACTCGAGCGCCTCCTCATCAGAAATCGAGTTCTAGTCCTTCCCGCCATGCCTGGTCTCCCTCCTTACCTTCGTCGTACGGGTGCAGCTGCTTCTAGCGGTGCTGCCCTTCCTCTTCTCACAACTCTAGTATCAAGTAACTCTGGTCCTGGCGAAATCTTTCCAGTCTGGCAACGCCGCACAGTGTTTATCCACTTTGTAGGCCTCTACCGTCAACCCTCCATCCAGTCATGAATGGCCCCAATCTCACCACACGAGCTGGCACGCAAACGTCCGCTCCTCGTCACGTGGGACGTGGCTCACGTGGTATCCCGGACGCCACACCCTGGATCTTCTCGAAACTCGCTTGGTCCGTTCTGAGGTGTCTCCCCCCCTCCTGTGAACATCGACGACTCTTGTCGACCCTACGGTTACCGTGCTGGGCTGGCGCCAATGGGGGTCAGGCATCCAGGCGGCCGTGACTACTCTGTGACAAGTACACCTGCTATAGCTAGATCCTTGGAAAAAGCTGTGATGGCCTTTGGCTGGACACTGTATGCGTAATGCTATCGAAATTTCAACTCCCATTTTACTTTGTTTTTCAATGTTTTAAGCCTTGTTTCAATGTCTGGCAGCGCCGAGTCCCGCTCTGGTGTGCGGCACTCACGTAAGGTGACAGCTTGACGTTGTTGACTGTTGCGGCCATCCGCAGAAGAGCCAGAATATTGGTGTTTGTTGATCATGGCGGAAGCACGTGAACCTTGTCACTGACCTTCACCTTCTGGCCCGTTTTCTCCCAGTGCTTCGATACATGAGCCGATTCACCCGGGTGCCGAGCCCCAAAAAACTTTCCAGGAAACGCCAATCCACTATTGACCATGGATTGGTCACGGAAACCAGGAGCGACACAGTCTTCACGTTTGACGATTGCCAAGTGACACGGAATGAGACAGTTAGAATCAAGCGTAGCAAGCCCACAGTTACTCCTTCTGACTTACCTGACCACTTGGGAGGATGGGAACCTACCGAGCCCACTCTCGTCAATCTGGAACCTGACCACAGAGAGCCAATTTCCCTGACTGACACAGCAGTCACTAGCAATATTGACGACGATTTGGACGACGACCTTGTGGAGGGCGGATTTCGTAAGGCTGGGCAGAGTGCCGGAGTCAAAACAAGGCAGACTGAGCAGCTTGTAAGTCTTTGGGAGTTCACTCGCTCAATACTTACTATTTGTATAGTGGGATCCTATGCACCAATGGAAAACGACTACCATGAGTTTATGGAGCGATCTTCTTTTCAGTCATCATGCGTACAAAGCCTGTCAGTCATGTTCATCCTCGGTCGCGAACGTATTCAAGTGTACGTCTTGCGAGGCGTTAGTTGAATGTCGGGATTGTCTGCTTCGGTCTCACCAGATTCATCCGTTGCATGTTATTCAGGTGACCTCCGTTTCACTGTTCTCTGTACGCTGTGTTAAATTCTAACTATCTATCTAGCGCTGGACTGGCACATTTTGGGCTACCGATAATCTTCTGAAAGTCGGGCTTGTGTATCAACTCGGTCATTCCGGTCAAACGTGCCCTTTCCCATCTAGGACATCAAAACTCGTCGTCGTAGACTCAAGTGGAGTCCACGAAGTTCTTGTTTGTCAGTGCGGCTGCGGATCATCCGCCTCCAAGACGTTTTCAGAAGCGCTCCTACGACATGGCTGGTATCCTGCCACGGTGGTCAGCCCAAAAACTGTCGTGACTCTCCGGTGTCTCGAACTTTACCGATCTCTATGTGTTGTAGGCAACGTCAATGTGCACGACTTTATTCGTTCGTTGGAGTATTACACCAGCCCTGGTGGGCGTGTCTGGATTTCTGTAAGTTACTCGCTGCATGGGACGGAGGTAGACTTCACTAATCATGTCAAAGGACTGTTATACGTCCTTCATGCGGGTTGTTCGGCAGGTGAACTTTCTCCAGCGTTGTCGCCGTGCGGGTAGATTCCATGATACGGGTGGGATTCATTCCACCAAGAAAGGAGAGGTGGCTGTTTTATGCTGGGCTTGCCCACGTGACGGCGTCAATCTTCCACTAGGCTGGGAAACAGTAGATCCTGAGTACCGGCAAGTATCCTTTCATAGGTCAATCTGATATAGACTCAATTTTCGAAAGATTTTTATATATGCTTATATTGGCAATGGACGCAAATTTCCGGCTGAAAAGTCGCCTCAGGAAGAATTCTCGAGGAACAGTGGAGTTAGGAGATGGCTGGGGTTATTTCGTCCCGTCTCAGACGTATCGCGAATTCATTTCACAAGTAACGGACGACGATGATGTGAGAATCCACCGCTGGCTATCCTCTCGTCCTAATGTACATTTAGATTTCAAATTGTGTAGCCTTTGCCGCGCTGGCTATGGCAAACATGAAGTTTTCAAAAGGTTTGCGAGCCAGTGGTGTTGGTGGAGTCTTCTGTTCTCGCCATGGCATTCCTCGACCAAACGGAATTGGAGACCTCCAGAAGGGTGAACGGTAATGACACTTTCTTTTTGTTGGTAATTCACCTGACGCTGTTGGGTAGATATAGCAACATGGATTTTATTTTTTGGTCTTCTATCGTGTCGGTGAACTTGCTCCTTGTGCTTCTGAGCTACGACGTTGGATGTCAATATCGGAAGTCTTTCCACAAACGAAAGACCGGCCTGCCTTCCTACCTCAACACTCTGCGAGCCATCACCTTTCTCATCTGCCTGCCAGTTTGGCACGGCGGAGTGCACAACGTAGACTGTCAAGCTGAACATATCATTACCCATGTTGTCGGTGCCGGCGCAACCGATGGAGAGGAGCCTGAACGCGAGTGGGCTCTGTCGAATCCTTTTGCCTACTTCACACGGGAAATGGGTGAGGTTGCGCGCCTCAATTTTTTGGAGGACAAGTGGGATTATTTGGCATATCAGAAGAACATTCAACTCGGTCAGTACTCGATTTTCTATCCAAGATGCCTACCTAACTTGTACGCCAGTCTCTTCTCTGGCAAAAAAACTCTATATTGCTATTCGTGAGCATAAAATCCAGAACGACAACTTTACGTTACTCTCTAACAAGGTAATTGGTCAAGTCCCTCACGAGTGGGAATCCATGGTGTTGTCATGGGAATCCGAGGAAGGACATGTGAAGATATCCCCAAACCCTTACCTGCGTCGAAATCATCGTGGGTGTATCTCACTTCAGTCAACATGCAAGTACTCACGGGACTCTAGGTCCTCAATCTGTTGCGGAGGTTGCAGCGTCCCTTAGTCGAGAGGAGCTGGCCGAAGTCCAGCGCACTGCTCTCATTGCTTCCTCAGTAAGCATGACTGGCATGCTGCTTCAAGCTCTTAAAATTTGGACAACTCAGTCAGTGTCCTTCCATTTTTTATCATATCATTCTAATATTTTAAGAAGACAGCTTATACGTTACGATACAAGACTGAATCGACGTGCCGACGACTCTGAAAATAACTCAGACCTCAATCTGAATGAACGACGTCTCTCTCTATTGAAGAGGATTAAGGCTTTGAGAAAGCTTCAAGCTAACTTCTCCCCAGCGTCGCTACAATGTGACGAAACAGCAGCCTCTCATCTTCAAGCATCTGGCCGACCTGACCCTGTTCCAGAGCTTTTGTCACTCTGGCTTCCTTCCGATATACCAGAGAATGTACGGAGATCAGGTTGTGCATCTGGGCTAGCGAAGGTGGAATTGAAGCTGCAGACAGCTAGGGCGTGGGACGAGCTGGACAAAGTTCGGTCCGCACTGAATGCAAAGGCTCAGGTCGTGAGGTTTCGAGACCGCAACATTTCTGGTCAGAAGGGATGTACCAGAGCGGCCAAGCTGATCGAGAGGTTGAGCCGGAAGGTGGATCTGGCCCATGAGGCCTATAATGATGCTGTGAGACGTGTGGGAGAGCTTGGCGGCGAGACAATGCGTGCAATGTCACTTGCTGATGTGAGCATCAACGTGGAGGCCACAGAAGATGCAAGGTCTCGCCGCCTTGTCAATATCGCGGTGAGTGGTTCGCAGGTCCCTCACCGCGAGCCTTCGAAGACAAGGACTGTGTCTTGGATCTGGGGATGTCAATATGGTGGGGACGGAGATTTGGACTCATCAAACATCTCTGAATGTGAGGGGTCTCTCTCTTTACCCTTTCTTATGAACTGAATGCTCTTCTCTTAGATATGCGAGTCGAGTGGACGAAGGCTCGACGAAGGCGAAACCTTTGGCGAGAAGAAGTTCTCTTGATAAGAGAGGAAATGCGACGTACTCTTAGATCACTCTCATATGCCGCAGATTTGTGGAAGCGATGGGGTGAGGGAGTCGAAACTGAGTCTTTTGAGGAGGATGGCACTGCACGATCTCGGGCCGAAGACGTTCTCGCTGGCTTAAAAGCCTATGCCTCAAAGCAACAGTCCCATTATCAGGATATCTTTGACGAGTTTGATTCTATTTGGCGTAGAGACATTACCGTAGGCGAGGATAAGGACGGATCGGGACAAATCCTCTCAGCCCAAACCATCATGATAGATTAGGCCGTCGAGGACGGCGTATCGCATGTTAGTACGAAGGTATGCTCTTTTTTCGTCGTATACTTCAATTTGCTAATGTTCGTGGATAGTAACATTAAATCTGAGATCCATTTTTTTTTTGATCCCGATCCACTCGCTATGATTGTATCTACCATCTAGCATATTATGAGGCTCATGTCCAGTCCTTTTCCTTTATCTCTATCTGAGCCTCAGGCCAACATGGAGACTCAAGTACGCTTGCCTGCCTCGGTCCATGCGTGAGCCTCGTGCATACTCTAAGGATAAAAAGGACTGTCGCTTGCCATCATCCTTGTTTGAGCCTCTTCCACACTCTGAGGCTCAGACACGGTCAAGTGTCTGTGTCTTTATCTGAGCCTTCCGCATCATTTGAGGGTAATGGATATCGCCCATCCGTTCCCGCACTTCAGCCTCTTGAATAATCTGAGCCTACCATAGAGTCTAATGTCTTTGTCTTAGTCTGAGCCTCTGGCATACTTTGAGGCTCATCCACAGCCCATTAGCCTGAGACTTAATTTGTCTCGTAGACCGGTTTACACTTTTGTAAGGGTACTGTATTTATTTCCTGAATTTGAGGCTATCTAATCTCAGGCTCATGTTACCAGGAATGGCGCGCGACTCCGGCTGCAGCAGAATCTGAGCCTCATGAATTCGTGAGGCTTCAACCAGCGTACAACCGTTGCCTAGCGTGAGCCTTTTGCCTTCCAGGGCACACGGCATCTTGAGGCTTCGTCCATTCACTAGGGGTGTTGCCCTTTCTACCCTAGGTTCAATCCCTAGCCGTTCTCATCGTTTTCTCACAGGTTCAAGCCCTGTCCTCACTTGGGTTCAATCCCCACCGTCTGGGTTCAATTCCCATCTGTCCGGGTTCAATTCCCGCTTCTAGTAGTTCTAGGTTCAATCCCCGCTTCTCCAGGTTCAATCCCTGTCGCTCGGGTTCAATTCTCGCCTTGTACTTCATTTCTCGCTTCCTCAGGTTCAATCCCTGGCTTTTGGGTGCAAATCCCGCTTTCCTGCTTCCCGCCTTTCCAATCCAATCACGTCACCATCACGATGTCCACCCACCAGTCTGCTTCCATCACGCCGCTCCAAGGCACCATCGACCGCCCCAACTGGACCGTCAAGGTTGAGGCCATCCTCACGCTTCTCGCGCTCGGAGAAGACGTCACTGAGCTTGACGTTGTACTGTCGATGCTTACCGAATCTCCAGATGTCTGGGACAGCTCTGGATTCGACATATCCGCGATTAAGGACTACTTAATCATTATTGCTCGTAGCCTCCAGGAGGGTATGCGACTCAAGGCAAAGCCCTATCAGGGCAAATCCTAATTTAGATCTTCCCGCTCCAAACTATCTCCAAACCGTCCGCCAATTCTAGGTTCCAGGGGGAGTTATGCTTCTAACCGAGCACAGTTCATTTTGGCCGCTCGAGCTCAAGGGGGAGTGTCGTAGGTTTGATCTCGAGTCATCGCCATCACGATTTGATGGCGGTGAGTCTTCGTCGAGTCTTTTATTATTTGACTCCTACATGAGTCTTAACTACATAGTATATAAAGTCCCCATAAAATAGCGAATACATAACGTTGTTTCCCATCAAACTTACAACACCCAGGGGTTGAGGCACTGTAAATTAGGACAATGAAACACATTTTGACGGCCCCACATGACTTTGTCCAATAATATACGCCTGAGCTTCCTTGTACCGCTTTTGATGACTTCTCTATACCCTAATTAAGTGTCCTTTCAGCGGTATTCCACCTGTGCGCTCCAAACAAATCAGATTGTGCCTCTGCCAAGTGCTTCCGAGCTTAACTCCTTATCTCCGATAAGCGAGTCGCAAGAGGCTCCACCTTGTCCCAATTACTCAACTCCGTAGGGACGCTTCCTCACTTAATCAACCACACCAAAACCTTACTAGTAGCCTATAGTATACGGGGAAATAGCCTGCTTAGCCATACCTTACAGTATATTGAAATTATAATGCCGAAAAGTGTGTAGTGTGATCATTGGAATTCTCCCGGAATGGACGCACTTTCTGATCTTACACATAGATGATTAAAAATTAATGCGCTCAAAGACTCTCATAACATCATTCTGGAATTTTTGCGAAACTCTGTGGCCTGTGGGGTCAAATCCAGTCCCCCGCTCTCTCCTCTCCCTTTGGAGAATTAGGTGGGAACTATGTATTCCCAGGCACCTGAATTGTATTTTTGGCTACTTTTGTACATACTAGAAGTATTGGGAGCGGATAGAGGCCATCCCCGATGTAGAATACCTTCCAAGTGACAGGTGTAGATGGCGGTCCTCATAGAGACATCCACCCAAGAGCCCGCTTCTTGTGTGGTATCAATCCAGATAAAGAGCTGGAGAACTTGTGTGCTCGGCTAATTTAAACTCTTTTACTGCCTCCTTCCATATATACAACGGTCTGGCATTATGCTAGAGCTGGCTGAAGGTGTTTCAGCCTGTTCCGCGGTAGCTCTCACCAAGCAGTCCCCAATAGATAAAGTAGCGTACAACCATTGTACCGCAGACATAGACGTAACCGAACTGAGCTTCGTGCTCTTCCTTCTCTTCCTCAGACTCTGCATGGGCAATAACCTGTTTTATTGTAGTAAACTACCCGTCCTTTTATACCAAACCGCTTCCTGTGGTTCCTCCTTGAAACACCTAACTACTTGACTTGTACTGACTTGTAAATACTATAGGTTTCAAACGAAATGGATTGTCTCGGAAGGTGCTAGTGGTCGCGTGAAATGTGCAAGGCTGCAACGAGTGAGTACTGTGCAATGACATCATAATGGCCATATTCGGTAAAATGGCTCAGCTGCCTTCCTCTCGCTTTGATTCACCTGCAAGCTCTCTCCATTCTTGCTCTCTGACTCATTCCTATTGTTTGATTTCGCATCTGATCCCCAGCATGGGTGATCATTACTATTTACGCAGCCGCCAACCAAGGTAGCCTTTTTTTACCAGACTTTGGACGTCTGGTAAAATTCTTTGCAGGGAACAGTGTCAAGACACAGAACCCATAGATGGTGTACCCGACTATTTGAATTCTGTCAAAAGATTTTTTACCAGACTATGCATATGGCCTGTATTTGGTGGTTCACCTTTGACACACTTAAGTTCTTTCGAGCTTTCGACGAATTCAGGATTTCCCCATGTATGGCACGACATGGATGGTCAGTCATTTGGCGGTCTGACCTCATTTGAGCATATATTATGTAGTCGTGCTCAAGTCACTTAAATGGAAGCTTGGTTCGGACCACCAACTCTAGTCTGACTAACCTGATGTTGTTTACGCCTACGTGCGGAGCAAGTTGACAATGGGAAACAAGATATTTAATGAAAATTGGAGGGCCCAGTATTTAGACTACCGTTGTAACACGAAGGCATAAGGAAAATAGAAGAGACTCCCGGTTTTTGGCTATTCATGAACGTGTCAATATTTTGGTCCACTCAGCATCTTGTCGATCATCCGCGAAAAATGGCCAGGCGAGGTTCCATGGAACTAGTCAACTTTTGGTTACAAGGTCCCAACGTGAAAAAAAATGGGGAAGAAGAATACCTCCATATTGAATTAACAAATGCACTGGATGAAACATCCCAGCCAACCGTACCAGCTTCGCATCGTGGTCATTAGCTGGTGGTGGTTGGGAAGAACGGAAGTAAAGCTCGATGGTTTCAAGGTTTTTTAATCCCGCCACCTCATGAGCGAATTGAGCAAAATGTTGGTCTTTTAAGAGCTCGTCATAGGTATATGTCGCGTTCCAATTATGGGGATGTAGGCGGATATGCCGAAGCGAAGGAGAGCAAGTGTGAAATGCACGTATAATAAGCGGGAAAATATCCATCCAAAGAAGTGTGGGTACACTGTCCACGTGGTGGATATCAAGGAAGAGAGCAAGTGTGTGCAAATAGGGAAAGCCTGAGATAGACTGCAGGTACTTGGGGATATCTTTGTCTATGATTGGAACATCAGCGAGGAAGAGAGAAGAGGGGGGAAAAAAAGAAACGAACCAATGATGTTGGATGTAAGCCACAATGATAACATCTCAAGCGAATGAGCAGAGACAGTCACTAAACCACCCCATTCATTCGTCAAATCGCCGATTTCTTGTTCATAATCCCAAACTCCAAGACGCTTCATGTGTTTGAGATCAAGAAACTTCATTAAATTCCTCCAATGGGCAGCTGAATTGCGTATCCTTAACGTGTCTAGAATGGGGAGTGGAGTTGGGCCTGAAACTTTATCTACCGATGCCAGCATGTTGCGAAGCAGTCGAGCCTCTGAGATGTCGACATCCCGCAATGCTCTTGTCCGAAGAGCGGTATAAAGGCCGAAGTTTACAAAGAAGACCATAGACAGTCCCAGATACGAGAGTTGCTGTAGTTGAGTGAATCGAACGAGGAGCATATCCCATCCCCTTGAAAGCAATGAGATCTAGGCGGGTTAGAGATACAGTGCTTATAATTCCGAAGAATTCGTCGAAATGCGACGACTCCTGATAATCGTAGTTAGGATCAAGTAGGACGTGACGAAGTTGTTGTGCAATTTTGGGATTGCGCAATGCAGGAAGGATCGGAGTAAGAGTAGCATCACCCCAAACAAATATCTTGGAGTACAGAGAATCCCTTGAAATTTCGAGGAGTTGGGAATTAGCCATACTCGCCCTTGCGAGGTCGCTCTTGGCACAGTGAGCGAGGATCTCCTTCAGCAGCTCTACGGGCATAATTACGGATTCGCGGCGTGTGGAAGAATCCATCAGGATATTTTGGGAGGGGAAAAATGTGAGGTGAAGGTAGAGTCAATGGACTCGCTGTTCGAAGTGAGATGGAAGAAGGTCCAGAGAAAGAAATGTGGGGGAGATGCGGAAGCAGTTAGAGTCTCGTTAAACGTCGATCCCCCTGAAATGGCTGGAGTAGCTACACTTTTATCATGGGCAAGGTGGGTTAGTATTTCATAGTGTGTATATATCTACCATTTCAAAATGCCTTCTCTAGATGCCAGACACGGCAGTATAGTCTGCCCCCACGGCTCCAAGGTGAACGCACTTTTCTCATAGAGTCCCCGTCCATCTTATTACGCGCTGAGGCCGCTGCGGGTTCAATTTTAGCGCCAATGTCCACTGGCACCAACGCCATGCAGAAGAGAAACATCATGACAGCGAATTTTGAGATTGACAAAAATCCATAATCGAAGACTTTGGACACTCGATGCCCAGTCCTTCTGAACTCAAAGTTCCTCTTTCCTATCTCTTATTATCTCCTCCCGGATTGAATGGTAGTTTTTAGATTCAAAATGTGGCGATTATTAGCCAGAGATATAATATCTTTGAGGTAGATTGCTAGAAATCACATCCAGGAAAGATAAGAGCAGTAGCTGACGACTCGTGAACAACCGTAGACAGTATGAGACAGAGAATATTCAATCCGCCTTATACATCTGGATTCCCGAGCCGAGAATGATGAAAAGGATTTTACTTTTGTGTTGGATAATTGGTAACTGACCAGAACAAGAATTCATCACATGAAGGAACTGTTAAATTTTCGGTCAGGCAGACTCGGCATCCATGCGCCGTTTCCCGCCTCGTCCGCTTTCACTTAAGCTTCCGCACGTTACTTATGATATTCTCTTCGTTTGTATGATTCCTCGTTCTCCCTTTGTAGTTATCGATATTTTCTTGTGTACTTACTCATACTTATATGTATTGACTACATACTTTGGTATAGTATAAAAACCCGAACGTTTACTTACTTTTTCTATACCGAATCGCATTCCTTTCGCGTCCCCTCGAAAACTCATAAGTTCAACAGGAACTTCGATATGTGAAACAGGCTATCCGAGGTGGAGACTCGAATGTTGTCGAACCGGTCAAACTATATGTTTACCTATCCGATTCTAGGACTTCATTTATTCTTGCCCATTCTGCATCAAAACGATCGTCATTGAAAAATGGCCAAGCGTGATTCCACAAGGCTACGAAATTTCCTGTGAAATAGTCTCTAAATAACACTGAGAGATATCGCACCTCCGTGTTCTACTGACAGGTGCACAGGATGAAAGAGCTCAGCTAACTGAGCCAGGCCCTTCCCCTTATTATTCGCAGGTCTACCTGCGCCGTGACGGAATGAGAACTCGATTGTCTCGAGATCCTTCAACTCTTTCATCTCCCGAGCGAATTTCGTAAAGTACTCATTCTGGAGGAGTAAGTCATATGAATATTTCTCATTCCAAGCATGAACGTAAACTCGAATATGGCGAAGTGAAGGAGAGCAAGAGTAAAATGCGGCCAAAATAGAGGGAAATTCGCTCATCCAGAGAGTCTTGGGGTATCGGTATTCAATCATAAAAAAGAGGGTGACTGTATGAAGCTTGGGAAATCCTGCTAAGGAACGCAAGTATGTTGGCACGTCTTGATCTAGTGGCCTTAATGAGAGAGATAGAAAGAATCACCGGAGCTTACCTAAAAGGTGAGGTGTGATCCACAGAGATAAACTTTTGAGCGTCATAGAGGAGGCAGTCACGAGCTTTCCCCACGAATTCTCCAGATCCTTCATTTCCTGCTCGTAGTCCCAAAGAGCAAGACGTTTCATACGGCTTATGTCAACGTAGTCAAGCAGTTTCTCCCAACTTCCCGCTGAATTCGCAATCCGCAACGTGTTCAACAATGGAAGAGGGCTGGAACCAAAATGTGTGGAGGCGTCTCGTCGTGGGATATCCCTAAGCAGTCGATCCGCCGAGATGTCTAAATCACACAAGGACTGCACCTGAAGAACTGGAACAATAGCAGTGGGGCGAAAGTAGGCGAGGAACACCTTTAGCTGCCGGAGCAACGGCAGATGAACTAGTTGCATAAGAATCTCGTGCATCCAGTCACTGAGGGAGTCTTCTACGCCGTTGACAGGAACAACATCCAGACGAACAACGGATGAGTTACGAAGAATACCCAACAATTCTTCCATATGCGATGATTCATCGTATCCGTGGCCAGGATCCAGAACGACATGACGGAGACGACGGGAGTTTTCTGGATTGTGCAAGGCAGGGAGGATTGGGCGGAGATGAGCATCACCCCACACAAACAATCTAGAATACAACATGTCTCTCGAAAATTCGAGTAGTTGGGAGTTCACCCGACTCGCCCTCGTGAGATCGCTTTTGGCACTGTGAACAAGGATTTCTTTCCACAATTCCACTGGTATTGAACTTGAATCGACTGAAGTAGAAGAATCCATCTTATTCTTTATGAGACCTTAAATTTTCCCGGACGTGAACAGATTAGCACTTACTGTTTGGTGAGATGGAGGTAAGAGAAACGAAGGGATTCGGGACCAATCAGCTCTGTTCTCAACAGCAATGGTCATGTCGAGGTAGAAGTTGTGTTTACGAGAAGAGTAAATGCGTAGAATGACGCACTTAGTTTGGAAACTAACGGTTCAGCCAATTATTCTTAGGATTCGGAAGTATGCTCGTAGCTGAAGAAGAATTTAGGATATCTTAGTCAACAACTATAGCATTGTCTGACTTGTAATACCAAAAAAAAACAAACGATAGTGAGGGATTATCAACGAAAATGGATGGCCCGGTGTTAGCACTGCCGTTTTTATGCGAAAGTGCAAGAAATAGAGTAGTCCAAGTATTCACGAACGTTGGACTAGGGAGCTACACCATGCGACAGGCATGAGCTATACAGTATATAGGCTATGTACGTAGAGCTTCTAAGAACATCCTGTTGGAACCCAATCACCGTGCACGATCTCCGTCTCACCTAGTCCAACGCTCCAATATTCTAGTCCACTCAGGCTCTTGACGGTCGTCTGCGAAAAACGGCCAAGCGAGATTCCACGAAACTTGTAAACTATTGGTTAGATGCTCTCAAAACAATTACTGGAAAGGAGAGTCGTACTTCCATATTGTATGAATAGGCGAACTGGATGAAACATCTCAACCAATTGTCCCAACTTCTTATTGTGGTTAGGGGAGGACGGTGGTGTAGAGGACCGGAATGTAAACTCAATCATTTCAAGACGCTTGAGCCCTCTCACCTCACGAGCGATTTGTGCAAAGCCTTGGTCCTTTAGGAGGTCATCATAGCGGTATTTATCGATCGAGGAAGAGAGGTAGAGCCGAATATGGCGAAGCGAGGGAGAACAAGTGTGAAATGCACCGGTAATGTGTAGGAAAACATTCATCCACAGAATTGGGGGCCCTCCATGGTGGATAGCATGGAAGAGGGTAAGTGTATGCAGTTTCAGAAACCCTGAGGTTGACTGTAAGTACCTGGGGATGTCTTTGTCTATGAAAGATACAAGGTAAACCTTAGTCAGAAGGGGGGTGGGAGAGAGAAAATGAAGCGAACCAATGATGTTGGGTGTAAGCCACAATGATAAGCTCTCGAGCGAAGGTGCAGAGGCAGTCACGAGTCCACCCCAGTCATTTGCCAAGTCTCTCATCTCCTGATCAAAGTCCCAAATTCCAAGGCGTTTCATTTGACTGAGATCGAGAAATCTCAATAACTTCCTCCAGTGCGGACCAGCGCATATCCGCAACGTGTCTAAGGTGGGCAGGGGAGTCTGGACACTTGACTCGGAAGGTGCATTGCAGTGGAGAAGCAGTCGCGGATCCGATATATCTAAATCACTCAGCGCTTTCTCCTGGAGAACGAATGTAAAGTCAGAGTCTACGAAGAAGGCAAGGGATATTTTCAGATATTGGAGCGACCAACATCGAGTGAACCGAACGAGGAGGAGTTGCTTCCAACCATCGGGGGAAAATCTGAGTCCATTGAAAGCAATGAGATCTAGTCGGACAAGAGATGAAGAGGCAATAATATCCAAGAATTCGTCCAAATGGGATGACTCTTCATAACCGTAGTTTGGATCGAGTAGGACATGACGAAGTCGCTGTGCAATTTTGGGGTTGCGCAAAGCAGGAAGAATCGGAGTAAGAGTAGCATCACCCCAAACGAAGACTTTGGAGTACAACGAATCCCTTGAAATTTCGAGGAGTTGGGAATTGGCCATGCTCGTCCTAGCGAGATCGTTCTTGGTACAATAAGCAAGGATTTCTTTCAACAGCTCCACGGGCACCATCAAGGAATTGAGCCGAGGAGAAGAATCCATGAGAATATGGTGGAAGGAAAAGATTTGAGGCGAAGGTAAAAGTAATTGAACCTGCTGTTTGAAATGAGATGGAAGGCTGAGAGAAAGAAAGGTGAGGAGGTACGGAAGCAGTTAGTGTCTCGTTAAACGTCGATCCCTCAAAATGGCTGGAGATAGCTACACGTTCACCGTGGGCAAGCTGGGTTAGTATTTCATGTTCCATGTATTTCTTGCATCCTAAACTGTCTTCCCCAGATGCCGGCATGGCAGTATGTTCTGGTTCCATTGTCTCCACTGCTCCACGTCTGAAACCACGACTAGATTCTTCTCGGTGAACGCGCTCATCTCATAGAGTTCCCATCGATTCTATTACCTGCAGGAGCCACCACAGGTTCGATTGTCAGCATCGCCGTACACCAAAACCATGCGGAAGAGAAACGTCGTGACGCGGAATTTTGGGACCTACAGAAATCCATAGTTGAAGACTTTGGTCACTCTATGCCCAGTCCTCCTGTGCTTAAAGTGCGTCTTATCTAATTTTCATGCCTCTTTAGAGATTTAATCTTGTGGTATAGCTTCGCAATGTAACGCAAACTTCTGTTACCCTGGAATGGCCGCATATCGAGCTTGCCACAGCTAAACTACGCTCCCTGGACATTTACCGAGACGGACAACGACTGGCAGCGATCCCTACCCCAGCTACGAATACGTCTACGAAATTATCTGGGCTGAAACTCGAAACGGACTATGCCTTCCAACTTGTCCTACGCACCACAGCAGGAACCTACCCATCCAACGTCGTTCGCGTCCGAACTCATGCTATTACCGACACCTCTGGCATCTCTGTATGCTTTGGAACTGTTCAAGATGAAGTCCTCTTAGAAAACTCCAAGATGGCATTGGGCGAAATGGGTGCTAAATGGAGTGAGAAAATCCAGATTGACACCACACATTTCGTGTGTACTACACCTGGAAGTGGTGTTACGCCTGGAGTGGAGTACCAGAGGGCTCAGCAGTTGAGCATACCCATTATCCAACCCTATTGGATCCTCGCCTGTCATAGTCAGAAGACGTACGTGTATTCTCACCCTCTCTGACCCGTCTTTTTCTGACAATTTATTCGTGTAGGATGGTCCCCGTCTCTCAATACGCGCTTGGAACCACTCCTCCAACACCTAGCTCTGCGAACCTGCGTCACCAGCAACAACCTTCCCAACCAAGCAAGCCAGCAGCTCCAGCTCCTGCCCCAACATCACCACCAGCCACAGGTGTTACACCCATTGTGGTTCCTCCCATTGAACCCGCATCACCTAGTCCCTCTTCTGAGAGTACAGACGAACCTCCAGAATCACCGCCGATGTCTGCAACACAACGAAAACGCAGGTCAGGAACTATGAATAAGGAATTCAAATTCCCACCTGGAGGCGGCCCTGCTGCACCTGGTGCTCCACCACCTTTGCCCAGTGAGACGGGTGTCCCGAAGAGTGAGACTCCGACACCGGAGCCGCCTCCAAAGCCTCAGAGGAGTGCTAGTGGAGATGGGGATGATGATGTTGGGAGTGCAGAAGGGGAGGAAGGGATGACGGAGATTGAGTTGTAGAACATCAAGGAGTTATGAAAGTTAATTCCATCCTCTACGTATCCTATGCAGTTAATTTGTCCATTTTCTGAAAGTATTTAGGGTACAAATCACATATCAATTTAGTGGACAGACCCGGAGCCTCCCCTTTTTACATGACCTTGGCTAAATTGCAAGTGGAAAAGGAAGAGGCTGACCCACAGTTCCCATACTTGCTCCATCACCAGGTTTGCTAGTTTTCTTGACGGCACCAGTGCGTTGGACCACCTACGACTTTCCCATGAAAACACATAACACCTTGCAGCACCGTTAGCTCCGCTTTGAGGCGAGTTGGTGAACAGTATATAATGTAAGTACTCAACACTCATTTCTACGAATCTGTGCAAATCTCTGTTCATTTACAGATTAGGCCTTTCCTGATGCAGCACTTGCCTTTATGGCAGTAAATAGCCCTAAACATTTGTGACCATTTCACTGGACTACTGCCTTACGTTCTTTACTAAAGTGAGCGCGGACCAAGGCGTGCAAACTCCATGTAGGGACAATCTCACTGCTAACGTTCTGATATCGTTCCGTGTATGGGCGGCTTTATTTCTCACTTGATCCCAGACAGTATATCTGATTTCTGTCAACTTTACCCAGACATGTTTATCTCTAACAAGCCACAAGTTTGTCAATGTCTATCACCCACCTCATTGGAATTTTCGTCTACCAGAGCAGTCTTGAACTGCATTCATTGGATGTCCAATTGGTCCTTTCATCAAATCGCTCCTCTCAAATTTTCATAGTTCAATTCACCATTAAAATACTCCGGGAAGATTTTTAACTTTACCTTTCGGATTTTGCATATCATCTACCCACATGTTAAACAACTGAAAATAGCAGACAGAGTTGCCGGGTCGGACATTGACGGTGCTCCTCGATAAGCTTAGGATCTGAAATAATGTGTTTCACAAGAGGTCGTGAAGCAGAAGCAAGGAGCAGTGTAAATCTCCCTGCTTTCTCCCTTGTCTGGAAGTCCCAACATGTCCAATTCTATTCTGGCTTGGGGGTAACCTTGACCGCGTAGCATTCGCAGATACCACGAACTATAATAATTCTTTTCACAGCGACATTGATACACATGGTGTTGACAGCTGGAAATATCTAGAATCTTGTCCCTAACCTGGAAAAGCCTCTGTTACCAAATTGTTAATATTCCATACTCCTCACCGTCAATTATATTCCTGTCAGACTCGCCGAGCTTCTAGCCTGATAAAACAACTCTTATGAAAACTTGTTACGAGGCAACTACTATCAAACTTAGTATCTAAAACTGTTCTAAGCTTTTCGTCCTACGAACAGCCCAGTCTTTCTCCGAATTTGACTCGAGCGGCCTGAGGGTCGCTAAGTCGGTTAGAGAGAGAGTTCTCGACAAGTTCTTCCCTTGAGATTGTTGAAGAGTGGGGAGAATGAGTTTGACTACACTAAAGTGGCCGCCCACCACAGCTTGGCTGAGAGGAGACCTTCCGTCTTGGTCTCGAGACTCCAAGTCAACATCGTCCCGTTCAAGAAACAGGCGAACTATATCAACGTGACCCTTAGCTGCAGCCTGACTGAGCGGAGACAAGCCGTATTTATCTCGTGAGTTAGTTTCTACATCGTCCCGCTCGAGGAGCAAGCGAACGATGCCGATATGACCGTTGGCCGCAGCTTGGCTGAGCGGAGAGTCACCATATTGATCTCGTGAATCAGCCTCGACATCGTTCCGCTCAAGGAGCAGGTGAACAATGTTAGTATGACCGCTGGCCGCAGCCTGACTGAGCGGAGAATCACCATTTTGGTCTCGAGAATCGGCCTCAACATCACCCCGCTCAAGGAGCAGGCGAACAATATCAATGTGACCAGCGTCTGCCGCGTAGCCGAGCGGAGACGAGCCAGAATCATCTTTTAAGTCAGCTTCCACGTCTCCCCGCTCAAGGAGTAGGCGGACAATCTCAATGTGGCCTTGGTCTGCGGCGTAGATGAGCGGAGACGAGCCATCGTCATCTTTTGAGTCAGCTTCCACGTCTTTTCGCTCGAGGAGCAGGCGGACAGTATCAATGTGGCCATTTCTAGCAGCACAAATAAGCGGAGACCTGCCATATTCATTTCGAGAATTCGGGTCAACAGCCTCTCGTTCTAGGAGAAGTTGGACGATCTCGACATGGCCGTATTTTGCAGCATAGTTCAACGAAGAAACACCATCGTTATTCCGTGAATCTGCATCCACATCGTTCCGCCCGAGGAGCAGACGAACAATATCAGTGTGGCCATTTCCAGCAGCATAAGCGAGCGGAGACATGCCGTATTTATCTCGTGAATCTGCTTCGACCTCATTCCGCCCGAGGAGCAGACGAACAACATCAGTATGGCCACCTCCAGCAGCAAAGGAGAGCATAGACATTCCGTCTTCATTTCGAGAATTCAAGTCAACAGCCTCTCGCTCGAGGAGGAGGCGGACAACTTCAACATGGCCACTTCCCGCGGCATAGACTAATGGAGTAATACCATTGTGGCTTCGTGAATCTGGATCCACATCGTTCTGCTCAAGAAGCAGCTGGACAATGTCTGTATGGCCGTGTGCCGCAGCCTGGCTAAGCGGAGAATTGCCATATTGATTTCGTGAATCAGCCTCTACATCGTCCTGTTCAAGTAAGAGGCGAACGATGTCGATATGGCCGTTTGCTGCAGCTTGGCTGAGCGGAGAAAATCCGTATTTGTCTCGTGAGTGAATTTTAACATCGCTCCGCTTAAGGAGGATGCGCACAATCTCGGTCCGACCCCATGACGCACTAAGACTGAGTGGAGTGTCACCCACATTATTACGTGAATCTGCTTCAATATCATCTCGATCAAGGAGAAGCAGCACGGTATCGATCTGAAAATTATAGGCAGCTAAGCTGAGAGGAGAACTGCCATTGCGGTCTCGACTACTTGAGGGTACCCCGTTGTGTAAGAGTTCTTCCACTGCTTCCTTTTTGTTCGCTAGCACTGCATAATGAAGCGGCGTCAGTCCGTTAGAATCCACTTTTGAGGCAAGATCGATTGTGGTAGTGAGATAGTTTGTCAAGGCGAAAGATGCAGCTATGTGCAGCCAGGAGATGTCATTGAGTGGACAAAATGTTGAATCACGGAATGGTTGGTTTGCTAATATTTCAGCAGCACGAAGACTGGCTACAACTGGAAACAGCGACACGTTCTCGCGAAGCTCAGTAATATGGGTTTTCACGCCCGCCAATTGATGCTCGCCCCAGAATCGAGAAGCATAGTCGAAGAATCCTCGCCCTTGGCTATCCCCATTGAAAGAACATTGGCTTGCTTGTTCGGACCACTTCAATATAGTTGTGCTAGAATGGAGAGCGTTGAGAATTCCCAAACAACTTGTGCCTAAGTTGGACCGAATTTCAAGGATGTCTGGGTTCGCGTCCTCATCGAAGAATTGCCTTGCAGTGAGGTCTAGTATTACTCGGTCAAGACGATTCGAACTATCAAACCTCCAAACGTACGGACGAAGGCAACATAATCATCTCTATCACCCATCACCAGAAGGCCGTCACATAAGTCGAGTAGTTGGTGGCGCGGAACCAAAGCTCTGTTGACAGAGCGATTAGTTAAATCCCGCGTTGAACTTGCAACGGCTGTTTGAAGCTCCTCGAGAGTAAGCTTTCGCTTTGCTTGCCATACCCATACGAGACAGTGAATAGCTGTGGTAGCACGTCTTGAATCTCTAGATCGAATACGGTCAAGAGAACGAGAATAGCAAGTCTTGTCTGTCGTGGGTAACTTTTCCGCAACTTCCAGAGCATCGTCCATATCCAGACAGCATTTAAGTTCGCGGATGTGAAGACTTGCCAACAGAAATCTACGAGTTGAGGTTGAGCTGTGGGCGATTTAGTTCAGATGGAATGTTACTCACAATTCAGAGGACTTGGTCATGACTATCTCTTTTAAAGAGGAGACATCTTCTTGTTCACCATACATTGCATAATCTAACGATTCAACCTCAGCATGGATATAGGATTTTAAGTCATGGAGGTTGCTTGAATTAAGTGGATAAGAGACGTGTGGGTAATCCAGAACCAAAGGTCGAGTAGTGATGAAGAGTCGCATGTCAGAGGAGAGGTCAGCAAGGAGAGAGATCAGATCATTCCTCGGAGAACCGGAGAGCTCATCTAGTGCATCGAGAACAATGTACAAAGGACCATTCATCGAATGCAGAAGGGCGGAGGTTATTTGTTGGATGTTTGCTTCTTCTAGCTTTCGGCGTTGGTAGAGAGCTAGAAGTCCAGAGGGAACTTCGATAGGAAGTCCTCGTGTGGAAGAACTAAATGTAGAACGACCCAAGGCAAAGGACAGAATACGACAAAGGATGAGCTTTTGAGTCATGTCTGATGCATGCTGAATGAAGATAGGAAAGCAATGAGCATCAATATTTTCCAGATAGTCTGCTATAGTGGACCTGCAACGGTGTAAGACAGTAAAATGAGAAAAAGGACCAACACGGACGAAAGGGTGGTTTTTCCACATCCGGCTAGGAATCTCAGTTTCGGGAATTCAGATTTTGTCATGAACTCACGTGGACCTCTCAAGACGACTACTTTGTCTGTTCCCGCTAACCAGTTTTGAAATATTTCGGAGTCAAGCAGCCATTTACCAGAATGCGGTTTACGGACTTTTCGCAATTCGCTCAGTTCATCCTCTAAATTGTAGTTGGACGTGAGCCAGTTTTGCATCGCATGCAATCGTTCGACTGTCAGATCATCAAAATTCATCTTGGATGCCGAGGCTGATACTGACTATCAACACAGACTCTTAACATATCAATGTTTTTGTTGATCTTGTTGAGTTCTAGAGGTCTTTTTAGCGGGCATGTACATGATTGGAATTGACTCTTTACCTTTTGTGACCGATGTGTGCTGGTTCATTGACACTACAAAGAAGTCTATCATGATGTCGTTGAAAAGGTTTAATCCATACTTTGTCTAAGACATGCAGGGTTAACAATTGAATTTCTAATAAATTTGTGAACACCTACGTGTTATAGCTTGCGAACGACACATTCAGCAGGGTTCCCAATCTTTCACACTGGTTCTGCATGTCCTTAATCTTCACCTTGTCAGCCTTCCACGTTATGCGGCTGCTTGATTCTTGAACTACGCTTTGCGCTCCCGCGACGCTCAACTTGAAGTCACTAAAGGCTTGCAACAGAGAGTCCCAGGAATTGTCGTGCGGCATCGCAGTAATGACGCTCTCCAAGTTCACCACAATGCGATCAATTCGTTGTAGCTCATTCTTGATTTGCTCTCGCTCCTTCGTAGAATTACGAAAGTCTGAAATGTAGGACTTCGCGGCCACAATGCCCTCGATGACAGAAACAGCAGTGCCGATTGCACCAAAGATCTCCAAGCCTGACATGAGAGCTGGGTCCAAGGAGTGTATTTAATGCTGTGTTCGGCTACTAGGGCCGTAGCCGAGTCTCGTGTCCTATGCTAGATGACAACACTGATATTCTTCTCTGAGAAGAGGAATGAATGATAAAACCACACCTTTGAAAGCGCTTAGAAGATCCCGCTCAAATGAGCTCGGCTCCTCCCGCAGATAAAGTGGAATCAAAAGTGGATGGTTGGATTGGCATTCATTCCCTCGCCAACCTGCTTGATTTCTTCAATATTATGAGGTAAGGAATGTTGGGCCAGAATGGACTATGGTAGGCGCTTATGAGGTACAACTTATCTCAAGACCTCCATCAACACGCAACTCACCAGCGGGAAAGCATGCCTCCTCCCACGCTTGCCATCGAAATTTGGACATTCATCCTCTCCTATTGCTCTCGTTTAGTGATTTCGGACTGTTGTCTTGTCAGCAACCAATTTATTTCCATCTCTCGCGCCTTTTGTAACACAGAATTCGAATGACCAACGACAATAATATTGGTGAAGTGGTCGTCGGTCTTCGAAATCCTTCGAATAGATTATGTGTGCGACACGCTATCCTTGTTTTCTGCTCGCTGGACTCTGTGAAATGGTTTATATTCTTGGTAGCTCTGACCTTCGACGTTTACATATTGTTGGGTTGCCTACAACCGAACACACGGTCTCCACTCAAGAAAAACTGCTTCAGCTGATGTACCATCATTCCGTTGATCGGGTCTATGCCCCCCCATTGGATTTCCCTCTTGAATTCCTGGCTTGCAAAGCCCCTTCGTGATGTAGGCATTTTTTTCGTACTATTTGATGTGGTGTATATTTCTCACGCAGTTTAACTTACAGCTGTTTGCATAAAGGTTGGCGCTCTGCGAGAACATCGAAACCTTGAAGAATCCCCCCCTTCGTCAAGAATTCATGCGCCGGGGGCTAGGGTCTCGAGGTTTTGAGGTTTCGGCGGAGTGCTAACCATTATGCAAACAGCTGTAAGTTAAAGCACAACATCTACCGCGCGCTCTGCACATTGCGGGACTCCTGCAACACTTGCTGGGTGCAGAATTCATCTCGCGCTGCATTAGCTCTCCATTCTTCACATGTCGGAAACATCAAGCATTTCCGTAGCACTCTCAAGAAGCTCCCCAAGGAAGAGACCCACACTATGATGCGTTACTATCTCTACCTCGCTTTGGTGGTTTCCTACGCCAGCGAGGATGCGAATACAGAAGATGATGTTATTGCCGTTTACAAAATGTTGGCAGAACATGAATTCGCCAAAGAAGATGTTTGCACGCGAAATCCATAGCGTCCTCCCTACCTCGAAATCAAGGACAAAAGCTATATACTCTGAATCACATAAACTTTGGCTATCATCTCACAGTGAAAAAATCTCGAAAATTCCAATTTTGAAATTTCAGCTATTGGGACATGATTCCTGCACATCTCGACGAATACTCCACTGCAGCTCATGAATGTGGTAACGTTGGAATTCCATAGGTGTTGTGAGCCTGATGATACCCATTTTACGGTGAAATTCGCAAGTTTTGAATTTCTCACCGTTGGTAGCTTGTCGCGTGTGGAGGACTACACCAAGCACAGTCAACCTATACTCAGAAATGCATCTAAAATCGCGTGATTTCATCTGATATAATATTTTAAAAGTGTCCAGGACAATGTTTGGAAGTTACCACCCGCCAGCAGTTTTGCAAACGGCAATAATCGGATGGCCAACCCGCTGGAGGAGACACCGCTGCCTCTCTTTCCCTTCTGGTCATCCAAATGCACGAGCTCCAGGACACTGACCATAGCCCTGACTTCTCGCCTCACTTTCGTACTCTGCTATTCTCCTACAATTTCTCTTGACTAAGACGCTCCTAAGCATTCATTCAACAATATACGGATTGTGGGGGGTAAGCTCAATGAGCTTGATTGTTAACACTTTTCTGAATGAATTCAAGTCACTATCCCAACCTGCTGACGCGAACCTTTGGAAAGTTAAATGTACGAAATTGCTGGAGTCAGAGGGAGCAGGTTTAACGGTGACCAGTGTTAAGATTATCATAAGTCAAAACACACTAAGAAATCTAAACAGTGCTCAAGCAATAGTATAAACCATTTTCTCCCTGCCATATCCGCCTTCCTTCATAATCTTCAAACCTTCAACAACACTCTCCAAGCCACCTTTCATCACTCTCAATTTCTGAATCTTCACCTTTCGCTGGTCTCCTCCACTGAACAGCGCAGGATACTCGTTCTTAACAAAATGTAATCCTGCAGCTACATCGCGAGGGTTGACAGGGAATTCCATTCCGACGAAAGGAACTGTGAAACCAAGGAAGGTGTAGATGATCGAGAATTCAGATGTGGTATTAGAGGGGAGTGTGATATCCGGGGAGAGTGGGAGGATGACATTTATCTTGTTTGAAACGGAAGTTGGTGAGAGGGAGGCCTAAATGATGAAACGAATGAGTGTGAGAGTATGATCAAAGCTGGTTAGGAGCAACTCACCGCAATCAATTCAGTCGTCCCATTCTCAGCGACAGTATCCAAAGCCAACGTGAGATCAGGAACAGCATCTCTGATCTTCTGGGGAGTTTCAGGGTCCTTATAATCGAAGACGTCAGAAGCACCAAGGGCTTTGACCTCGTCAAACACGGCCTGAGAAGCAGTGGCAATGACTCTGTAGCCAGACAACGATGCAAGCTGGATAGCATAATGGCCAACCGCGGTTGAAGCGCCCCAAATGAGAATAGGAGTGTTTTTCGTGGTCGGGGAGGACGGAAGGGCGAGGTTGTGGCGATAATAGAGAGTTTGGACTGCGGTCAACAAAGGACTAGTTAAACGTATAAGACTTTGGAAGCATATTCAATATAAACAAAAGCACGAACATAGGCAGCGCAGCTGCTTCCTCGTAGCTTTGACCCTCTGGAATCTTGAACGTTCCGCTTGCAGCGTAAATGACGTATTCAGCAAAGGCACCAAGACGCTCCTTCAAGCCACCTTGGGTGAACCCGGCTGCACGATCCCCTACTGCAAGGTGCGTGACACCAGCACCGACAGCCACAATCTCACCAGCTGCGTCGCAACCGACAATACCACCAGTTTGGCCCAAAGCGTATAAACCAGTCTGGAAGATAAGTATTGAGAAAGGACAAAGCGTAAAACCAATATGTATCAATGTTTTTTTTACATACCTTCCAGTCAATTGGGTTCAACCCAATGGCTTTGACCTTGAGCAAGACTTGACCGTCCGATATGTTCTTCACGTCTTCACGAGAAGCAAAAGGAACATCGACAAGGTCAAGTGTTTCTCTGTCTTCACGAATCTGAAGAGCTTTGATTGTCTCTGGGAAAGAAGTTGCAGAAGTTGTCTGTTTGTGTGTGAAGTGTTGAAGAAGTAGAAGGAGCTTGTTCATTATGAATTTTCTGTTGAATTTCCCTGCGCGTTTTTGTAGTCGGAAAGAAGTTGCAGACATTGTTGTTTGTTTGTGTGTTGAGTGTTGAAGAAGTGGAAGGAGCTTGTTTTATTCTGAATTTTCTGTTGAAGTTCCCTGCTCGTTTTTGTAGTCGGAAAACTCATTCGGGAATACGGTGAAGGGCATAGGAATTAGGATTCAGATCGTAGATGCGCCCTCAGCGCCATGGTGGGAGGGGACCGCGATAGGATGACTGAGCAGAACCATGGGCGCAAGGTGCAAGTTTGTCAGAGGAATGATCGGACACAAGGGTCTGTCCCCCGTACTTAGTCATCCTATGTCCTACTTTACCTGACTCTATAACGTGTATTATACAAGAATAGAGAGCATAGCTTGGCGACAAAGCTACTTTTGGTCAAGTATACCTCTTGTGTGAGAATTCGAGGTACCTTGGGTCACCCAGGGCTCCTACGAACGTGTCCATTCAGAGGTAAATCGTTCAGTTGCCGAAAAACAAAATGGTGCGCAAAATCCACGCCTCCATTTTCTCATTCAATTCACAACACCAGTAACTATGAAACAGGGGGGTATATCTACTGAAAACAACCAGATACATCGGTCGTTATGAGAAAGTTCGTACCGAAGCCAATATCTATGGGAGGAATGCAGAAATTGCAATTTCAAAGAAAAACGAAAAAATGAATCACGTCTACGCTGAGCAACGCTCGAGGAGATGAAGAGACCACTTCCTCAAACTTTTGAAAATAATATCCAGAAAGCCAAGCCGTGACCCAACATCAATCCTACTAACCTTAGTCACATCCCCTTCTAGGACCTGGCTAGCAAGGCTCTTGTACAATGGTCGCATAGCAGTTCCAGTTACCAATGAAGTAAACGTCAGCATTTGGGTCTGTAAAGAATTTGGCGAGACAAACCTTCGCCACTCTGCCACTGGGAAGGAACAACATACTGATTCCCTCTTCTGAACCTCGCACCCGAACCGCAAGATTCAAATTTAAACCCTTCGTTCTCCTGACGCTTGCTTCTTGATAATGATACTTCGACAAATCGCCAATCACGGGCCCTCCGTCAAAACCGTCGGACCCTGCGGCTGGCTATGATGTTTGAGCTCTTGTGTTGAAGAGCGAAACCCAACACCTGAGCCGCTTCTACAGCCTCGGAGAGGTGCTAATAGACATGGGGACGACGATGTGGTAGGAGTCGTTTTATTTTCAAACAAGACCTTTCCTCTACATGTCCTTTGCGCTTAATTGCCTCGCAATCTGATGGAATTAGACTATTATTTGTTCGTAGAAACTATCGGTATTGTCAGCTCACCTGGCAGCCCTTGTCTCTGAATTTGTTTGTAGGGATAAGGGCGGGACACTGCACAGGATAAACTGATCCCGAGGCTCAAGAAGTCCGAGTATAAATAGCTCAGACTTCGGAGACTCGGGCGTACTTAATATTGAGCTGGTACCCTGGACTCGTCCTTTGAAGATTTACCACATAATCGAAGTAGTACATTCAAGTATCCTTTACATTCCTTTGTTTTTTCCAAAGACGTTCGGCTTCCAGCGGCCTGATCTTTTGATAACTTCAAATATCCAGAATTCTTGTTTACATGGTTGTGTCGACAGCAGATTTTCTTGTACTTGTTCTTTCTTTCACATTGATGGAAAACGTCGAGGCTCTAACTGAGATAGCCAATTTACCCTGGGTTGTTTGATGGATGTGCCATCTCGGTCAGTGCATCGAGAGCGTCGACGCTTGCCACATATGCCGAGCCCGAGAGACCCATTTACTATGAATAAGGACTCCCGATTCCCCGTCTTTTGGTAAAAATAAAAACAGTGAGTGCAAAGTTAAGTCACTCGTCGGTAGCATTCCCCCGTCTGAACTCTGAAGTTTCACCCAATGCTCGGCACTTCCTGTCCTGATTAAGATGACCAATATAAAGCTCCACATATTCTCGTGTTTAGCCTTCGGAAGCCACTCTTCTGTCCTATTGAGTGCGAGGTAGATTGTGGAGGTGCGACAGTTGTGATTAACGGAAACACCCAAAGTAGCGGTATTTTGATTTGTGTTACATGACTATGTTATCTTCATACCTCTGTGTATGTAAGGCAGTCGAGATTGAGGCCATTGCAACTATTATACCTATTTTGGAGTCTATGTAACTGTTATACCACCGTTGTCAGTGTTTGTCACGGCAAGGGAAAAGGGCATTATGTCGCCAAGCTTATAGAAGCTGTTTGTTGTCACACGTTCGATCCCTCAAAGCATCCTCCACGTTAGAACCATCAGAGTCAGGTTCAGCCACACTGTGGAAGGAATCTCTGTCGCTGGGTCTTGGACTGCGTGGCAATCTAAAGACCTAGTATAGTTAACTGGATCACCTGGAAACGAATTTTTGAGGAAAACAGGTAGCCTAGAAGCACAGCATTGAGAAATCTCCTCTATATGTCGCCCTTTCGGGTGAGCATCATCTCGGAGGAGCGAGTAGCATACGTTATTGGAAGTATATTATTGAAAATAAACTATTGTACCATAGTAGTTTAATATAAAATAGACCATACAGAGCACGGGATGCGGCTTATTTCGACGTCGGGCATATTGGACCGCAAATTTTGCCATGAACGTGCAATTGCAAAATAGTAGATGGGAATTAAATCGATCCCGATGTTCACTTCTGAAGCCAGAACACTTGTAAACGACTTCAATGAGCCATTTACCATGTAAAATATTGCTAATGAGAGTCTCAACAAGAACTAGACATGAGATGGCGCACATCTGTTTACCCCCAGCCTTAACTTCAGAGATAGCAGAGCTCTCGGTAGAAGTATGAGTACTTGCCCTGGCTCATGATGTATTAGCCTTTTGTCTTTGTTTTATGGCCGGAAATCGAAATGACGAGGGATAAAACCTCAGAGTGAGTCGGCAAGTTATTTTAGTCCTCATACCCGAGGTGACCAGTTTCACCAATCTTAGTCAACGCACGCATGGAATTCATGGATGAAGTTTGCCTTCGGGGAGGACAATCTCGAGACTTCTAGCTTTGGAAGTTGGCATTTCAAGTAAAGTCCAAAATAGAGCTCTATGTTCAGGACCGTGGGACTTCATTCTCGAGATAGACGTAAACAATTCTGTATAAAAGGTTTCTGTCAGATAGCACGATCAGATACTGACCGCCACTGTTAGTTAATCCGCAGAGATGTCTGTTCCGCCAGCAGGAGCTATGGTGAACGCGTGGGTCTCGTCACATATGGCCTTGAAATTGCTGTTACTAACAGAATTATGGCATTTAGTTATGCGCCGACGGTATGAAGGCATGGTTTACAAATAATTTTTATTAATGTTTACTGTCTAGTGGGTGGGAGCATTCCTGCACAACATTCTCTTTGGGATGTACGTATGACTCTCTATCAATTGGTCAGGGTTTGTACTTGGTACTGACCATCGTAGATTGATCGTTCAAGTGTGTACGTATCATTACGCCCATTTCGCGCGAAGTACTATAAGTTCTAATCTTTCTTCCCTTCTTTAGACATCTATTATTCATTTTTCCCAAAGGACAAACGTTCCATAAAGGCACTCGTATATTCGGTTTTCTTGATCGAACTAGCTCAAACATTGATGAGAGCGTTTGATGCGTATAATAATGAGGTCGTTCATTGGGGGGACCCCGACTTTGTTGGGACTCACGTTGGCCATCGTGGTGACGTTCTTACGTGGCTTTCAATGCCAATTTTAAGTAAGAGTTTACTCCTCTCCCACAAAATGTCTTAATTGTGGTTCTAGCGGCAATATCCGGAGGAATTGTTCAAGTGTATTTTGGATATCGAATCTATATTTTTTCGAAGTCCATTTGGGTTGCTTCTGCTATCTGGCTGGTGAAGGCTGTCCTGTGGTGTTTCGCCCTTGTCATTGACCATCTGTGTAGCCAGCTCTCCTGCAAGTCGGATCGGGACTGGGAGTGGGTCTGGTTGACAAGGTCCAGCGTCATGGTGGAGCAGCAAACACAAAAGGTGCAGCGGGTAATATCAACACTACAATCGTCCTGACAGTAAGTCTTTTTTTGCGAGATCGTAAATTTTGACCAGAGTCCAACGAGATTGCTCAGATATGGCTTGTGACCACATTGGTCACAGATATTTTGATTGCTGGCCTTCTCACATATTATGTGAGCAGTGTTTCATAATATTGAACTAGAAAATTGTCTTTTATCTTTCTTCTAGCTGTACTCCATGAAATCTGGCATCAAAGAAAGCGACAGGCTAGTTACCAGAATCATTCGGCTTACCGTTGAAACTGGTTCGTGTCTTAACCAACCAGTCAACCGCCAATTTACTGACTGTGCTTCAAGGTAGTTTAACAGGTCGGTGGAAACTGTAACTTGCTGCTGGCATTCATTTCCTCACTCTGAGTGACAGCCGTTGCTGCCATTCTGATCATGATTCTCTTCTACAAGAAACCCCCGTGGCATCTCATGTTTTCTGATATCATAGGGAAGCTTTATGCGTGCGTATATCCAGATTCGGTGCCTCCCGTCTCCTGATCAACAACCACCAGAAACAATCTATTGGTATGTGCCGAAATTTGCCAATGGACCGTATGCCCTATGATTTACGAGCCGTCTCTAGGTGATGTTCAACCGCCGGCACTTCCTGCAAGTCCATGGACCCATCAGTCATTCCTTAGGGGACATAACAACAACAACAAGAACGGGTATAGTGAGCGAGGTTGAATTTGCTTCCAAGAGTGCTGGATCCCGAGATACTGGAGAGCAAATCATGTTGAGCAGTTCACAGAGAGGAAAGTATTCGTTTTTTTGAACATATCCAGCCTTGCCCTGCAATGTGGAGAGTTTTTGACCGTACAGTCTCCCTGCATGATGTATCGTTACATGCAAACATAGTGCTGACAATTACAAAAGTTATAACATAACTTAGTCGAAGTATTCTGCCCGCTCTTGGAGGTAAACGGAGATCTTGAAGTGTGAATGCCTGGATTCTACAGAGCGGAGGAAACATGTTCCTCTGTTTCAAAGAGATGCTAAGATACCTCAATCAATAGCATTGCAGGATGTGGCACTCAGTAACTGGTCTCTAATCGCTATCGAGAGGCACACTAACGAAGATGTAGCAGTGAGTTGTTCCTTGGCAGCACACGACTACAGGTGTCCTTGCGCCTCCTACCACCTTCCAAGTCCAGGTGAAAATTCTGAAAGATCAAACTTCGCATTGAAAATCCCCTCAATGAAAGAATCCACACTCCCAATTGCACCAAAGCCATCCTAGCCTGACATGAGTACAACGTATAAGCTGTAGGTAATGCTTTTTGCCGTGCCCGACTCTGAGGCCCAAAACTGAAAATTGCGTGCAATAATTTGATAACTAATACTTGGATGTCGAGAGTGAAATAGCATTCTGCTTCAAAAGCTAAGATATCTCGCTTTAATACCATTAGGAAGAGATGGAAAGTGGGCTAGACTGTTGGATCATTCCAAGCGCCCGTGGGCTTGAACTTTCCGCAAAACTTCCATCACCACTGGGTTCGAATGACATGCCTTCCCCTACACTTGCCATCGAAATTTGGACTATAATCCTCTCCTATTGTTCTCATTCTTCAATTGTGGATTGTTGTCTTGTCAGTCACCAATTTCTTTCTATCTCCCGTGCCTTTCTATATCATAGAATTCGAGTGACCAACGACAATATTGGCGGAGTGGTCGTCGGTCTCCGAAATCCAGCGAATCGACGATGTGTGCGACACGTCATTCTTGTTCTCGGCTTTCTGGACTCTGCGCAAAATTTGGATTTTTCTGAAATGGTGGATATACTTTGTAGCTCAGACCTTCAACGTCTACACATTGTTGGATTGTCTACCACCGAACCACATGCGGTTTCCACTCAAGAAAAACTGCTTCAGCTCATGTACCATCATTCCGTAGAACGGGTCTATGCTCCTTTGATGGATTTCCCCGATGAACCGCGTGTCTTCCTCGCTTGCAAAGCTCTCAACGATTTGAGTGTTGTAGCAACTCGTGACTCACGGCTATCCGCGGTGGATTTGTGTCCAGTGCAGGACGGCGAAGTGTCTCCTGCTCTTCACTCTCTTCGATTTTGGGAAGACTGTCGACTTCTACCTAATCTCCGCCAAGCCGTGGATTTGAAATCCTTGCGGCGTTTGGCCTTGTGGCAAAGGAGAAGTGATTCCTCTGGAGAAGAAACCTTGGGAGACGAGATATTCGACCTATTCAATGAAATATCGAGCTCACTTGAAGAACTCTCTATCAATATGACCGACGACCTTCAAGGTAAGATTCTGTTGCGAATTTCATGTGAATTTGGTTTAGAACAGATTGTATTTATGTACGATTTCAGGCACACTCGAAATGCTCACAACATCTCCACTTTTCCGTGGTTTAGCTGTCTTATCAATCTTTTGGGTCGGAGAAAGCAGCATTTCACAGGCATTGAGTGATCTAGACAAATTTATTCGTCTCGCTCCCTTCATTCAACATTTGAGATTGCATTTTGGCATTTTTGATGAATGTTCTGTGCAGACATGTCTAGAGGATTTACATCAAAGTAAAAAGCTGGACGGATTCAAGAAGCTCAGTACAATGCAAGTGTATCTCCCTGATTGCCTAGATGTGAGTTTGTTGGACGGGCTAGATGAATTCTTCCTCCCAATTCAAGCCTCCCTTCATTTCTCTGGTTAGTTCCCTACTTCTTTTTCTTTTCACTTATGGGCGGAGGTGATGAATCCGTTACAGGGCACCTACTGTGGCCACACTTTCAAGCGGAGGACAGAGAAGCTTGGTGAACTCTCTCGCTCGATTCGCACATCAGTGACGGGTGATGTAATCGCGTATCGTCTTATTGTACTGGTATCTCAGGAAATATTTTCTTATTATGCGGCTTATATGGCTGCGGTGAGGTAGTTGTCACGATTTTCTGCACCAGGTACGCGAGTGTCTGAGCAAATTTTTGTGATAAATGTCTCTTTCGTAATAAGGAGAAGGAAAGCAAGTACATGATATATATCAGTTTCTTTCTCGAAATATATATGGAGAATGATTCGGAACAGTGGCATTGTATTCACCAATGGCGAGTCTATGAAAACGCGACCCATAACGCTAACGTCAACGTGACCAGTCACGCGACGTTATCTCCCTTCAAACCATCACCACCGTGCTTACCAATGGATTTGGCTTCGAGAACATCGAGCCTTAGCACGTTATCCTCTGTCTCCTCGACTCCTCCTAGACCGCTCAAGCGTCCTGCTTTCCCGAGTTCAACCACGCCAGAACCACCATCAAAACGGGCAAAATTGGCAGCAAATCCCCCGACACACGAGAATGAAGCAACTGTTTCGCCGGAGATGCTTCTTGCTCTTCCATCACACCTCCTCAAGTCATATCCCGTCGCGAGTCCCGACTTTGTCAAGGCCGTTGGTCTCAGCGTTTGCGCGCTGAAAAGGGTTCGTGATGATTTCCTGTACTCGCCCTTGTTCAATACCATTAATCTTACTTGGTTCAGGTTTTAACACTACCGCAATCTATTCTTAGCCCACATAACGAGATACAAGCCTTGACCGGTCTTGCCGAGCTAGCGAAAACTTGCTTGGAGAATGATTTGGGCGGAGAATTCGGAAATATGCTCCTTCGCGATGTACGCATTTTTCGTGCTAGGTGTTGTCATGTGTATTTCTAACATAGTTTACTCAGGTTACAGCGCAGCATCTACCACGCGCTTTACACCTTGCAGGAACCCATCCGACACTAGCTGGGTTCAGAACTCACCTCGCGCTGCTTCAGCTCTCCATCCCTCCACATATCGGCAACGTCAAGCATGTTCGAAATACTCTCAAGAAGCTTCTCAAGGAAGATAGCGACACCACGATGCGGTATTATCTCTACCTTGCGTTGATAGATTCCTACGTCAGTGAGGACACAGTCACAGAAGGTGATGTGAATCGTATAGCCAGCCTGCTGGAGGAGATGAGAGAAATTGCAAGGGAACAAGGGGATGAAGCTGTTGAGCAGTTTACCTGGTAGGTTTCGACCAGTTATGTTGTCCATCATTTTGACCATTCTTTTCCCCAGGATTCTCACTCTGCGGCTGGCTATGATGTTCGAGCTCTGGGAAGATGCCTCCGAAGCTGTCATGAAGTGCGAAGATTTTTTTGCCTTCAATTTCCGGTCACCTCCACTTCCCGAGAATGATGGACAAACTTCCTCTTCAGACCCACTGGCCCCTTTATCCACCAGTTCTCCAGACCATGCTGAGAAGCCATCCTTAACACTTCCACGACTTTTACGCATTCAAGTGCTTATGCTATCAGTACTTTACCACTGCTCGATGAATCAAGGCAAGAAAATGTTCGCAAGACTGGAGAGGTTACATGAAGAGATGGACAAGGGTGCATTTGGGAATCCTGACGGTGTCGTCGAGGTCAGCTACTACACGTCCAGCCGC
Organism: Flagelloscypha sp. PMI_526; assembly: GCA_021399455.1. Classification (NCBI taxonomy): domain Eukaryota; kingdom Fungi; phylum Basidiomycota; class Agaricomycetes; order Agaricales; family Niaceae; genus Flagelloscypha; species Flagelloscypha sp. PMI_526. The sequence continues at coordinate 1,233,924 of JAJTUO010000010.1, read as the reverse complement.
ACTTTTGGAGTATTACTGAACAGTCTGTTTAGGTTCCCGTAAACTCCGATTCCCAGAAGCCAATCTATATCAAGACTACACCCCCATGCCTCTTGACTACCCTCGCATATCTAGTCAGTGCTGATGTTAAAAGGTCCGTCACTCCCCATTTTCTTTATCTCGCTGCTGACAACAGTGATAATTAGGGATCCTATTGGTCGACCAAACAAAATCAAGCGTCGCATCTTTGCGCTTGAAGGCCTCAACACCTTGGAACGTGCACGAAATCGAGGCTTGACGGGATGTGGTACTCTAGAGGAAGTGAAGAAGATGGAGAAGACTCTTGGGAAAATCAAGGTGGAATGTATAATAGAACTTGTTTCGGTTGGTTCCTTTTTCATGTTCTGATAGTAGTGCCTTTTCCTGACTACAAGAAAGGTTGGAATCATGCGAAGTGAATTCACGCAAGCGAAAGTGAAAATGGACGAGCTTGTTTCCACTGTGTTAACTGGTGGAGAAGTGATGTGGTCCTGTTATGGAGGAAGGTTAGCCCTTTATATTTGAATGTCCGAGATCCACAAGCTTGACTATTTACCTATAGGATAGTCCTGCTCACAGCACAACTTCATCACGCCCTTGGCACCACACCTCCGTCTTTCACTCTCAACTGTTACCGTGTCGCCGCTTCTTGGGGACGGAATGAAATATCTCGTTCTTCCTCAATAGACGCTGTGCTTCCTGTGCATACTCGTCCTCAGTGGAATATGAAGACACCGTCGAAGATGGGACCTTTCGATAGGAGCAATGCGCCAACTCCAAGTACAATCTTTACAAGAACTCCCGATTATCCTGATACCCCTCGTCGAGGCAGAGATCCATTCGAGACGCCATTTAGGTCCCGAGTGATCCCGAATCGGATGGGAAGTCCAGTGAAGACTGCTAGCCCATTGAAGAAAATGATGAATTTTGATCAGCCTGATGTGGATGACACATGGGTGGGAGGAGGGAAGGACGATGCTTGGTTGTCTCTCGTTGCAGAAGTGGGAGAGGTGGTTTTGAGGCTTGGGCTAGTGAGAACGGCTCAGTGCGAACGGAGAGCGTCGGCTCCTAGCGACTGCGCAGGAGGCGACCAAGAGGAGAAGAGGGAGGAAGGACGAACCACTCGTTCTCGGTCGCGGTCACGGTCTCGTTCTCGGCCTCCGCCGCCCACGCCAGTGGTGTGCACGTCCGAGGAGGCTAGCGAACTTCTGTGGATCAAGGAGCAGTCCGCACTACTGGCTCTTCAATGCGATGAGTTAGGACCTGGAGATGTCAAAGTATTGGGCGAACTTTGTAAAGGAATCCATTGCCTTTGCGGTGTGGGGATTACTGAGGCAGAAGGGCTTGACGCAAAGTCAGTTTTTCTTACGTACTCACTCATTCCTTGGACTGATCATGGGTTTGTAGAGTTCATATGAGGCAGTTGCTACGCCTGTGTGAAATCTCGAAAAAGGAGGGCGAACAAGACGAAGATGGATATCCTGATTCGTGGACTCGCGCCCTTACAGTTGCTATCATCGCTTCCTTCTATGTAAGCTCATTCCTGGATCTTTTCTCACTCAGATAGCTCATCATCTCCCCATGAAGGTATACACCGCCGACTCTCACCTCAATCAAATGCTTTCTTTATGCGAGATGCTTGCATCTGGTCTTGGTGCTCCAGTCAAAGACTCTTCCACATCCACTGCCTCTGACGCTGGCAACGTACCCATTCGTCTGTTCACGGCGCAAACGAGGCTGTCTTTGCTTCGAAATGGAAAGGCTAAAGGCAAGGGAGTAGGTGGGAAGGGGAGAGTGTCTTTGGAGGATGAACCAAAGTTGATGAAGATGGTTGAAGTGTTTGAGAAGAGGGTTGAAGAGGTGAGGGAATTCGGCAAGAGCTTATTGCTGGTATCAGACCACGATGAGAAGTCTGCTGATAATACGGATGGAGAAGACGAGAAAAGAGTGGCTGCTTTGTTGAAACACTGAAAATGGACAGATTCTTTCTTTACAATGCTGTGACCTGCTTTTACATTGCTTTCGGGATTCCTGTTGGTCTTTGCTTGTACTTTGTATGATAATTAGATGCTCCTTCAATCAATTTCTTGTCCAAAGAATGGCCAGAGGTGGTGCCAGTCACCTGCAAGGAATTGGGTGTGAGCATGTTAACCAAATTGCCTCAACTGGAAGGACTGACTGATCCAAGACACAGTGAGATACTGTGGGTATTCCTGCAGGCCGTCCTTAATGGTTTTACTAAATGCGTCCTCTTTTTCTTTGCCAATCTCCCAGGATTCTAATGCCACCTCGACTCGAGTGAGTCTCCGAATGCTGCGTAAGATCGACACCAGGTGACGTTGCGGATCGATTAATTGGAGCAAGTGTTCGTTCGGGTCCTGCATGCCCTCAGCTTCAGTTCCTATGCAGAAACAAATACTAATGCTCTCGAGCTGAGGTGCTTTGTTTGATATAGTGGAAAGCGTGGGGACTAGCCAAGATTCTTTTTTACTCATGCTGAAGACCCAAAAAACCAGGGACTTGAGCCTCGGAAATTCAAGGGTTGCAGGAGTAAATAACTCTACACAGAATAGATTCAATTTTTGGTAACAGAAAGAGAGGATGGATAAAATGAGTCTGAGCTACGAACCAGGGTGGGAATTCGGCAGAACTGCATCTGCAAACAGCAAGCCGTGAATTCCTTGAGAGAGTCTCGGGAATGAATGAAACCCACCACTACTCGGAGGGGAGATGGATAACACCTCTATCGTATTTGACACGAAGTGAAGGACCTCATTAGCAGAAGGCTCGATATTAAGACCCAGCCTTTTCAACTCCCGGAGGTCGAGCTGGTGCTGGATTTGTTCCACGGAAGGGATCGCTTGAAGATGTAGTGTCTCTAGAACGGGGCGAGAGTAATGTTCACCATACTTCCCAAACTGTTTGCCATCCTGTGGAAAGATAGAGGCTCCCTTTATTAGTGCTGTCGCGCACTCTGGCCACGGGGGGACGATGTAAGCCTCAGTTAAGTAAAAGGTTGTATGAATGATGATAAAAGTAGAAGATCGAGGAACCGTCAGAAGAGCATTACTGATAGCCTTGATCTCCTTGTCATCCGGGTATCCTGCTTCTGCCTCGATGTGAAGTTGTAAACGATGGTGGTCGACGCATGCGGCTAGCTTTTCTACGAGCGAAATAAACTCCTGGTCTCGACAATCCCATAGATATATATATAGAATTCGGGACATCGAAAGATATGGGAATTCGTCTCTCAGAATGGCTTTGAGGAGGGATCGCTGAATGACTAGAGACCGGAAGAGAAGAGGGCGAGCAATGGGCAGCATAAAGGCATTAACAAGACAGCAAGACTTGAGCGTTGCTTTTTTGCAGTATTTTAAGGACCGTTCGATGATCTCAAGGGGAAGGTGGTTTAGGGTGGTCATGGTGGTCTAAGGTGAACCACAGTCTTCTGCTACCCCTAAGAGTGTCAGCTGCATAAGCTCAGCTGCCTTTCATAAGAAATTCCCGAGATGACCATGGCCAACATCAATTGGGCCTTGCTCTACTCAATACATATACTTATTTGTATCCCGCGCGCACAATAACTGGGAACGCGTTGCGTTCGAGGTTCTGTTTGGGGGGAAGCTTGGGCAGTCAACACCAACACATTCTGTGTAAATACAAAATGCTACTCAAGAGAAAGTGAACGAAAGCGTGGTAAGACGAAAGAAGAGCTTGCACGAGTAGAAACCGATCTGAGCTCCACAAACGCCAACCAGTGAAACTTAATCCTTGCAGGTTCTCCCCGCTATTTCCGCCTGTAGACAGTAATCAAGGGACGGAATATTTCTACATGATGCTCCTACACTATTTCATATTAATCGACGTTTGTCTGTCTTTCACCTGGAATGGAAAATAGCCGTAAAGTCCGGAAGTGAGAGACCGATATTCATCCAGGACTTGGGCACGGAATTTCATTCGCTTAGCTATTCGAAGAATGGCCAAAGTGTTGCCCAGTTGCCTATAAAAAGTATGAGGGAGATTCAGAAAAACCGATAAAGGCGACCATACAGCACCATATGAAGGAAATATAGGGCTGATTATCTCGCAAGTTTCGCCGAATGGTTGCACCCAATTCATCGCGATTTTCTAGCGATTCCATCCTCAGTCCTACCGAATCGAGAGCTAATTCGACTTGAGAAAGTCTCTTGATGGTGCGAAGTGTCTTTACTAGGCGTGATTGTGAATCAAATAGCGGCAGCCATAGCACGCTGATTTCTTTCTCCGGCTCTGTCTTATTTCCGACCCATATGGATATGCTGAGACTTTCGAGCTTAAGAGCACAGACTGAGATGTTGGAAATCATAGGAACAATCCATGATTCGATACTTCTCGGGGAGCCTCCCACCCAGAGAAGTACCGATTTTAAAGCTGGCAACTTCAAGTCAGAATTTGTGAATAAATCTAGACCAAGTGAGCAGTTGTTGAGCTCAAGAAAGCCACCAATGACAACATTAACGAACCGACGTGAGGACCCGAGGGGAAGATATCTGTGAACTATTAAGGAGAGAAATTTTTCGGTACAAGTGAGACTAACCTTGAGAACCACGAGAGGGACCGAAGATTGAAAGAACCTCTAAGGAAGGAGCAACGAGAGAGACCAACTCTCTTGCTGAACCCTCCATATAAGGATGAAGTGAGAGTCGTTTTAAATGACTCAAATCGAGATGCTCTTGGATTTGGTCTAAAGGAGGAAGCACTTCGAGTCGTAAAGTTTCAAGGGCTGGACGTGTGCGGTGGCTTTCTTTTGAGCGGCTTGGATGCCCACTTTGAAGAATTCGTACTTCTTTAATCACTGAGGACGCAATCCCCGGCCATGGAGAAAACAATAAGGAATTATCAAGAGACGTGTTCGTATGAAGAACAATAAAGGATGAGGATTGTGGAACCTTCACAAGGGCGTTGCTTATAGCGGTAATGTGCGAATCGAGCGGCACTGGCGCTTGAACATGAAGTCTTAAAGGTCCTTCAACTTGTCCTGCGAGTTTCTCAACAAGCAAGTTGAATTCTTGGCCGAGACATTCATGAATGTGCGCGTTCATCACGCGGACTAGAGGGAGATAAGGGACCTTGTCGTTTAGGATGCCAGTAAGAAGGCGACGGTCAAGAACTAGAGAATGAAAGAGCTTAGGCCGAGCCACCAATAATGTTAAGGTGTTGACGAGGCAGCAAGATGCTAGCGTGGCCTTGTCACAGTATCGCAAGCAGCGTTCGCTGACTTCTGGTGGAAGATCCATGAAGGCGACCATGGTGGTTGAAACGAAGTTGACTTACCGTGAGTGCCTTACGTTGTATTTAAATATGAGGAATGGTAAGTCTAAATGACACAGTCATTTGGCAGGGGGAATACCGCTGAATAATTAAACACCGACCCTCACAGGGCACAGTTTTATGGATGGGATCGTAGCCCTCCTCTGTGCTCCGACTGTAATGATGATCTAACCAGAGTTACCTTGGGCTATCCGACGAGTGATAGCGCTTGCAAGGAGAGAGGGCCCACGAACTCACAGGTGCTCCACTGTATTAATCTTTTCTCGATTTTGGGCTTGCATCGACACTAAGAACAAATACAAGGGGGGACCACACAAAGTCCCTGATCCAGAATGTACGTTCGGTTGAATCAGCAAATCGTTCGGGGATGTCCGCAACTTGGACGTGCGATGATACACGTTAGGATACCATGTGGTTGTACTTGCGAGTGAAGCTATCTTTAAAATGTTAAGATATCCTGTAAAAGCTGCTGGAATAGACTATTATATCTGTCACCAGGACCCACATGCTGGACTAGTGCGAGAGGGACTTCACGCCAATTTTCATGAGACGGTTCCTCAACTTCCGTGCCGAGCTGCGAGCATTTCGATTTACCTCCCTTCTTTCACGCATATATGCGACACCTGTACAGAATGCAAGATGTCTCAGCTTGGGCCATATGATGGTGATATGCATCCTTCTTCCCCCGTTCCACCGCACGATAAACACTGGGACAAGAATATTCAAAGAGACCAAGAGCGATTCTCTTGAAGTCTCTACTCAGCACTTATTTTTCATCCATTCGCCTCCACTACTTGATGGTTAGGCTTGAGCTATTTCTGTGATCTCGCTACAAGTAGCACCTTGAACTCAATCGTGTTCGTAACCTGCTCTTGACTCCCATGTCAACCGTCGCGCGGCTGCCTGAAGAACTCCAAATTTACATTCTGAGCTTTGCAGCTCGCGACGCCAATGTAAAACAAACAGATTTAACCTAGTATCTCTTGGTTTCAAAATCGGCATACGAAAGGCGAGTCCGTTCCAACTCCGAAGTCGCTCCCTTCATCGCTTATGCAACATATTCAGCATTTCTTTTGATGCCTACCATACTATTTCAATCGCTCATGATGGTCAAGTAGCTCCATTCGTGGAGTTCGTTGAATCCAAGCCCCTCTCATTCTTTGCTCTTCGTACCCGTGGTCTATTCCTCCAATTTGATATAGGAGAGGGCGGCAGGGCTTGGATGTTGGCTGCTTGGGAGACGCTCTGGCAGACCACCATTCCTAAACTGACGAATTTGCGATACCTTTACGCGGATGAAATCCGTACTATGCCATCTTCAACGATGAAGCTTGCTTTTTCTGCTCTCCAAGCGCTCGCGGTACTGCGGTCTTTCTTCTTAGGCTGGGATTTCCGTGACTTCCTACTCACGTTGAAGCCCTTCACATCTTCATGGCCTGGTGCTTTTGTCTCCATTACTCATCTTCAACTCTCCCATTACCGTGACTCTGATCCCTTCGACCTTTCAGCCGAATATATTGACGAAAGAATTTCTCTGCTCAGGCAATTCAAACGACTCACACACCTAATGTTCACCATTTACGAGAGCGACGAGGTCGATTGCGCTGTACAGATTATGAAAGCTTTTACCTCCCTCGAAGTTATCGCCCTTTTCATCCCGAATTTACTCGATATGCCATTGGGGCAGGAGGAGTTGAGCGATGCTGTGGAAGGAGAAAAGTCGAATGCCATCATCATCGAGTATTCACAATCGTATCATGATAGCCTCAGGCGTTTTAAGGAAGCTACTTATGGATTTGAAGGGAATATTTGGGTACAGGTTGAACAGGAGTTGGCTGCAAAGAGGAGACTCTCCGGATCACTTGCAGCATTGAATGCATTTGAAAAGCTGACCATGTTTTCCTTAAAGAGTTAGCCAGTCGCTCCCTCGAGAAACCCTAGCCCTCGGCTTCCGTGCCAGGCTGTGTGCATTACCCACCCCACTTTCACACACATATATGATGGCTGTACGGAATACAAGATGTTTCATATCGAAGCATATAATGATATGCATCGTTCCCTATCCGTTTTACGGCACGATAACCACTGGGACAAGCTATTTCATACTGACCAATGGCGATTCTCTTCAAGCCGCTACTCAGCACCAATTTCTCATCCTTTCGCCTTTTCGACACGATGGTTAGGCCCGAGTTCTATTAGCGACCTTGGAGGTTAATTTGATTATGATTATGATCTCACGACAAGTAGCTGCTTGGACTTCGTCATATTCGCAACCTGCTCTTGACTCCCATGTCAACCGTCGTGCCGCTTCCTGAAGAACTCCAATTATGCATCCTGAGCTTTGCAGCTCGCGACACCCATGCAAAACAAACAGATTTAACTCAATATCTCTTAGTTTCAAAGTCAGCATATGAAAGGCAAGTCGGTCTCAGCTCCGAAGCCGTTTTCTTCATCGTTTATGCAACATTTTCAGCATTTCCTTTTATGCTTATCATACCATTTCAATCGCTCATGATGGTCAAGTAGCTCCATTCTTGGAGTTCATTGAATCCAAGCCCTCTTCGTTCTTTGCTCTTCGTACCCGTGGTCTATTCCTCCAATTTGGTTGGGAAGAGCGCGACCGTGCTTGGTCCTTGGCTGCTTGGGAGACGCTTTGGCGGACCTTCATTCCTAAACTGACGAATTTGCAATACCTTCATGCGGATGAATTCTATCCGATGCCATCTTCAACGATGAAGCTTGCTTTTTCTGCTCTCCAAACGCTCGCGGTACTGCGGTCTTTCTTCTTAGTCTGGACTCTTCATGACTTCCTACTCACAACAAAACCTTCCGCGTCTTCATGGCCTGGTGCTTTTATCTCCATTACCCATCTTCAACTCTCCAATGACCGTGACTCTGGAATCTTTGAAAATGTTGACAAAAGAATTTCTCTACTCAGGCAATTCAAACACCTCACGCACCTTATGTTCACCATTTACGAGAGCTACGAGGCCGACAGCGCCGTACAGATTATAAAAGCTTTTACTTCCCTCCAAGTTATCGTCCTTTTCATCCCAAATTTGCTCGATATGCCATTGGGGAAGGAGGAGTTGAGCGATGCTGTGGAAGGAGAAAAGTCAAATGCTATCATCATCGAGTCTTCTCAATCGTATCGTGATCGCCTCAGGCATTTTAAGGAAGTTGCCTATGGATTTGAAGGGAATATTTGGGTACAGATAGAACAGGAGTTGGCTGCAAAGAGGAAAGTCTCCGGATCACTTGTAGGATTGGATGCATTTGAAAAGTTGACCATGTTTAACTTAAAGAGTTAGCGGGTCATTATATCGAGAGATGACCAATTATCATTTTTCAGTGCTCAAAGAAGAACAATAGCTTCAACATGAGGAACACAACCACCAGATGAATATATTCCATTCTTGAAAACCGTTCAGTTTACAACTATTGCGGTATAAGCCCTTGTTGCCTTCTTGAGCCCGTGGAACCTGTTTTTAACTCCTCAGACGCTGGGAACTCTGATCCGTCTTTCAGTATTGGAAGCTTTCGGGCCGAAAGAATCAAATGCCAGCGAGTTCGCCGTCCATCGATGAATCCTTGAAAGGCTTTTAATCAGGATGTCAAAGATTGTTGCTTATCATGACGGAGAGAACTGACCCAACTGGAATACATTCATTCTTTGCAGGCAACGTCAATGAGCAAGACGTCGACAAACAAAGTTCCGAAAGGAGGTATCACAGTTGCAGGGTCTTGCGTGCTTTGGTGCGCAAATGGTATGTACAGCTGTCTACATGGACACATAGGAAGCGGTGGTGTTTTAGCGGACAAAGAGAGCAAAAAGTCTGCAACGTGGGATTTCGACGGTTCCGTTGCTGACTGTAACCAGCCTCGTATCTCCCCTTGAGACGCGGAACGAGGCGGAGGGGGTGAGGTAGCAAAATAAATAAATAAACCTAACAAGGTGCGAGCCCAGGTTCGCGACAGCATACTGCGGACAATGAGGAAAGGGTTATAGGCGCCAAGTGGACAAGACAATGGTCACAAGATACTTCAACAAGACTTTGGACATAGCTGCTGTGTTAGTGAAGGCTAGGTCCAGCATGCCAAGGGTCAAAGGTAAAGCGAATGAGGGTGTGAACCATGGATCGGCCGACTGAGCAGAGTCTTGTCAATGCGAGTCTCTCGGCATTTTCTCTTACCCTCACACACATAGCCTTCGCTGGCGACATGTATCGACACAGTCCTGACAGGGAAATGAACTAGTTCAGTAATGTAGAGGGCAAAGGGTAAAAAGAGGAGCATGATTAGAGGATGATAGAAGAGCGGGAGCAAGAGGTGCTTCCTAAGTAGAAAACTAATGAGGGAAACAATGACGCGTTTGGCCAACCAGTGATCCATCTGTTTGATGGGAGAACCGTTATCGCATCTTCTTGAGGAGGTGATCGACGCTGGTTTCCCTCTCAACCTCTTTTTGCTCGAGTGCGATTCATCTGAAGGGGATACGAAATGACTCCTGTGTCGATATGAAGGGGGAAACGCAGGCCGGAGGAAAAGGAAACCCAAATCTGGGACGCTGGGCCGTCGGAGTCCAGGGCGGTCAGGGATTGATGGCCGGAAGAAGCGTCGCGCTTGGGTCCTGGTTGCGGCGTGTTGTCCCGGTTTCTTATAAAAGGAGCGTCATTGCTCTTGCGGGCCCTTTGCCCTCTCCCTCCTCTCTACTATGGCAACCGTCCTTCCTCCCCCTCCACAAATCTCTTCCACAAAACCGACGCGCAAAGGTCGTGTCTCGTTTGATACACCCCAAATCGCAGAGGGTTTTGCCTTTGCCAGGGTTAACGGCAAAGTTCACCTGGTTCTTTGTACGTTTTTTAATCCATGTTTTACTCGACATTGTTGTCTTACATAGATCCTCAGTATCACGAGCCTCGACAAATTGCCAGTATACTATCACTGTCCACATCTTTCGCCACGAATTTATCTCTATCTTCCGTCTCGACACCATCCTCACCGATCTCGATCCTACCGATGGCTCTCTACGCATCCTAGAACCCATCGCTTCTGATTTCATGCGTTATGAGGAGGAGAACGAGACAGTCTTTCTGGCAAAGGACCTTACTCTCCGCCTTGCAAAGCTAGCCGACCCGATGAGTCCTGGAAGGCCGGGGATTCCTGGATTATTTGGTCCTCCGGCCACTAGAAGGACACGGTATTAAAGAAACTCGGGGTCTATCCCTTTAGTGTCTCGCCCGACGAACTTTGACGAAAGAAGGGTCGTGTGCCTCTTTACCGAGCGCCACACACAAACTCTCACAACTCTGCTTCATCCTTGACGCGTTATCCCTTTCCCCCGCCCTACTGCTACTTTCTCGTCTTTCATCTTCATATTGCATATACGTCTCCCTTGCTATCCTGTGTTATGTTGTAATACTTATTTCTCTGCCACCTCATGGTTTCTTTATCTCTCTTCTATGACTCTATCCCATAGCATGTTCCATTGTACTTCATTGACAACGGACCTTCCATACATCATCTGCATCTTCTATCTCTCTCTCGGCTGATCTTTACACAATATCTTTTTCAACCTAATCCAATTCAGCTGGTCTTTACGTGGCAAAGCAAATCTTTGGTGTGTTGAGCGGATTCCGGATTCCGGTGGATGCATAGCGACTGGAAGATTCATTTCCAGTTTTTTTCCCCCTCTTCTTCTGGTGCCTCGGGCAGATGCAAAGCAACAAAGTTCTTCCAAAGTTTAACTTTCGGATCAATATGTACTGCGAGTCCGACGGTAGGTGGGAGGGATACAGCATTATCAAATATCTTTACTCAGCCTGGAAGCTCTGGTCGGGGAAGCTCGTCATTGGAGCCGTGTCGAGGGTGCCCCGCTTTTTATCCAGGACTGAATATTTTGGAGGGAGAGTGCTAGTACATTTGAATTGGGATTGGCATATCCGCAATGAAATGTTGTCAGGATATGCGTCACCACGCTCAAAAACATAAGCTGAAAATGAATGCCGGTGGAGTCGTCTCGAGGACTGGATTTGCAAGAGAGCCTAAATTAGGGCAGAAGCTCTGACATATCGAGTCAGGAAATGCAAGTTATGTCAAAAGCTCAGATGACAGCGGGAGGGTTCGGGAAAGGTAGGGAATTACGATATAGATGACGGGTGGATGGTTTTGAATCGAGCGAGGGCGGAATTCCACAACTGCAATATCATAGAGCTCGCTTACAAAACGAAAGAGACAAGGACCAAATCTGTAGCCAACGATTGTTGAAGGCAGGCTGAGATGCCAGCATTCAATACACACTCGCACATCATATTTCATCCTTGGATGACCATCTCTGGAGAAACGAGGCCCACATGGATTCGGGAGGCGAACCACCAGCAAAAGTTGATAATAGGAAAGAAAAAAAAAAGCAAGACTTGGATGTTAGATTAAGTCTAAAGAGGAAGGAGATACTCTACGGCAAAGAACGATCTATATCAGCCCCTTACGTACTGATGAGCAATTCAGTAAGTTGATAAAATTGACTTTTAGAGCGCACGACCACGTATCCTGAAGGAGACAGACACTTCAGGATGGGTCAGTCTCAGAACAAAAATCCCGGAACTGAATGCTTCACCACTTTCCCAACAAGACCGAGTGGAGGTTTCTGGCACGCTTGATGAACTCGTGGATCCGCTCCAGGAGAAAGGTGATTACTATGCTTGTAGGTTAATACGTAGCTGTATGTTAGGAACGTTTCGTGGTAAAGCAAAGCGATGGGCTGATCTTTGATGATACGTTATAGCGGAACGTGGTTGAAAGGCACATGTTAAAGTTGAGACGATATACACGTGGTAAAACGCAAGGAGAACATACTTTCAGCAGTCTACACGGAGAAAAGGCTAGCTTGGAGTGCATGAATCTGCATTAAACGGCACAAGGAGAGCTAATGAGTGCAGAAGTGCGGCACGATTCTCATGTTCCAATGGCGTAGTAGCGGTAGAGAAAAGACCGTTTTGTCAACAAGAGGATTCTCAGGGTCCCGTCACAGAATACTGGAAAGTCAACCGGCCGAATGGGATCACTAAGGAGGCTGAAAGCGTTGGAAGATATCCATCAGGGGCAAGGCAAGGATGACCAAGTCGTATGGGACCTTGTTCAAGATTCCGCCCACGATTCGGAAGATAAAGGGGAACAATGAGTCGAAATTGTGCTTGACACAGAGGGGGAACATGGCTACAAGGAAAGGAACGTGTCGGTGGTTGCCGGTCAGTATCAAAAATACAGCAACACGGTTTGTCCTAAACCTTCATCTCATCCTCCTTGTCTCTCTTTCTATCCTCCTCCCTGTCTCATTATTAGGACATCCGTATGTTCTGATTAACACATCTGTCTCATCTAAATCGCTCCCCAGCCCATATATCCACTGAAGATTTCACGTTCGGTCCAAGGAAAACCTGACTCACCTCCAAATGTCTTCCTCTTCGCCATCATCACGACCCCCTTCGACGATGCCTCCGTCCTCCCAAAGCGGATCATCTCTGCGTCCGTCCCACCGGAAAATTCTCGTGGGCGTTCTCGGGGCAACTGGGACTGTTGGTCAACGGTTCATCGTTCTCCTTTCTGCACATCCTTGGTTTGTTATCCACGCTCTGGGAGCATCTTCGAAAAGTGCAGGCAAGAAATACGTTGATGCTACTGCTTGGAAACAGACGACTGGAATACCGAGTGCTGTAAAAGAGATGAATATTCGTAATTGTGAGGTAGATGATGTCTGGAAGGAGTGTGGCGTGGTCTTCAGTGGTTTGGATGCGAGTGTCGCTGGAGATATTGGTAACCCTTTTATCTCTTCAAAGAAATTTTATTTAAGCTGAGTCTTTGTTAAAGAAATTGCGTTTAGAGATGCGAACATTCCCGTATTTTCCAATGCTAAAAACCACCGACGAAACCCGCTCGTCCCCTTGGTCGTCCCTCTAGCGAACCCATCGCATTTACAGATTCTTCCACTTCAACAACGAAACCTTTCCCTCTCGCGTGGCTTTATCGTAACCAATGCGAATTGTTCTACGACAGGACTAGTCATCCCACTGGCGGCTTTGGAACGCGCGTTCGGCCCGCTTGAATGTGTTATGGTCTCCACCATGCAAGCTATCAGCGGAGGTGGTTATCCTGGTGTACCGTCACTTGATATTCTGGACAATGTCGTCCCCTACATATCAGGAGAAGAAGAGAAATTGGAATGGGAAACTTTGAAAATCCTAGGTGCAGTTCGGCCTAAATCCACAACAACCAAACCTCCTCTTTCTTCATCTCCATCAAGCGACACTATTACCGCCAGCGATGCTTCGTCAAATCTGCCAGACACGTTAGAGTTTGACATGCATTCCACTCATCCTCTCCGTGTGTCAGCATCATGCTCGCGTGTTCCAGTCATCGACGGACACACAGAAACCGTCTCTGTCCGATTCGCTCGTCGACCTGCTCCTTCGCCTCAACAAGTGCGGGAAGCTCTTGTGGCCTTTACGCCTGAAGCAAGGACACTCGGCTGTCCAAGTGCGCCAAGGAAAGCAATCGTTGTGCATGAAGAGATGGACAGACCACAGCCGAGATTGGATAGGTTCGTGCTTCTCATTCTCCTGACGTCCTCCCGAGCTCACCATCCGTGGGGGTAAACAGATATCATCAAGATGGCGCAGGTGTTTCAGTTGGCCGTGTCCGTCAATGTCAAGTCCTTGATATAAAATTTGTCGTTCTTGCCAATAACGTGTCTATTGGAGCTGCGACGAGTAGCATCATTAACGCGGAGTTGGCGGTTGTGAAAGGTTATGTTGGTGGTGGAGAAGTCAGTGGAGAAGGTTTACCTGGCGATGATGAATAAATAAGTACGGCAGGAAGGGACTCCGACGTTGAGGAACGTTCATCATTGATACAGGCTGCTGGTTGATAGTTAAAATTCTTTTGAAATGTACATATATGGGATTTGCGTGTGGACGTTGTTTTTCCTCTCTTTTTAGAGTATCAGTCAATGACCAAGCTGCTGGTAATGCTTGGCTTTTTCTTATGTGCTTTCATATCCTTCATCTTTAAGACTTTTAAGAGTATCTTTATAGCCGTCTGTCAGAGTCAGTGTCACCTCTCCTCCTGATGTCCAGCATTCCTCTTTGTGTTCCCCTTTTTTTTTGGCATCTGGGGCTTCAATGCACCCATCTCTACCTGATTTGAAGATGGTTCATCACCCAGTTTCATCTGTAGTACTACATCGGATGTAAGAGAATCGACAATGGACGGTTCATGTTACGGCTTGACTGTGTCATCATCGTCGAAAAACGGCCAAGCACGCTTCCAACTCTCTGAGACACCAATATTAGCATATTTTGGCTGGTAAAATATATTTGGAGAAGTGCCTACCTCCGAATTCCAAGGTGAGGTGAACAGGATGAAACATTGGAAGCATCATCTTTAAAGTCTCATCCTTGGAATATTCAGCTATGTTGGCCTCACATGAAAATCGAATAGTCTTTATCTTCAATAGCTCTCTTAGTTCTGTCGCAAACTTAGAGACAGCCGTGTCAAGCTGGAGGGAATAGCCATGAATGTAGATTCGAATATGCCGAAGGGCAGGAGAGCACTCGTAGAATGCTTTTATGATGGGGAGAAGCGTTGTGGCCCAATTTTATTCCTTGAATGTTAAGAATCTTTCCTCTGAAAGGAGGGAAAGAGTATGCAAAAGGGGAAATCCTGGAGTAGACGCAATGTACTCTGCAATTCCGTGCCCTAGCATTCATTATCAATAACCAGAAACTTACACGGATAAAGTGGACGTACCAAGGATTCCATTCGTTAGCCAGAATGATAAATACTCCAAGGTTGGCGCCGAGAGGAGTACTAAATCTCCCCAGCCTCGTTCTATGTTGCGCACAGCATTTTCGAAATCCCAAACGGCTAGACGCCGCAAGCTTCCAAGATCAAAGTAATAAGATAGGACTTTCCAGAATACCGCGCCATTTCGAATGCGAAAAGTATCCAATGACGGACGGGTGATAGAGGATGGTTCTGCAGGTTTCGGCAGCATCGACAATTGGTTGGGCATTACCACGTCCAAATCCCGACATGCTCCGGCTTGAAGCACTTGAGTCAACTCGTCCGGGGTTTCCAATGGTGGAACACCCATTTTCAGATATTTCACTGTCGGTAATTTGATCAAATTCAAGAAAACTGACAGGAATGAAGGATCGCGTCTCCGAGTCGAGTATTGCGGGCTGGACACGTGGAGACTCCGAAGATCTGACACATTTAGGAGATCTAAAAGTGCCTGCACAGTAGTCTTTCCATTTGTGGTGTATGTGAGGACTCGATCGATGCAACGCATATCCACGGTAAGATGGTGAAGACGCCGTACGAGATGCTGGCCAAGGGAACCAATAATGCCAACGTCGGGATCATCATTGATTGCTAATTTGCGATACAATACGTCCCGAGAAATCTCAAGAAAGTTGGAGCTCACTAAGCACATTTGTGCTAGTTCGCGGGTGGTAAAATGAGCGAGGACCACTTGCCAAAGTTCTTGTGGGAGTTCAATCGAATCCATCTCAAAGGTAAAGATTACAAAGAACGAATTCCCACAAAGTAAGTCAGACCCAATGTTTGGGAGGGAAGTGGAACAAAGAGGCCCAAAGACTTAGTGACGATGGCGGTCAAAAGGAAAGCTTGTTACATTACAGTCTTTGCACCCAACCACCAATTTTCCTGCTCTCCGATTTTCCTCACTGGTTCCCAGTAATTGACACTGAAATTTACATATCCATTGATTTATTTTATGTTTAACTCTTAGAATCACATTTCGCCTTATCTAGAAACATACTGGGATGAGCCTTCGAGCTCCATAAGCCCCCAGGTGGTAAAGTAATGGAGTAATTCTCTATGGGAAATTTATTCCTTAGATCGCCATCTAACTTCGTCCTCATTACCGAAAATCGGCCATGCACAGTCCGAGTGAACTGCTCAAAAGATTTAACCCGGGAATGAGGGTGTGGCGAAAGACGCTACCTCCAAGTTCCAGATGGAGCTGAACTGGGTAAAATATTCGAGTCATAGCGTGGACCATCTCCCCTTTGGAAGATGCGGGGGGTAACTCTCCGAGGCTTGAAAGCTTAACAACTTGAATATTTTGCAGGTTCCTTATTTCACCAGCGAAACTGGAAAATGCAATATTCAAGAGGGGCCTATGATGTGAGTCTACTGCCACTGACCCGTTAATGTAGACTCCGATGTGCTGAAGAGAGGGTGAGCGTTCGTAGAAGGCCTTGATAATAGGTAGAAGAGCAGTAGTCCAGTGAGGTGCTGTAGATTTTAGGGTATCTTCTTTGGACAGGAGATATAAAGTATGCAGAACTGGAAATTCCGACATCGACGTAATATATTCTAAAAGTCCGTGACCTAGGAGATGTCAGAACTCAGCTACAGGATATAAAGACAAGAAATAGACGAACGAAGAAGTCCTTTTGCCAGCCATATTGATAACACATTTGAGGTGTGGGCAGAGAGGAGCACCAAATCTCCCCTGTCTGGTTTGATATCGACGTAATCGTACTGGGTGTTCCAAATGGCAAGACGCGTCAAACTTCTCAAGTCCACATAGCGAGATAAAACTATCCAGAATGGTCCGCTATATTCGATGCGGAAAGAATCCAATGTCGGACGTATACCATAGGAAGCAGCTAAAACGATCGGCATCGCCGAGAGTAGCCTTGGTTCTGTCACATCCAAGTCTTGTAATGCCCTAGTTTGGAGTGCTGAAAGCATGTCATCCATGCTTTCGGACGGGGAGAAGGAAATTTTCAAGTACTTCACTGTCGGCAATTGGGTGAGTTTGAAACAAGAAAAGTGAAGGTAGGGGCGCGGTGGCAGTATTCGGGGGCGACGATATGTAGTCTCCGAAGACTTGAAAACTGAGGTCTTCGAAAAATGTTATCAACGCTGCACGTCCATCCTTCCCAGATGCGAAGATTTTGATCAAGTTCGTCATGTGAATGAAAAGGTGGCAGAGGCGTCGCGCAAGATGACCATGACCCAAGGCGACAATGATGGCAATGCCTGTATTTGCTTCAATTGCTACTTTGTGGTAAAGTGCGTCCCGAGACGCTTCAAGGAAATGAGAGTTCACGAGGCACATATGCGCTAATTCGGGCGGGGTACACTCCGCTAAGACCTCCTTCCAAAGCTCCAGTGGAAGTTCAACAAAGGCCATCTGAAATAAAAACTGGAACGGAGAAATACCAAGTACAACTTTGAAAATGGAAGGGGTGCTAATCGACTTGATAGCGAGGTGATGATGGACGTGAACCTGCAAGCAGCGGGAACAATACTAGCAACATCCTTTGGACTTCATTACCACCTGCTCACGAATAGCCGTATATGGGTGCATCCGCTGACCATTCGATGCATTATTGCTCTCCCTCCCTCGCTTACTTCCGATGCCGAATGACGTTACACCTTGTTGTCAGTGTCAGCAAGCATCTCTTCAACTTCAACCGAACGTAGCCACCACAACATTTACGAGTTTACATTCGAGAATTCATGGTTTTCACAGTGACAGACGAGGGTTTCAATTACTTGAGATGGTGAAAGCCGAGACGCGGCAAAAAAAGCGTTCTTCTGAATCTTTGGCGCGACTGGAACGCTCTAGACGAACTTGATTTTACTTAACTCTTCAATATCTCTCTTACATCTTGAGCGGCCGTTTGGAGTATTTTACAGCGTATACTTCATGTTATTTAGAAAAATGTTATTGTTTCAGATCTTGCAAAAAGTTCGTATAGAGCCACAGGAAGCTCGCCGAAAATTGTTCACTAAATAAGGCAAACTTTGATGGTCACATTATCATATCAGGTGGGGTTTTTCGTTTGTCAATACTGTGTACCTTACGTCAGAACTGTGCACAATGCGGTATCTCACTTACCGCAGGAACTTTTGCCACCAGTCGTTAGGCTCTCTTCCTTCTTCCATTTCCTGGGTTTGAGCTATGCCGTCTTCCCTGAAGCTGTTGCCTCTTCTTATTTCTTTCTGTGTTCTTGCGAGTTGATTGATTGTTTTGCTACTGCCTTTTCTGACGCAGCGACCTTCTTTCCAGGGATTTCTATCTAATCGGGATCTCCCAGGACGCGGTATGCTTCCTCCCCACCTTGTACACTTCTTGTCCTGACTTTCACTTAAATTAGGCTACTATGGAGAGCATCGCGTCCTTCCGTCTTTATTCATCTCCGTATTCACCGCGCCGTACTGGAGTCGCCTTGGAGACACAAAGAACCGAAACATTCCCTTCATAGCTTTTCTTCTTGGTGGGCTGATTATGCACGTATCTCTATACTCACCATCACAGTACAATTAATGTACATATTAAGTGTGCTCATCGAGGGAACAATTGGACGAAATGGGGAATTCTTTGCCCCAGTCCTGGCTGGAGTAGTGGAAGGCCTTTTTGGTGGTAAAGCTACTTTCTATGGCGCATCACTTACGTAAATCCCTTTAATCTTACAAATGGTTTTCACTGAACTCAATTGCGGGAGTTACGCTGCAGATTTCTCGTCTCCAAATTCACTGTCTGTCTTTTCATCTCTTTTGATTCTGAGCAAGATATTCACTATAGTTTTGTTCTATTTCGCTAGGTTTCCTAAGTTTTATGTGGTCGAGGCTTCTTTTTCCCTGTCTCTAATCCTATCTGCTTTCCGTCTGGTTTGTCCCTAGTCATGCATATGGTATATGTCGCCATCTAACTTATGTCCTCAAGAGTTTGGAAAATTGCATGGGAGAAACCACCCTTTTCATAGTAAAGTTGACGCTGGTTCTACTGATGTTTCCTTATGTGGGCTTCATTCTGGGAGCATCTAGACCTCAGCCAATATTGCTTGAAGACACTGACGACGATTTGTCGCGATCTTCTCAAATTCCCACGCACAGCCCACCTCATGTTCGTTACTCATTATGGACCGACCTTCGAACGAAAAAGGAATTCTGTATTCTTTTCATTATCACAGTCTGCACATTATTGGTGGAAATGTTGGCTACTTCTCAGCTGACCGCTGGATACGATCCATTTGTGCGTTGCCCTTGATTTAACTTCTAGCGCATTATTCAAATAACGTACATTCCCGTCAGGCGGTCGAAGCTGTATATATATTTGTCATAAAGTGTGTATTTTCCCTTCTCATCTATCTTTTTACTGTTATGGGTGAAATTTATTCTCTCTATTATTCACTATCATTCATTTTTTAACTGTTGTCTTAGTCTCACTCCTCTTCTCCGGCCAACTGGTGAAAGTTATTATCTCTATCGGGCATCATGGTTTTGGGCTCGCAATTTCGATCCAGAGTATCGCTCTTCTCGGAACCCTCTCGAACTATGTTGTTTCAAACGACGCTGCTATTGGTTTAGACATCACGCGCCACGTTTCTTCTCCATACATTCCCTCTCTTCTACTGTTCCTCTATCTTGTGTGGATGAAACAAGAAGAAGGTGATGGTCGGACCGGAAGTTTCTTTGGAACCATAGCCCTCATTCGAATGATATGTCCCTATCAAACATGTAAAAATCTTTCACAAAGGCCACCCTCAAATTACTTGCTTGGTCCTGACTTTCTTTTATAGTTACCTTCTACGTCGTTTGGCTGTCACTTGGTCAACACCCCTCCATGTTCATTGGAGTTTGTTCAATCGTCTTGGCTGTGACCGCATTGGTATGTTTATTTTTATTAGGAAGGATGAGAAATATTGAGTCGGAAGAGTTGCCCGAACCAAGTACTGAGGAGGTTGCGGTTTGAGGAAAACAGTCTCTCAGAGTATCACTAGCATATTTTTCTTGTTTACCTTGTATTTGCATTTGATTTTCGAGTACGTACTACAGAATGATATTTTTTGACCCTAAGTAGGAGCGATATGGTATGTGGGATATCAGAGATAACAGTGTCGAGATACCCGAAAACAGAAGGGGCTTTCTTCCTCCGACTCTTTGATTTCTCGTGCTCTTGTACTTATATTTGTCCGACGTTATCACTCGGTCGCACAACCTGCACCCAATACGCACATATGCACATCCCAATTTCAATGAACTCAGAAACCTTGGAGTCGACAAGCACAATGATTCAGAACCTTCTAGATCATGTAATTTGAAGTTCTTCGAGGGCCATGAAATTTCTAGAATACAACGCTTGGAATACTGGTCTTCGTCCTCCCAGGGAGTCATGGTAATCCTTGCGAAGCCCTCCGCAAAATCTGTTTCAACGGCCAATTCCCCTTCGGACAGATCTTTTGCAGGGGTTGGCAGTTCTTAGCTGGGAATTGTTCTTTGCACTACGTCGACCATATTCAACCACTCTAGTACGATGGGTCGGAGGGAAGGTTGTCGCACCCAGTAGCTTGATCAGTTTAGGCCATGGCCGTCCTCTCATTTGGTGCGCACTTCTTGGATAAGCGATCTCGCGCGTTCGTCGAGGTCAATGCTTTTCGCCCAGCGCCCATAGAAATCTTCCCTGTCTTCAGGAGTTACTTCTCCGGAGGAATATTCGTGAAGCTTTCAGGTCGGTCTTTGGCGCGACTGCAAGGTTAGGGCAGACTTAGCTTGGTCATAATCGAGCTTGCACCGTTTAGCTAAGCTGTTATTTTCGTATTTCAAGTGAAGGTTGAAATAGAATTGCCGCCCAAGGGGGTACACCGTCCTAATGATAAGCAAGATACTCGCCACATATATGAAGCGGCAGAGTGATTCTGTGACACAGAACTTGGTTTGTAGCTGTTTAATTGCTGTTCAACTCATCGGTTTTGATGCTTCTCCGCCACCCCTTCCTCATATTCGATACACTTTGTACGGGTCTTTTCGCCTTTCATTTATTACTCTTCCAGTGGGTTTATCACGGCCAGCAATAATACTCTGATCTTGAGAATCTCAGAGCTCGATGCTATTAGTGTGCTCTCCACGATAATCATCGACACTAGCACATTCGAAGCAGAAGTAAGCTAGTTTCCTGTCTTTGGGCCACAAATTAAGCGCTTTTGAGCGAAAAAAACGCACGGTTGCGGGTTTCCGCCCAACCCACTCAATGTATTGGTGTTGTCAATTTGTTCGAGCATTTGGACTGTTTTCTGCTGATATTCCCGCCCCTGGAACTTTGTTCTTATTTTGCTGGTATCCTCGGTTTTTCCCTTCTGCAAACTTCCCCACACTCAGCAATAGCATCTCACTGATCTTCCTTACCCCGTTCTGCCACGTTTTATCAGTTGTCCGTACCTGCGATCCTCGAATCTAGATCTATGCTATTCCTATTGGAGGCTTTTCACATATCTGACTCACATTTTTTTTGCGCCGCTCAAATTGGTAGTGTTCAATGTTTGTACCCGCGTGAGTGCGGGTGTGCGACTCCCGGTCCGAAATGAAATCGAACCCTGCACAGTCTTGCTGCCTATTTGTGTTTTGGATTCACCCCTTCTCGCCTTCCATCGAAGATCCGTTCAGGTCCGAAAGTCAAGTTGCTCGACCTTCTGAAGTGTGAGTGGCCGCCGACGCCAATGTGAAACTCGGTGACATTGGGGATTCCAGTAGCATCGAACGTAGATATAGACACCCTGTTTGAGAGAC
This sequence comes from Flagelloscypha sp. PMI_526, assembly GCA_021399455.1. Lineage (NCBI taxonomy): Eukaryota > Fungi > Basidiomycota > Agaricomycetes > Agaricales > Niaceae > Flagelloscypha > Flagelloscypha sp. PMI_526. Next base: position 1,211,991 of record JAJTUO010000010.1, on the reverse strand, counting down.
TAGAATTTCCAGCCGCTCTTTACTTCCAGCGCCTGAATCATCCATCATTCCACCAAATTACATGTGAAAAGTTGCCTAAACCTTGTCGCGGTCACCTGCCATGCTCCGCGTCTCCTCGAGTACTATACAACGGCGCGTGGTTCCTATTTTAAGGGATCTTCTGTGTGGCGGAAGGGTGACAAAATGCCTCCTGAAAAGAAGCTGACGCGCCAGATTTGCGTGGAAGGTCCGGCTGCCATCAATGTCATTTTCCCTTTTAGGGAAGGCAGGAGGCCGAAAACCTGATTCCGGGTGAAAAGATTCAATTCACCAAATTAAATAGAGGTCCACCCAGTATTTGCAGTGAGGGGTTATTGTAATTTGTGGATGCAAAACCAAGCCAATGGTGATCGAAAACAAAGTGCTGGAGAAGTGCATCCGAAAAATTTCATCCTTGCCTTGCCTCTCGCTCTCATCTAGTCCAGAACCATCAACTGGACGCACTCGCAATCTTTAAGCAACCTTCACAGTTCTCTCTTCTGCATTCTGCCGGTGGCTGGCAAGTTCTTACTCTCCTTTCGCTACCACCAGTGTCGCTGATCATGCCTCCAGGAACACCACACGAGGTGCCCCAAAGCACCAAATTTCCCTCCCGTCGACTCCGCCACATTCTCCATTGTCTGCCACGAATCCCGTTTCGATAACCTCAAATATTTTCCCGATGGATGACATGTCATCTTATACAGCATCCACATCTTCCTCAACCTCGTGGAACAGCAGCAGCACTTCCTTGTCAAGTTCACCTTCATATCCGCAGCAGCAGGAGATTCCCATTCTCTCGTGGTTACAAACACTTCAGGGTGAAGAACTTGTTCAAGTGGCTGCCGACTTTGCTTGGGCATATTTGGAAGTTGTGTCAAAGGAAGGTGACGCCCGAACTGGATCGAAGGGGGCATTTCAGCGGTAAGTCCCCTTAAGCCTATACTGAGCCACATTTACTATCATATCCTCACACTATCTCGTGTATTATAGGCTTCTTGAGGAGTTCCGCATTTCCTCTGATGGCTCTTTTCTGAATACTAGTATCCCAAAATACACAAACGCTATTTTACGTTCCTTTATTCAACAAGCTATTGAACGTTTTGCGGACATGGTGCGTCACCATCCCTACACCATTTGACTTGTTCTCATCTTCGACCTACTAGATTGGTGAACGTCAAGATCGCTCTCTCGTTCTGCCTCGTTACATCCGGGGGAAACTTCTGGATCTCTTCGTGATTCCAGGCCAAAGTCAAGGATGGATCGACGAGGCCCGCAAACAGCCCGACGGTCGCATCCCGTCTCATTTGTCGGAGAGCTAATGCTTTAGCCATTAAGCAAACATTTTCTAGTTGTCTTTCGTTCGGTAAGAAGCTATATTATTTTGCTCTCTTCCCCTCCTCTGAGTGTTCATTCAGCCTCTCACATCGTCTTCTACCAAGAAAATAAATCGTGATTCCATGCCCCTTCCCCATTTGCTGGCCCATCCCCCTTCACCTACGACTGGAGGTGTGCCATGACACTTGGGTTAGGGTAGTCGCGTGGACTTGCTGTTATACCCTTCAACCACTTGTTCATATTTTCGCTGGCGTTTCCGTACTGGCTTACTTTCCTTTTCTTCTAACACTTCTATTTCCATTGTTCAGTTCTGTTCGGATCATCTAGTCGTATATGCATCCCACCCCATCGGACTCTATAGGTTTGAGAGATGGACTCTTTTTTTTTCCATACAAATAGACTTTAATTTTAATAAGACTGTTTCTATTCCCTTTTGGGCACCTTAAAAAATTTTTATATTGTGATATTCTCGTGTGTAATTTATTGACTGCGGTTCGGAACCACCACGAATAAAATTAAGACTCATCTTTTCCCCCCCGCCAGTTGTGTTTGCGTTCATATACATAGAAACTTACTCATTGAGCTGTGGGTACTTGCCTAGTTCCGAAGTCGGCGGAGGTAAAATAAACGCATTACCTTTATTCAATTTGTGTTCATTCGATCTTGTGCCATATTCCAGGTCTTTTGAATGCACGCGATGTTTCAACTAAGAGTAGGGAGGCAGGTTTCTTAGATTTAGAAATGAATTTCATCTAAAGAAAGCAAATATTCACCCGATCCTCAAACCACATGGGGCTCTTCCGGTCACTCCTGAGCGCAACTGGACTAGGGCAGACTTGGAAATTTGAATATTATCGAATTCATTACGTCCCATTCTCGATTCGGCACTGATTACCACTTAGACGTCTTGAATCTTCGATCATACTGTCAGTTTACCCGAGTCGTGCGCTGGGGCGATGTCACGGTCATATGCAATGTTGCCTGAAGGATAGTGGAAGGAAAGCAGGAGCTAAAGTCTCTTTTAACGGAGAATCGTATACCCCAAATAGCAACTCAAAGGAAATGATACTCAAGATGTTACCTAAACCAAATGTTTTGGGGAGGTTAGAATCCCCTGATATTGGAATCGTTCTGTCTTTTCTTGAGTCTCTTTTTGCTTTAAAGACAAATGAATTCAGCGAGGAATTATATTTTCTGCCAACCACAGCAACAAGATACCCAGAGTCGGAGCGATGACTGTTCCAGTACTATTGGAGGTCGATTAAATGAAATCGTATAGGCCTGGTGAAGACAGGAAGCCAAGGAGGATCCCTCGGCAATATATTCGTGGAGTGTTGTACTGGGAAGTCGGTTGGCACTGTGCACATCCGCGATAAGATGGCGAAGGCGTTGTAGCAGATGAGATGACCAAGCGAGGCAACGATGGCAAGAATTGTGCCGATATCATCGGTTACGATTAAACTCTGACAAATTTTATTACTAGAAATTTCGATGAAAGGAGACTTCACGAGGCTCGTATGAGCCAAACCGCTTGCAGCACAATTAAAGCGCCTCAGCCCAAGCTCAAGTCCAAGCTCCATCGAGTGCATCTGAAAGGATTGTTACCCAAGTTACAGTCGATGTTCTTGGAAGAAGCACAAACCTGGAAAACGAAAACTACAGATGTAGCAACTCAGCCTGAAGAAAAGGCAGTGATGGATGTCAAAAGCAGGTTTCAGCGGGGATGTGAAACTCCCGTGCCATCCTTTGACACTCAACCATCATTTACTCCACCAACCTTCTTGGGCGGTCGCTAGCTGCGCAAGTTTTCTGGGCAGTTCCAATTTTCCATTTCATTTTTATCGTTTACCTAGCTATTGCCGTGCCCACAGTCACCCTGTATCGTTATTGCTAATGCTGTCTTGAGTGAACTTTACTATTCTTGTTCTCGCCCAATTGTTCACGATTCCAGTCCCAGGTATTCCATAATTTTCACTCCTTTATGTCGTGGCGTGACATGACTCGTGATCTGCCTTTGTAAATGCTCTGAAAACCAACAGCCATTGGCCCCGAAAAGTTGACGAGCGCGTTGGATTCCTCGGCAGTATGCTTTCGGATCCGCTTAGTAACCAGAAATTCTTCACCGCACATCAAGACCGAGAATCTCAGCTAGTTCTACTGTGCCCTACCCTCATTCCCTCTGTCGATTACCACTCCAAGAATAAAATTTCACAAGGGAGGAGGCTCGGGAACTCAGTGCTCTTTCCGTACGTCTTCTTCACTCCTCAGGGAAGCGACCAACGACCTGCATAAACTAATTCTCAGCAGAATCAATTTGACACATACCTCCTTCAATGCCAGACTAACCATTCTTAAGCGGAAACATCGGCAAGATGTTCCCCAAGTCGTTGATTTTTATCGTTCAGACTCTCGGTGGGTTTTCCTTTTGTTATCTGGATGACACATTACTTTCTCGTATCTCGATCAACATTTTCCCTCAAAAGCGTCCCCACCGATCCTCGTTGGTCTGCCACGTTGCATGTCAATCATTCACTGCATCCCTCAACTCCTTCTCCAATTTCTACAAAGCTCGAATTCAAGGATTTCGCGACTCCAAAGGATGCCTTACTCTTTGCAGCACTCGTGTTGAAAAAGTCACCAATTTTCTCCCCAGACATTATGAAGGCGCGTCAAACTGCTCTTCACGCTCCGAAATGAAATCAAGCCTGCAAACGTTATGCAAGGAATGTTTCCTTGCCTTTCGAAACCTTTTCAATCCAGAATTCCATCGAAGATCAGTCTATTTCCGATAGTTCTAAACCTCAAAGAAACTCCATTGTAACCCTGTCTCCTTTTTTTTTCTGTCACAACCTCCGAGAAGTTTCAGCTTATATGAAACAGGAGCCTACCAGCCACCAAGGAGAAAGTTTGGGGATTCAGGCTTTTACCCCAACATTTACGAGAACCAGCAGCTCTCGATGCTTCTTACTCTCAATGTCAACCCTTGCGTCGGAGTCGTCGATCATCATGCAACGGTTGAGGAAAGAGAAACCTTGTCGCGGTCATCTGCTTCCCCAAGTTCGAATTCACTTTTATTATAAAATTTGGTGTTAATTGTAAGAAACAGCTCGTGGGGTTTATTTCGAAACTTCTTCTCTGTGGCGAGGAGGTTGATGCAGGATTGGCGCGAAGGAGGCTCTGGTTTCATCAAAATGATTTTGCCTTTTGGGGAAGATACTCAGAAGCTGGTTCTAAGTGAAACCTCCCATTTCGTGTCAAATATGATACAGGCTGGTCCAGGACTTCCAACGACTGGTTGTCATGACCCAGACCAGATCAACCCCGTGCTGCAGATGCAATTCGCGAATGTCCGCTGAACAATGCATCCGAAAAAGTTACGTATCCCCTTGTCACTTGCCACCGTCTTGACGAGCAGCCTTTCTTCAAAGCACTCGCACTCCACAGGCAAAATAACTCGGTTTCTGCTTTTACTTGCTCGTGGCTTAACCATTGTGGTGGGTGATTTGCGCCCCACCAGTGTCTCTGACTAAATCTAGGGACAACTCACAAAGTTTCACCCAAAACAAAGTTCCCTCTCACTTGGACTCTATCACATTCTCCATTGTCCGCCACCAAATTATATGAGACATCCCTAGGTATTCCTAAATGGATGACAGGGATTCCACATCCACCACTTCTTTAACCTCGTGGGACAACACTTCCACCTCCACGTCCTCCTCCAGCTCATCCTCATCCCCTGACCAGGGAATTCTCTTACTTAGATGGTTGCAAAACTTCCGTGGGAAAGACCTTGTTCAAGTGGCCGCCGACTTAGCCTGGGCATTTTTGGAAGTCGTGTCAATGGAAGGGATCGGCCGAACCGAGTCGAAGGACGAATTTCGTCGGTAGGTCTCTGCTGGATTCTAGTGAATTATCACTATTATCGCGTGTTAACTTCGCTTCTTGCATGGTAGCATTCTTGAGAAGTTCGGCATTTTCTCCCAAGGCTCCTCTTTGACAATTCCAACATATCCAGACGCCATTTTATGGACCTTCCTTCAACAAGGTATTGAACGCTTCGCTGATATGGCAGGTCAGAAAGTCTCCACCGTTAACTTTGTTCTCATTTTGATTTTACTAGATCCACGAACGCTGGGAGCGCTCCCTCGTTCTGCCACGTTACATCAGAGGCAGGTTGTTAGATCTCTTCGTGCTGCCTAATCACAGTCAAACATGGATTGAATATGCACGAAGACAACCTGACGCCCGAATCCCGTCCCTCTTCCCGGACAGCTGAAGTCCTTCATCTGATAAAAAACCGATGTGATTCGCTCTTTCCCCTTCCTCTAACTCTTGTTTCACAGTCCAACCGTCCATTCTTTTTCGGGAAGCCCAAAGCGCAATTCCATCCCTCTTTCCCATTTGCCGGCCGGTACTCACTTCTCCAAAACTGCAGGCTTGTCATGACACTTGGGCTGGGTTCTCTGCATGGATTTGCTATCATACCCTTCACGACGGGTTATATTTTCGCTGGCATCGGCGTGCTTGGACTCTTTCTTCGTCTCCTCACACTTACATTTCAAGTACCAAACTTTGTTCGAATTCTTTACGTGTACTTGTACCTATGGTATACCCTATCATTAAACACTACGAAATCCTAGGAAGATATTAGCTGTTCCCTCTGACGCGCTTTTAATTTTCCTCGGTGGTGTTTGATATTCACGTGTGGAATCTGTCCAGCACAGTCCAAGGCGTGAAAATAGATTTGGCCGTCCTCACAGCCAGGCGTGCGGGGTAACAAGGAAGACCTACCTGAGTTGTCGGTCGTCTCCTGAGTTTCGGGCTCCGGAATCGGCGGAGGAGGACTGGGCTCGTTCCCGCGACTCGTGTCTATTCGATCCTGCACGGCGCTCCATTTTCTTACCCCGTTGCAAATCCAAAAGGCAGAGACTGGATGGGCGGGCTTTTTTTTTTTCGATATCTGATGTGTACAATTCATCTCAACTGCCCATTCGATCTTTGGCGCAAATAGTGTTCTCCCATTGCAATTAATTGGACAGCTGCTGACCTTCATCTCGGCAGATATCGAATTACTTATGCCCCCATTTTGTTTCGGTACCGATTACCACTTAAAGGTCTTGAATCTCTGATCGCTGCTGTCAACGAAACAAAGTAAGGCTGCCGGGGAAGTAACACGGTCACACGCAGTTGTTGTTTGCCTTTCTAGTCAATTTCGGTCACAGATGGTGTGCCAAGTCCCGTTCTTGCAGTCCCATGATTTGTGACGAGTCATTAGGGGAAAAGACACTCGAAGAAGCTGACTTAGCGCGAGTGCTTTCAAAAGTTCTCGATCCATCAAAGGTGATTTCCCTTTTGGGGAAGGTTGGGTCAATCTGCTCCGGTGAGGGCTCATTGTTTGTGACTGCGGCTCCACCATTCAGCGCGCAATCAATTGCAGGAACGGTCGTCATGGCGTAGACTGACTCGAAAGCCTGGGGCCCATTCGTCACACCTGCATGTGTTTTCTCCTACTCTCACTACCATTGACCACCTCCTCATAACCATTTGCAAACTTCTGTCAGATTCATAGTGTACTCCTTCTATTTTTCGTTTCTCATCTTTCACCAGCTTACCCTCACTCCTTCCTTCCCTGCGGAATACATACAAGTACTGCCCCAGAACGTGGCTCAAGCGGGCATTAAACTAATCAATCCCATAGCGGACACTTTCTGGTAACCGCTGTACATTCTCGCTGCATCACCTAGCATCCACATTTTATTTCCATGGATGACAGTAGCTCTTTCAATGGATCTATAACATCCACTACTTCCTTGTCCTCGTGGAGTGATGGTGCTTCCACCTTCTCCTCATCGCCTCAGCAGGGCTTCTCCATTCCCAAGTGGTTGGAAAGGCTCCACGGTAAAGACCTTGTTCAAACAACTGCTGACCTGGCTGGTGCATTTTCGGAAGTCATGTCAGAGGAAGGTCTCGCCCGAATTGGAATAACTGGGTCGGTGGAGGCATTTCGGCGGTAAGCGCATATCTCTCTACACTGAACTGCCAGCATCGTATGCTGACCCCCAACCTACACACCAGCTTTCTCACGAAATTTCGCATCTCATTCCATGGCTCGTCGGTGGATATCCCTACGTACGCAGACACCATCCTGCGAACAATCATTTGCCAAGCTATTGAAAGGTTTGCTGACATGGCAAGTCGATCCTCCTACTCTGTACCTTGTCCTCATTATTCGCCTCCTAGATTCAAGAAGATTGGCGGCGTTCTCTCTATTTACCACGCTACATTCGAGGAAGGTTGCTGGACCTCTTTGTGATCCCAGGCCGAAGTCAGCCATGGATTGATTATGCCCGTGCACAACCTGATGGTTTCCTTCCATCCCTGTTGCCAGAGAACTGACATTCCGCCGACGAAACTCACACTTTGCAGGTTTCTTCCTATTCGTGAGATTCTAGACTCTCAGTTCCATTTGTCTTGCTCACCTCTTCCCAGATTTTCACTTCGTATTCTTCGGAGAAGAATTTCAAGCTCGAGTTCATGCCCCTGTCTCTTTGGCTGGAACGTCTCCATTATGTGTTTTTGGTGGCGTGCCACGACCTCAGAGCCAGGCTAGTAGCATGGTCTTGCTGACATACCCTTCGCGACTGTCGAAAGTTTCGACGGCATTGCTATTTTGACTTGTTTGGCTTTACTACTGTTCATGTGCCCTAGTTCGCTTCCATATATTTCTGATTTCACTCACATTTATGCTCTGTGTGGACTGGGTACTATCCAATATTGAAGATTCAGTCAACTAATTGTCAGTAACGTTCGCGCTATCATCATCAAAAAACGGCCACGCGTGGTACTATAATACTAAAATGGACATGAGAATACTTTTAGAGACAGCTGAGAAGTCAGTTAACCCCAGACTCGTGTTGAACGTGTCCTGGATAGGACATCTGAGAAATCTCCTTCATTAATTCACTGTTGGGAATGGGGAAGGCGGCACGAAATAACTAGAAAGCTTTAGAGTACAAATATTCTGAGCCTTCCGTATTCCTGAAGCAAATATGGAGAAGATACTTCCTTCGACAAGGGCTCCTTTTCAGTAGTCATGACCCAGATATATAAACCTGAACGTTGTGGCGTGAAGCAAAACAATGGCCAAAGGCCATTATGATAGGTAACATGGAAGCTGCCCAGTTGCTTGACACTAGGTCCATTGTAGGGTCATTGCCATAAAGAATGACAACCTGCGGAGAACTAGGAAGCCCGCGGTCGATCGGCTATATTGTGGACGGCCTCTTCCCATGATTCGTAAGTTCAAGGGAAAAGCTAGAAAGGCGAAAACTGAGGAAGGACGCTGTATGTTACCCATACTGATAAGTCTTTCAACTTCGAAACGGATGGAACCAACAAATCTTCCCACTCGTACCCACGGTAGCCATATGACTTTTGCTGTCCCAAACAGCGAAGTGTGTCGAGTGCCAAGGTCAAAATAGCAGAGAAGATTCGCCCAGGATTGAACTCCAGCCTGGATCCGGAAGGTGGCGAGCGACGGATGCAGCAAGGATCTGGTACTGCTGAGTCCTTTAAGTCTCGACAAATCATAGTACTCAGTTATCGCCGGATCTTTCAATGCTGCGGCTTGAAGAATATTTCCTACTTCTCCACTTTCCAACGGCGGTAGAACCATTTTCAGGTAAGACAATGTTGGCAGTTGGGTTAACGTGCTCACAATATGCGTGATGAGAACACGGCGACTTTAATATGAGCCAGATATAATTCAAGTCTTCTGATACAAGAGGAGTTGATGCGTTCAAGAAATCTGTCGAAAACGTGTGGTGTAGGAGACCCCGAGAAATGTCCAGTAAGTGAGAGTTAAGAAGACTTGTTTGTGCAAGCTCATGTTTCGAAAAATAGACGAGGAGTTCTCTCCAAAGCTCAGTCGCGAATTCGACATTGTTCAACTTGAAATTTTTGGTTCAAGAGGTTGAGAATGGGCCCGAGAGAATCAGACAGATGGCGACAGAAGCAGTTGGCGAGTGCTTCGCTACCTCCCCTTTCGTTTCTTGAAGTCAGCTTACATATCATAAAAAAGAAATCAAAGGGAGGACAGAGCTTTGCGCCTCTCTAAGGTGCAAGCGACCAAGATGTGTCTTTATACTCAGCCAAAACGTACAAGTGTTCGATTGCTTTCGCGATTGTCAGAGCAGATGAATGCCCGTTTAAGGTTAAATCCCATCAGAACAGAACGCAAAATGTGGACATTATTGATGACTTCCGGTTGATGAGATGGCAAGGGAGACCAAGGTTTGCAGGCGGCCATTCGGCGCCTGGGAATTCAATGTTTGTCTCCGACGGCCATGTCCTTGCCCGGGTCACCTCTGCCCATCGAACTCGAACGAGAAATATTTCTTTTCTGCGCTGCATCTGACTTGAAAGCCATATCTTCGCTTTCTTTAGTTTCTCGTCTTGTTAGGGAATGGTTCGTCCTGTTTCCGCTACTTGTCTTTGTAAAATGTTCACGGGATTCTAGGACCGAACCTTTTCGATTTCGACATATTGTCCTTTCCAGAACATATTCTTTTATTGAGCGGACATTATCCCTTCTGGAGTCGAAATCGAGTGCCTTCCGATCCAACGTTGTCAAGTCTCTGGTGGTCGACCTAGAAACTCTAGGCGGCGTGGAAGAAGTGGTTGCTATCGACAAAATTTTGGATATTTGCCCTGGCCTCACAGATCTATCGCTCTGGAGCTATTTTCCAGATGACGTATTCCTCCGCAAACTCCCAACCCTCCCAAATCTCATTCACATCTCAGTCAACTGGAGAACCATTTACCCCTTTTCCGACTTCTGCAAACTCGAACGTATTTCATCTATAACTCATATCGTCTGGGAGCTTGACATGATCGGCCACCTGGAAGGAATTCTTCCAAACCTGCCCAATCTCTCCCACTTCCGCCTAGTATGGTTACTAGAAGCCGATGAGAAGAGCGAGACCATTACACCTTGGATGTCATCGTTGTCTCGTATTGCTGAACGGAATACCACTCAAGTAGTCCTGGCCCGCCTTGTGGAATTCAATGGCAGGGTTGATTTGGCTGGCTGGGTAGCTCGTTATCCGAGCCTGCAGCATCCCAAGGTCGTTGCTACACTCTCTTTACAGCCCAATGGCTCTACCATTGCTGAGGGCTGGGGGCACTGGAGCCTAGAGACGTTGGACGGTTGTGATCCTTGGTGGAAAGCAGAGAAAGTCATTAAAAGGCGAAGGAGAAAACGGCGGTAAGTTTTCTTTTATCCTCTTCTCATCATTCTTAGCGCATTATCTGATCAAGGATTATTTTAGCAGAGTGCAGAGCCCGTAGCGAGCTTAATGTTGGGAATCCAGTCCTCGCTATCTCGACCGCGTCGCTCAGCACTTGCAAATACTCGAGTATTTCTCCACACCCACGTCCTACTCTTCGCGATATCTTTCGATTTAGCCGCACTACTCAGAAATTTCTCCAGGGTCCATGATTCGAAACGTTCGAAGGGCGCCGGTTGTTGGAACAAGCAGCTCCCCGTACTTTCAAACAGTTGATGTATCCTTTCATGACGACAACACAACCGTCTATTTTATTCTCCAGTCTGCATGACATTAGATCCTGTAGGTGACTTGGATAATGTTGTATTCACAATCTCCCTACTATTCGAAATCTTTACTTTAGATCCCTTACATTTTGGGAGCCCATGATATCAATTGCGTTAAAGTAGCATGCTCTTGAGTACGAGTGCAATAATTGAAAGAATTCGGTTCGGTGTAGAGTCTCGCAGGGTATAATTGAATAAAGAGAATGAAATGTGACGGAGGAGAGACAAGTACTAATACAATTGAAGGAGGTACTGTAGCGAGCGCGGTACATCCAGTGCAATGAGTCATCTTAAAATGGGTAAGGATACAGTGATTCGTGAAGAGAGAATAATTAGATCATGTGTAGAATAATACGATGCGTGAACAAAATACTCGGACGTAAAACGAAAGTCCAGTCTAAATGCAAAGAACAAAGGTGGGGGCACCCATCAAGGAGTCCCACTGTGAGCGATGGCTGTAACCCTTCGACTAATCCTTCCCAATATTCCGAATCCTAGAGGTGGTGAATGCCCGTGATATTCAGGAGGAGGCGTCGGCGGGCGAACATAGCTCGTTCTGGGACCAAGATCCCCAGCTTCGATATCTCGTGGTTCCGAAGTCTGACGCATGAGAAACATTTGTCTCTTCAAAGTGTCGATTTCATTCTGGAGAGACCGCTGAGTTTCATGCATGTTCTCCTGGTCACTGACTTTCTCCTTACGACTGGGTGTTGAGACTGGGGTAGATTGTAGTGAAGACGAGGGAAGTGGTGCGGAGGTTGCGAATGGGCTGTTGAAATCGTCGATGACCCATGATTGCATCTCCCGGGCAGCTTGCCCTCGCCTTTCCGCTCTTCGTCGAAGGAGGGTGACAAGGATAGAGACTGAAACAACGAGCACGAAAAAGGAAAGGAGTCCCACTGTCGCACCGATGGTCCAGCTTGCTGGCGGCGCGCTAGAATTAGATGAGGAGGACGGTGAAGAGGACGGGTTAGATGCTTGGCTGGAGACCACAGCTGCTTGTCCTGTGGTTGAAGGTGACA